>CM040092.1:19724177-20324177 GCA_022496805.1 Pohlia nutans | reverse complement strand
GTAAAATCTTAACCCTTTGACGCGCCTACTTCCATATAATGAACGACAAACAGATTGTAACCTTTCTCAACACTACATCATGTACAATTTTTCATCCATTCAAATTTCTCTTGGTTCTTGTGCTAGTTGACTATCATTTGTACAACATGGATCTTCAAAATAAGATATTGTGATTTCATTACAATATTTTTGTGTTGATTTTGGATTTTTAATTGAATTTCAAGAGAAAAAATTGCAAAATTAATTTACAAATATAAAAAATAAAAATGATGAATCCAATCGTATAGATGTGATCTTCACATTGACATTTACAACTTTGTTTTGTACATCAACTCCATTTTTGTTTTTCATCGAACATTTTATAACGAATCTTTGAAAACAATGTTGAATTAGGACGTTAAAGGGTTATTTAGGTATGATATTATTTTAGAGTGTAGTAAAGGGCAACCTAATGGTAGTTACTCAAAAGTGCAATTATTGTGGGCCAAATTAATTCTAATATGTTTTGAAAATACTTTTAAAGTATAAGTATCATTTATAATAACCTGGATAATAACTAGTGATGAATAGTTTTTATCTATCACCTGAGTTTTAAATCACCTAAGTTTTAATTAGTGAGTTTCACACACAACTTATCAAGTTATTTTCTAAAGTCTTGTTGATATTGTCTCTCTCCATTATATTAGTTCATGCCGATAGAGAAGGTGGGTATTTCAAATCAACGTTTCATCTTTTAGGGTTTCACATACCACTTATTAACACTCTTTGTGAAAAGTAGACAACTACACTGAACAGTGTATTTAGTGTCCCGGGACACTATTTCTAAACCGGAACACTATTTAATTTTAGAGAGATATAATGTCCTCGTAAGAAAAAATGAATGTAGTGTTCCAATGACATATGCCAATTTTATAATAAATATCGCATGCCACCTCATGTCACTCTCATTACTTGAAAAGAATATGACACTCTCAATGAAAGTGAGAATGACAAGTGACAAACTCCTAAGAGACACTATTTTTCTTCACCTTAGAACGAATTGTGGTAAAAGACATCAAATTCTCCCCAAACACTAAATACGCCATTCAGTGTAGTTTATAGAACTTCAACGAGACTACACGATAAGTGGTTAATATTCTTGCCTTATCAATGATGTGTGAAACCATCTTTAACCCCTCAAGGACCAAGAAGCCCAAATTGGATTCATGTTTTTTTTTACCATTTTTGAGCAAGTCATGTACGGACTTTTTTTAGTTCAAATTTATTTGTGTTTTGACCAACGTATACAATGTTCTTCACTGATTCCGATGATATAAAACTTGACCCCATCTGAATTGCATTTTTCACAATACAATTAATTAAATTTGTCATTTTGAACCATGAGTCCTTGGTCCTTTAAGGGTTAATTGACCAGACGTGTTGCTTGGTTGTAGTTTGCATCATGGTTTTTTTTCAATGATAACAAAGGGTTTCATTTCTTCAGAAAATAAAATAATAGTTCCATGCCAAACATGATGGGAAATATCTAAATATGATGAATCTCTGTACAGTACTTCTTGGAAATATTCCTTACACTTTTTTGTGAGATTTAGGAGGTTCGGGATGAACGGTGAATATGTACGTTACTCCTAGTCAACAGCTATGTCTCCTGTAGGTGTTGATTTTATTTTATGTTTTGTTTTGTTATTAGAATAGCAAGTTTTTGTTTCATATTGTGTCAATTCAGTTGGCTTGACATGCAACCCACATGCATGTCGAACTTTCATAAAATGTTCAAGGTACCGTTTGACCTCAGTAAGACGACCAATGTCAAATCTAACAGCATCTCCACCAGCAACTCTGAATTGCACTCTGAGAGTGGCTTCCCACTATGGTCGAGAGGCCGTCGATTTCCACCAATCAGATTGCAAGAAACCAAGAATTTGGCCTCTCGATAGAGGCCAAAGTCCAAAGGCCGTCGCCCTCCAAAATGCCTACATGGCAACACATTTTGACCGAGGCGACGGACTCTTGGAGGAATTTTGGGTCAGACAGGAATGGAAACCCAAACTATGGTCGAGAGGCTGTCGATTTTTTTCATAAAAAATCAAAACTATGTTTTATTGCCTATTTTCAGACCATTTTTTTGGACTCTCAACAAAGTTTGGCCACTCAATCCCACGACCTCTCAACTTGGACGGCCATAGTGTGACGCGGCCCTAAAGCTCATCAAAAAATTATAGAGCATACTACACCGAAATCACCATATAATGTGGGTGGGTGAATGGTGTGGGTACATTCATCCATTTAAACAAATTTTCTTCCAATTTGAATGAATTTTACCATAGTATTTTGAATTTTTATTTTATTAATAAAGCATCTCATAAATGCCGTGGGCCACAGTATATGGTGGTTTTGGTGTATGTAGCTCGCCACCAACATCACTCAATTAAACTTTGAAAATTGTAACAAGTCACCACGCATGGATTGTGCAATCATGATGTGCAAGTAAAAAGAGAAGATACACTAACTTGAGTCATTCTGAGGGTCCTGGACTAGGTTATTGTATCTCTAGTGTCTCCTTCCAATTATATTGTTGACCAATCCATGTACACTATCCATTTCTTTTTTCAAGATCCAAGAGAACTATCCAAAGGAGTGCTGGTGGAGATGCTCTAACACTATTTTCCAACTTGACATTGTATTAAACATTTGACGTCAATTGTTTAATTAAACAAGTGTCAAATATGTTAACAACTTGAATGGAATATTTTCAAATATTCTAGAGTATCATAGGTATATTCTAATAATATATTTGTTTGATAGACGGGCGGTTTAATAAACATCTTCAACACTTTGTCTAGTAGTTGAATAAGACAACCATGACCTCAGTATAATGATTTCTTATATATATATATATATATATATATATATATATATATATATATATATATATATATATATATATATATATATATATATATATATATATATATATATATATTTGTTGAACACAAATGATAGAAGAGATTATGAAACATTGGCTTAGTACAGTAAGGTAAGGTGGAGGCATCTAAAACCGTCCATTTAAGCTAATGTACTTGGAATTTTTTGAATATCAAATTGAGACTATTTTAAGTCAATACATAGATAAAATTCATAATTAAAAGAAAAGAATTCATTTTCTCAATTAAAATGTAATTTATACGAATTTTGAAAGTGAAAACACTAGTAGAAAGGGTGGTCTTTGGGTACTGATGAATAGTTTTAGAGCATGGTACTCAAGGCCCATATTGACACTAGCTAGGTACCCATATGGAGTTCGGACACCATGCTCTAACACTATTCCTTGGTGCTCAAGTGCGGCTTTTTACTAGTGAAAGTTAGTCATACTCCACTTGTGTCATATAGGTGGTGCTTTTTCCAACTCAAAAAGTGTCATGAATTGAATCCTACACTATCTCTCATAAGTAGTTGCACACCTCAAAAAATGCCACAACTAATTGATAGTCTAAAATCCTCCTACAAAATTTGGATATGTTGTAGAACATATAGGATAATGATTGTACACTTAGTTTCAATTTTTTCCAATCATATTAGAACCTATTATTTACTAATAAAAAATTTGACGTAAAAAAGAACTTATTAATATGTGTGCATGATTCAAGAATTTCTTTAATAGGAAGAATGTTCATAACTTCTAGATAATATGCTAAAAATCTCATGAATTCGGAGCTTTATTGAGGACAAATCTTACTAAGTAAAATATGACCCAATTTCTTTTTACTTTTAAAATATTTTGACTCTAGAATCCAAAAGAAATCTGGAAAATTTACAAATATCAAATATACATACTTATGTATTTTTTAAGGATTTTAAAGTCAAAATATTGGAAAAGTAAAAAAAATAAAAAAATAGGATCATATTTCACTTAGAAAGATCTTCCTCAATGAAGCTCCCAAATTCACGAGATTTTTAGCATATGATCTTAAAGTGATGAACATTCCTTCTATCAAATAATTCTTTAAATCATTCAGACATATTAATAAGTTTTTTTAATGTCAGAATGACCAATAAATAATAAGTTCTGATATGATTGGAAAAAATTGAAACTGAGTGTACTGGTACACAATATTTGTGGTCTCTCTTAGTACAACAAAGGTCACCCTTTACTTGAACCAAAAAAAAAAAAAAAAAAAAAAAAAAAAAAAAAACACTCACTGAGTGTATACACATTATCTACAACATATCCATATTTTGTAGCAAGATTCTAAATTATCAATTAGTTATGGCAGTTTTTGAAGTGTGCAACTACTTATGAGAGACAATATAGACGTCACAATTATGCCTGTTTGTAAAAGCCTTTTGATTGAATAACAAGTAATTGGTTTTAGGTTCTTTGGGGACTACAAATGGCCGGATTTAGGTTCCTTAGGTGCATGTAGGTGGGGGCGCCTATAGGTCCAAAATGAAGTGGACGGTTTTAGGTGCCTCCACCTTTGAGGAACTTTAGAGCAATCTCATTGTGGCACAAGAACTCTAACATGCTCAAATTTTGTTTTATATTTAAAAAAAAATCAATTGAAAGTAGGTCACCGTGACACACCAAATAAGTTTCACAAATAGTAAATTGGCAAATCACAAGTAGCATGTACAAGCAAACTGAAAAAAAAATTAGGTTGATCATGGTATCTTACTTGATACAGAAAGGTTATGCTCTCGGAAACTATTTGAAAGTGCCGGCAACACTTTTCATCCATTGTAGTCATGTGTCATAGCCAACTAGATGCACAATGGCCATACTTTTACTCCATTCCTACCTCCAATTTTGTTTCATAAAAGTGTCAGCGCGGTGCACTTAAACCATCCTTTCAAAGTTGTAAACCCCACATGCATTCATCAATAAAGTTCTTGTTTCTAGGTCATGGTTTGGTACTTTGCATGGTCACAATTTAATAACTTTAAAGAATTGGATATAGATTCATTTCAAGTTTTTTTTGTTTTTTTTGTTTTTTTTTGTTTTTTTGACATATTTTAAATAATAAATCTATAATATAATTTATGAAACTTCCTTTGCAAAAGTCAATCGTTTCCAACTTCCTATTACACCCTTCTTTTTCTTTTCTTTTTTCAAATTTATCACAGTTTTTAATGGTAAAAAAAATCCTTAAAGGGTCGAAATAAGATCCTTTTACCTTCTTTCAATATGGGGATTTGGAAAGAGAGCTCAATTGACTTACACGAAGTACAGTAGGGTGACAAAAATTGTGTTGCCCCTTCTCTGTACATGTTCATTTGGTACATGGTGATAAAGTTGAAATGTGAATTTATTGTGATGTATAATTTTCAGTATATCAATCTTATGTAAATATGATCACTGATACAAAATTTCAGTTTCACAAAATGAAAACTCAATTTACAGTGAATTTTTTAATTTCTTTTTTTATATTTTCACACAATAATTAATGAAAAAAATATTGGTGATGGGTTTCGGAAAAAAATAGCTCACAAATATGTAGAACATATCAATGTGCACATCTTTCTTTTTGAAATGGATTTCGAAAAGGTTGTAGTTTTTGCGCAGTGATGAGTTCAATTTTTGGTGTTCTTTCATGGCTTTCACAAAGACTAAATCCCTAAGCATTACATCACATTCAAAGTTAAACCATGCATTCAAAAAAGAGTCTTTCATTATCAAATTTTGGGCAGTACAAACATCTATCATGAACTATACATGTGCCAAATTTGGTGAACAAAACAATGCTATTTTATTTTTTTTAATGAAAATCTATCCTCTGCCTCTATCACGGCTTGGAGTGACATAAACGAAGGAGTTCATCATTAGATAGATAGAAACACCAACCCAAAGAAATGGGCCGGCGTGAATAAAGTGTCCGTTCGTAAAGTCAATGACCCGATGCCCACGGGACAAAGGGACATTGGAGCAATACTACTCTCCCCTTTCAAGGATGGACACTATAGTAACCAAAACAAAGTAACAGTAGCAAAGTGATGATGAGTGAGTTCTATTTTGTATAAAGGTATGTTTAGTGTTAAGTTTTATCACCAAGTCATGAGTTCTTTGGTTGGTTGGTGAAGGGCGTTTGTATCATCATTATGTGGTCCGGGTTCGAAACCAGTTGGGCTCGTTAAGCAGTGGTGTGATACACATGGCTTGGTGCTGCTAGTGAGTTATCATGGTAGGAAAGTTGTACCAACCAACCGGCCCCACCTATCCCCTGAGACAAGCTGAGCTAGTGAATTTGAAGAGTGGCTAGCAGTGGTTTTCACCACTACCCCCCCTCTTTTAGTGTACTACGTCTGTTGGTATTGTTTGATTATTTTCTATACGTCTTTTATGTAAAAGGATAGATCCGGCATATTGTATGGCAATGGTATTTATTGCTTTGAACGTGTGTTTTATGGAGGTTTCACAAATGTTGAATTTTGTTTCAAGTTGTTTCATTGAGGGGATGTGTGTGGTTCCTCTAGCTCCAGCTGTAATGATTATGATGGGATCTACTTTCCAACCTTGTTGTATAATATTGGTAATTAGAGGTTGGTATTTTAGGATTTTTCGGCCAATTGTTTCTGGTGAAAATCTGTCATTTGTGTATGTGAATTCTATAAATTGTATGGTTAGGTTATCATTAGGGTTTAGAGGCAGTGGGCTTTGATATGGGAGGCCTTTAATGCATAATATATTTGGTTTGAATCTGGCATTGCATTGACATCTTTGTTGATTGCAAGTACATGGTAATAGCCATGAAGGAACTGTGTTTTCCTGTGGGTTATTGTTGAATGTGCCCGCATTCATGAGAGTGTAGCATCTTGATTTGTTTGAGGATAGTATTAATTTTCTTAATTCCCATACCGCTTTGTTGTGTCTTTTTGTTCTTAGTGCGTGTATATGGTGTTGTTTGCATAGTAAAAGTACATGTAGCCATGTATCTGCATCTTGTGAATTACAGATGGGACATGTTTTTGACGGGAATCTTTGTATGCCGAAAATTAATTGTTTTCTGGCATTACCCATGTATTGACCGGTTCTAAATTTTAGTATGCTTGTTTTTTGTGAGTCTGTTATTTCTGGGTTATTCCAAAAGTCATTGGACATTTCGTTGTCTATGATGGGGTTTGTTGTCCATTTGTTAATGTTGGGGAAGTCTTCTGCCAGTATTTCCAGGTTATTTTCTTGGTCATGTTTCTTGATGTATTATTCCAAGCATCTAACTGGTCCTTTGTCAGGTCGTTTGATACGACCGGGCCATGTGTCTTTTTGGAAGTAATACGGTGTGGTATGTGCGAATTCGTGTGGGTTTACTGCTTGTCGGTAGCCTCTTTGCATGGTTCTTTCTTTTGCGAGTTGGTCTGCGTGTTCATTTCCGTTAATTTTAGCGTGCGCTTTGACTTTGTATATTGTGGTTGGTTGTGTTTGCTTTTTTAGCATGTTTACCATTTCTTCTAATATGGTTTTATCGGCGTGGTTGTTTTGTTGGGTTGGGTGTTTTAATTGTGTGTTTAGAACGTGTATACAATTGAGACAATCAGTAAAAATATGTTGCGGTTCGTTTATGTATTTAGTGGTAATTAGTGAAAGTGTTTCATGTATGGCCATTAGTTCTGCTCTGAAGCATGTTTGTAGTCCAGGCAGTCTTTTTGATATTTGTACATCTGGTTTGGATGGGTTATAGATTCCATATCCAGCTTTTTCTTTTTTCCAATGGCCATCGTTATCATCTTCTTTAGGTGGTAAAAAGGATCCATCCGTGTAATAGCCGTATTGTGGTAGGAATTTTAGAGTAGTGTTTATTTCGAAATTTGGAAGGGGATCTACCCACATATTTTGTAAATTGTTATAGGGTGGGTAGATTAGTTTGTTCCATTTTGTGCTTTTGTTAACTTTTGTGTTTAGTGGTGTGGGTGGTGCTGTTTTTGTATGGTATTGTGAAATTTGTAGGTTGTTAATTGCTGTGTTTATGGTGTTTATTTGGTTAGTTGTGCCAATGTTATTGTTTTGATGGTGAATACACCATATGTGTATTGCAAGTGGCTCATTTCGGGTTTTGTTGGGTACTAGTGGAAATGTTGGTTCTTCGTATGTAATGGTGTCCGCGGCAAAATGTATAATGGAATGCGTATCTGGGAAGGGTCCATTGTATGGTGATAGGTTTTGGTACCAGTTGGTGTCCGGGATTGCTAGAATGGTGACAGTTTCTGGGTCTTGTTTTGCTGCTAGTCGAGCCCAATGTATTGCTTGTTGTGCTGTTTCGGCGTCATTTGGGTGAGCATATCCAATACCTTTCCATTTGTATTGAAAGGCTGTTCCTAGAGAGCCAAAAATCCTGTCTCTAGCGAATGTTGAGAAGAATTGGGTAGATTTCATGGAACATGTAATTGGTGAGGAAAAGTATGAGTGTGTCTAAAATGTCGGATGGAATGGTATGGTGTGGTGTTTTTATTGTGTTCTTTTTGTGGTTTTTGTGTTCATATCTTTGATATAGCCAGACTACTTCCGTTTCAAATGATTGTATAGCAGGTATTAGTCTGTGGATGTTGTATTTGTTATTGTTGTATTGTTGCCATAGCCATTTTATTCTAGTAGTTGGGATGGTGGTGATATATTTACCGGTGTTATTATAAATGTGGGTTCTGTCATTTTGTGTTTGAATGGTGTATTTGTTTGTGTTTATGTCTTTTTCTGGGTTATATTCAATTGTGGATGTTTTAATGTATGGGATTATTTTTGGGGGTGAGATGTGTCTTGTGTCCCTATTTTGTTCGGGTGTGAATTGTGTATTTATAATATTTTGATAGTGTTTGTTTTTAAGTTCTATATAGTATTTTGTAAGTAGGTTTAGGTTATGGTCTATTACTGTTGGTAGATTTAGTGGAAATAGTTCACGTTTTTGTAACAATTTATTGTATGTTATGTGATTTGAGTCTATCCATTGACATAGATAGGTGTTGTATTTTTTTGGTATTTTATATTTGTCTTTAGTTGTGATTGTTTTATGGTTTAATATTATGTGAATGGGGAATCTTATGGGATCGTTTGTTATGTTTTGTGGTGGGGCTGGTTGTTGTGGAGGTTGGGGGATTTGTATGGGATTTGTTGGTGTTCTTGGTATTATTCTGTGGTTGTATATTTTATATTTTTCTCTTAGTGTACGGGGTGGTAAGTGTATTTGACATGGATTTGGGCAATCTTCGTCACACTTTGGTTCACAGAAGAGTTGTTCTGCTATGTTTAATGCACTTTTGTCTAGTTTAGTTGGATTTTGATAGTATATTTTAAAATCTTCTGATGACATTAGTTTTGTGCCGTTCGGAAGGATGATTTGATTGATATTGTAGATTTTGTATGCCATTAATTTGTGTAATAATTTGATGGAGAGTTTTGGGTCTAATAATGGTAGGTTATTTATGACTGCAGATCGCCATTCTTTTTCTAATTCAGTCATGTATAGTTGAAAATTTTCTTCTATGCTTTTAAGGTGTATACCAACTGCTTTTTTTAGAAGGAATAATGTTCGTGTTGTAGATGATGTAATGCAGTCTTGGCGTTTAATTTTTGGGATGGCATTGGCATCTCCGGCTTTCACAAGTATGTGTTGTATAAGTCCTTTATATATAGTTCCTAGTCTTCCTTTGTCGTTGAGTGCATTACGAAGTTGCTCTCCAATGCATCTAAGGTAGGCATTTTTTAGAGAGAAGGCTTCTAGACGGAATAAATCATGAGGAAGTTGAGTTATAATATTTGCGGTGCTTTTAGGTAGTCCGCATATTGTTTTTTTGGATTGCAATAATTTTCTTGTCAAGTTTTTTAATGGTTGGTAGTGAGTATGGGACTGCGAAGAAGCTGTAGGCTATGCCTGCTCTGATTACTGTGTCCACCATACTGATTCTTTGTTTGATGGTGGCAGGGCATTTTGATAATTGTTTACATTGCTCTATTATTTTAGTTGTGGTGATATGTGTTTGTAGTTTCCATTTTAGTGATGGAACTAATTGTATGCCTAAGTATACATACGGTTCATTTTGATGGAGTACTGGTAATGTCTGGTCTCTGTAATTGATTTTTTGGTTTGTGATGTGGGTTTTAAATTTGTTTGGTGGCATTTTGGATTTATTTGGGCAACCGGTAACGGCGCATTTTGTGACTCCCAAGTCCATGCCCGCCCATTCACAGAATTTGTCGATTTTGTTTAGTTGTATTTGTAGTGATTTTGTATTGTTTGATATGGCTGCTAAATCGTCCGCGTATGCTGCAGAGCTAATTTGGATTTCTGATGTACCAAAATTGTAGCCATTTCCCCCTCTTTGTAGCCATCTCAAGAGTGGTTCGAGAAAAATTATGAAAAGGTATGGACTAAGTGTATCTCCTTGTATGGTTCCTCTTTGAATCGGTATTGGTTTTGTTCTGCCAAAGTGTTCACCGGTAAAAATGGTGTTTGAATGGGAGTAGATGTTGCCAACTAGCATAATTGCATCTTCTGGGTATCCTAGGTCTTTCATTATAGTTAGGAGTCTTGGATGGTCTAGTGAACCAAATGCATTTTTGAAATCTATATAAAGTAGATATATGTCCTGGTTTGTAAATTTTGCATCTTCAAGTGCTGCTATAAGGAGTTGTAATTGTCTTGCTGTACTTCTTTCAGCTCTGAATCCTTCTTGACTATCGTGTAGGATTTGGTATTTTTCACCGTATGCGGATAATATGTATGTTAGCGTACTGGTGAAGAGTTTGTATATTGTGTTTGCAAGTGCTATTGGTCTGTGGTTTGGCAGTTGTGCTGGGTTTCCTTTTTTATAAAGTAGTATGGTTAAACTGATTTTCCATGAGGCTGGGATTTGTTTTTGTTTGTAGCAGTGAGTGAAAAATAAAAATAGTAGTTTTTGGAAGTTTTCGGGCATGTTTTTTAGTATCGAGTTGGGAATTTTGTCTGGGCCTGGTGTTTTGTTGTTGGATAGGTTTTTAAGACATATTTCATATGTTTCCTTATCAAAATGTTTATAGAGTGGTGTTTGTGGATGTCCTCTTTTTTCTATTACAAAACCATCAAGGTCGTGCCATGGGTATTGTCTAACTCCGCAAGTACATTGTACTGCGTGTTCTGGTTGGTAATAGCATGTTGGTACTATAGGTCTATTGCTAATTGATTGTTGTATGTGGATTTCACTTGCTATATCTTCTGGGTTGGTCAATATGTTGTTGTTTCTGTCCATAATGCAGTCTAATGGCGGTGTTTCTTGATTTTTGAAGACTTTCTTGTTTATTTTCTTTGGGCTTTTGTCGTATAGTTGTCTGTATTTTTGAATTGCCTTTTTTATACAACTTTGGGTGTATTTTGTAGTGATTTTACGTGCTTGTGTTTTTGCTGTTTTGGCTATTTCTACTAATGATTGTATCCATTCTATTTGGTCATGTTCTTGGGTTGAGAGTGGTGGGATGTTTACATTTGTATGGGTTTTTAATTCTTCTATTATTGGATGTGTTTGCCAATTTTGTGTATTTTTTGTTATGTAAATTATTTTTCTAATTAGATGGTAGGTGGATAGGTGTTTTTTCCAGGATTTTTGTAGTTTTCTTGGTAAGAAGCCTCCTTGTTGGGAGGTGCGATTTGTTAGTGTTGGGAGTGGTGGTGCACTGCAGGTCTCTTGAATTTTGTCTGATATTTTTTGTATCAGGTGATCTAATTTTGTACATGATGTTTGCCATTGGACGTCTGTTAGTTGATCATTTGATAATATTGTGATGAGTTCATTTATTTGTAGAGCATTTTCTTCAAAATATTCTATTTTGAAATTTTCCATATTTTCTTGTGGTATGGGGTTTAGAATTCTTGTTGTTTTATTTTTTATTGGAATAGGTCTTGCTAATAAGGCGTTCGGTGGTATGTGTAGTGTTACTGGTGAGTGGTCAGAGTTAAGGTTGTGGTCGTTGTCTGTGGTTGATGTGTATAAAGTGTTATTTGGTGTTTTAATATAGTATCCATCTATTAGGCTGGTTTGGTTATAGTTTTGACCCCCTTGTCTAGAATATGGGCAGTTTGTTGGGATATATTCTAATTGGAGATTATTTGTGAATGTTCTCCATTCTACATCTTCCTTTTGTGGTGGGGTTGTGTCAGTGTTATTTTTACGTCCAATAAGTGCTATGTCTCTATTAAAATCACCACACAGTATGTATGTGGTATTTGGATGTGCATTGATTTGTTGTGTTATGTTTTGTTGAATCATTGGTATGTATTGTGTATCTTCTACATGAGACGGCATATACATGTGAATAATTAGCCACGTTTGGAGTGGTTTATTGTCTATTTTTATTATTTGTAAATAGGGTGATATTTCCTTGGGAGTTGGGATTTTAGTGATGTTACCGGGATACGCGTATTTTTGGTGTATTAGTGTGAGGAGACCTCCTCTTGTAGGTACGTATGACATTCGTTGTTGCATGCATCTTGTTAGGGCGTGTGTGTTGTTAAAAAACAATTTGTACTTTGGAAATAGATTTTGTATGTATTTGGTGGATTTTGTAGCGGTTATTTTTGTTTCTTGTATTGTGATTATAGCGGGTTCATCTGGTGTGTTGATTAGTTCCTGTAGGTTTGGAAGGGCCGTATTTAGTGCGGAGGCATTCCATGTAATAAATCTCGTATTATGGTTTGTTGTACGAATTTCTTGTGATTGTACTATAGGTATGTCTGGGAGTGGTGGAGGGTGAGTGTATTCTAGTAATGGTTCATATATTTTTAATGTTTTTTCTAGTAGATTGATGGGGAGGAATGGGAATTCATTGATCATGGTTTGAAGGGTTATTGGATCATTATTTTGATGGATAAAGGCATAGATTTCTTTATGAATTGTATTTGGTGGGTTTATTATGTTTTGATTATTGTTTATAAATTCTGTATATGGATGTGTAGTTAATATGTGTCTTTCTGGTGGGTTTTGGAGTAGGGATATTTTTTCTAGCAGTAATGTTGTCCAGTCAGGGTTGGGAATTTGTATAAAAAGCTGATCACATGTTTCTTTTGATGGACTTATTGTAACTATGAGTGCGTATAAAATTCTTGGTGATGGATGGTGTTGGTTTTGGTGAATATAATTTGATATGTATGGATAGTCGCTACTGGCTTCCACATGATTTGGGTGGGTTATATTTAGGATAGGTGCGAATTGTTTTTCTAATTGCTGGTATTCTGTTTGTAATATAATCGTACTTGGTATGAAGTAAGTTTTGGCTCTTCTTTTATGTGTAGGTGGATGTTTTTTTAATAAGTCGGGCATCGGTCCGGGGTTGGATTCGATGTCCCCGCATAATATTAATAATTGGTGTGAAAAGCTTCTTTTTAGGGGAGTTTTTTGGGATATTTTTTCTTTTTTCCTTTTTGTTTGTTTATTTCGGACGAGGCCGGTAGGCCGAGTCCATTGTTGTTGATGGTGTTCTTTTTGGATGAGGCCAATAGGCCGAGTCCATTTATTTTGTTTGGTTTTATTTTTGTTGGATTTTATATTTTTTCTTTTCATTTTACGTGTTATGTATTTTGTATATTGATTGTTTTTATTTATTCTGTTATGTTTGTTTGATTTGTTTTTGTTTTTGGTATGTATTTTGGGTTTGGTATTTGTATTGGTATTGGTATTGGTGTTTGTGTGGGTATTGGTATTTGTGTTGATATTTGTTTTAGTATTTTTGTTGATATTTGTATGGGTATTTGTATGGGTATTTGTATGAGTATTTGTATTGGTATTGGTATTGGTATTGGTACTAGTATTAGTATTGGTATTTGTAATGGTATTTGTAATGATATTTGTATTGGTATTCGTATACAAAAGTATTGTATAAACGTATATGTATTTATTGGTATTAGTATATACCTTTTTATATATATGGTATATAGTATTACAGTATATGTATACCAAAAAGGTATGTAAAGGTGTTTGGTATTTCTATACTGTATAATACTAGATAATATACCGTATAAATATTGTATAAATATTGGATAGTAACTAGTATAGAGTAGAAAGTAGGAAATAATACTATAAAGTATAAAAAATACTATGTATTCTACTCTTTGAACTTTTTTCAATCTACATTTTTTGAATACTCTATGGCGGGGCGGGAAGTACTACTCTTGATGTCTCCAAGGCCTTGGATTGCTTTCATAATATTCATATGAACGGCATCGATCTTCGCTTGTAATTCATCATGTTTGGCATCATTGAAGGTTCTTTCTTCATTCAATTTCTTCTCCATGGACACCTCCAAATCAATCTTCATTTTCTTGTTCTCCTCCCTCATGGTCTTGTTGTTGTCTTCCAATATTGTTTTCATGTCTTCCTTCAAGATTTTCTTCACGTCTTCTTTGGTGATAGAAGGGGTTGCCGTTACCAATGTGGTAACGGTATTAACCAATGCCGCATTAATGTCATTAAAACCCCACTTCTCCACATACTCTTTGGAGGGGGGTTCAATGCCATCAAGACTCCTACGATGCGGTGCAAACAAAACATAGTGACCACCAATCACAAAGGTTTTGTTCACGAAGGACCTATAAACGAAAGGGTTAGTGCATTGTACGTTTGCACTACCATTGTGCAAAGTACCTACCTCTCTATGAAACCACACGGAGGCAACATTCTTGCTCTCCATGGTTTTGATGATTGCCTCGGTGGTATCAACCACCGACATCAAAATATGAAGGTAAGAGAGTGTGAGGGACAAGGCATCTTTCTTAGCCTTGGCCTTGGGAGAGATACGTGGTGTGTTAAACACCTTTTTTTGTGGCATAATCACCTCATGATTAGCGGCCACATGATGCAATCTAATCTTATCGGCTTGGTTAGGCGTGGGTGCAAGAATGAACGCATGACATTCATGCGTTTTCTTTTGGACATCCATGACTTCAAAGTCATGTTTCTTGAGGAAGCTATTCCTCAAGATGTCAAAAAAGAGGAAGCTAGCGGTGGTGTCGAAGAGATTATCACTCTTAATCTTAACCGTTAGACTATCGTTTCTAGCGATGTTATGAAAGCTCTTACAAACTTTGCCCAAATTTTTTTTTGTGCAAGGGTGGTTAGAGTATCCGTCAATAGTGTCATAATGGAGGACAAAAGCGCGGAGCCCTTGAAGCAATTTAATGCCGTCAATTTCAGGGTTTTGGAGGTGGAATTTGACAACTCCACTCCAAACCCCCCTTTGCCCCCCTCTCTTGATGCTATAACAAAGCACCGCCATGGGATCTATAATCCCATGGCCAAGAGGAATGTTCATGTCATGAAGCCTATTAGAAATCATGGTTTTGGCTTCATCATGAAGAATTGGGCATTCTAAATGCATCTCAAAGTGAATCTCGATGTGGAAATCGAGAGCTAGACCGGTATCGGGGTTAGTAGGAATATTAAATGGCAATTGGGTGAGGTTAAAATGTTGCCCCACAATTCCATCTTCCCTTTCTTTAGGGTAGAGGATTTGTGGGATGCGTGGGTATGCCACGATTGCCTCACGGGCTTCTATGACTTCCTCTCTAATCATACCTCTAGTTACCATGTCTTTTAAGGATTCGTCCATAAATATAACATCTTCATCATTCTCCTTAGCAAGTCTTTCCATATGGCTAAACCCAAGCCAAAAATTAGGTTTACGCGGCCCAATCTCCACGTTTGTAGTCTGTGTGTTAGGGGGGTTTACCTTATCAGGGGTTATGAAGTCAGATTCGTCGGCTTCTGAGTCTGCTCCACGATTTTGCCCTCCTGCTCCTCGATTTTGTCCTTCGGCTCCTTGCTTTTTTCCCTCGGCTCCTCGCTTTTGATTTTCAGCTCTTCTGCTGCCTTCTGTTGGTGTCACTGCAGCTTCGGCAAGTGCTCCTTTGGTATTCGGCGTGTGGTGCTGGGCGATGGTGTTTTCGCTGCTGTCGTCTTTCGTTCCGTGGCTGGCCGCTTTCTGCTTGTTGACGGGGCGGTGGTCACGATCGGTGTTTGGTTTGCTGCCGGGGTGGTCGACGCTTCTTTCCGCTTCTGTTGTCTTGCTGCTCGTGTCACGATCGTTGGTGCGGGTGTTCGGTGTGCTGCTGGCGTCGCGATCTCTGCTGCGGGTGTTTGGTGTGTTGCTTGCGTCGCGATCTCTGCTGCGGGTGTTCGGTGTGCTGCTTGCGTCGCGATCTCTTCTGCGGGTGTTTTGCGTGTTCTGCCTTGCTAGGCTGTCGGCGTCTTCTTTCCTGCTTCGTTCTTTTTTGAGCTCGTCATTGTCCATGGTATGCTCGTCTGCACGATCGCTGTCATCGTTGCTGCCGGTCGTCATGCTTGTGTCTTCATCCTGGCTGTTGGTCTTGTCGGAATCATCGCTGTTGCCTTTAGGTTTCTTGCCGCTGCCGATTTTAGCTTTTCTGGCGTCACGCGCATCTAGCAGCCTTTTTAGGTGGGCAGAAGGAGAGTCAATCTCCATATTCGTGGTTTGTCTCTCTTCGGTGGGTCGGTGGGTCCATGCCGACTGCCGAGTTTCCATGGTTGACTGGTCTGCTGTCATGCACAGGTGACAATGCAAGCAGCTAGGGTTGCCAACAGGGCAGTTATGGGAATGGAAAATGTAGTAAATTGAAGAGGTGAGGGTTTTGATGATACCTTGGGTCTTCTGAAAACGATAGCTGGGGGTGTGGTGGTTTACCACGCAGTTGTTGCTCTTGATATCGTACTTGCAGGTGGCGATGTTGGAGTTGTAACGAGTATTTTGTTGGGCAGAAGGAGCCTGGGGCCGTTTGTTAGGAATACCCCAACAAGGACTGACGGATCTAGGGATTCTACGATACTAAAGAGAGGTACAGAGGGATCTAGCAATTTTGATGTAAATGAAATTGAGAGATGGGGGGTCATTCACATGGCTAAAGCTCAGGACATAGATATTACCGTAACACAGGAGGGGAGCATTGCAAAATTTGCTCAAAGGATGCAAGCTATAAAGAAAATGCAAAGGGGAGTTTAGGTGAGAGTACTTACCTTCTTGAAGTCTGTGGTGCAGCTTCAGGTTACTTTCCAAACGCCTTGAGCTGCTGCAGCAGCTCGATTAGTCTCTTGACTGGTGCTGGGCAAAGCTGCGCTTCTGCTGATGCTAGCACTACTGCTTGTGGGCCAGTACTAGAGGCTGGGCTAGTGGGATGTTGGATCTCCAAGTGTCCGTCGTGGTGGCTGGATCTACAGGTGTCGGCCGTCGTGGTTGGAACTGCTGAGCAGATAAGCCTCAAGTTAGGGGCTTCGAATCCTCTGGTCAAATGCAGTTGGTGCAGTAATGGTCAGATCTGCTACGGGCACGCTGGGATATATGAAGGGAGCAGGTGGCAAAGCTGCTGTGCGGAGAGCAGTCGTTGAAGGATAAATGCAGCTTGGATCGGAGAGATTGGATTGAGGGCTAATGCTGCTGCTCTGGTGCGGAGAATGCTACTGCTATCTAACGGAGTATGGTTTCTGGGACAAGGGTGATGAATGCAAAGCAGGAGAAGGATTAGCGATGCTACAGATCCACTAACTCAAGTGTAAGAAATGGAGACCGAGGCGGTGTTGGTGCTGCAAGCGGGGCTGCTGCAGCTATGAGAAGCTGGGACGGTGGGAAACAGAGCAAGGGTCTACACGGAAAAGAGGGACTAAGGGGTACTTCAGAACTGTCAAGGCGATCTGCTAATGCAAAGCACGGTGGTTAGATAAGCTGGGGGAATGGGGGCTGCTATGGGCGGATCTATTATCCGTGAGGTGAGTAGTGCAGGATCTGACTACTGCGAGCAGTTATACGGAGGATATGCAAAGCTGGTTTACGAGATCTAGATCTGTACGCATTTGCAGCAGTTCCTAAGCACATGGGTGCTAAGGATCCGGTTCCAACACTAACAAAGTATGCACCCACTTTGCTCCCTCTGCTCGCTTTTGAACATCAGATTCAAATTTATAGCAACATTACACACAGATCTGGGTCTATAGAAAACCCTCTCTTCATACTACGCAAACTACTAGCAGAGTGCAAGCAAACTTGGAATCACCTTCATAGCTTGAATCCAATGCACTTACAAATACGAGATCACAGATGCAAGCATCCGCCCAGCAGCAGCCTAACGGCGCCTTGAAGCTCTCATGCTCTCTCCTCCCTGGTATTCTAAACTCTGTTCATCATTACTAATAATCCTTCACTCACACTCTATAATGTCTTGTAACTCTTCCAAGTTTTGGAACAATTTCTACTGTATTGGTTGGGGTTTTGAACAACGTTCTTCAAGATCTTTCACATGTTCTCAATAAGAATAAGGTCATGGGAATTGGCAAGCCAATGGAGCTCTTAATTATACACATTTACATCCAAGACCGTGTTAATTTGTTGTGATGTGTAGGTGCTCCATCTTCCATCAATATTCGCCAAAAGGAGCACTGCTCTGATATGAATCATTTCACCATCTTATACAAACTCATTTAATCTGCAACCTTTTGTCTTTTATTTGGCATAAAAAAAATCTTAATTTTTTTCTTCGAATAACATTTCTTTTCTATATATCCTTACTGGAGGGGTATTTTGTTGTCACTACATTGATTATACCTATTAGTGTGTATAGGAAATTAGTATCACAAGAAATTAGTGTGTGTGTGTCCACTATTAGTGTGATGTCCACTATTTGTCTCGCTATTTGTAAGCTTTGAAATTAGTTGACTTGTTTAATAATTTGTTCTTATAATTAAAATTAAAAAAAGAAGATTTAGAGATTAATTTGTCGGATATTTAGAAGAATTCTCATATACATGCTTGTATACCAATTGTAGACTTCACATTGTGTAGTGAAAATTGATTTGGATGAAAATTTTCTTTTATGTATGATCTCACATTCAAAAATTAATTTCTTCAAATAAAATTATTTGAAATCCTTCCATTTTCATATTTAACAAACACACAATAGTTTTGATACAGAGGTATTAACCCCTAAAGGACCGTAAGGCCCCCACGGGGCTTTTGGAATTAGAAAGTGGGGAAATTTGGGTTCTTGGGCTTTGAATTGTAAGATGAGCAACAAAGAGACCCTGGCTCTTTTTGAAAGCTGAATCTGTAGGTACTTCTTGATTGGAAATTCATCAAGTGAGCAATTTTTGGTGATTTTTTTGAGTTGCACGGTGGGTATTTAGGCGTCACTTCAGACCCTCATATCTTCCTCCTCACACCTTCAAATTACTTGAATTTTTTTTGCACATGTTTAAAATGATGATTTCTACTCACAGTAAAATTTCAGAATTTTTGGAGTACTTTTGAACAATCCGATTTCAGCATGTGTACAAAATACCCCGAAAAAGTTCCATCAATCTTCTCAACGGTGGCATTTTTTCAGAAATTATGCGATTTTGTTGATCTTTTTTTTTTTCATAAAAAAACTACGTAAGTCTTCTTTAGTTTCAACGGTGCCGATCGTCAAATTTATCCTAAACCAATGAGGAATTGAGCTTGCTACAAGAGCCAGTCAAGAAAACAAGAGCTAAGTTCAACACCCCCCCGGTCCTTTAGGGGTTAACTCCTAAACGTCCAACCATTCAAAAAGTGAACGATGTATGAAATCAAACACAGTTACTGTATTTCATCCATCATTGACTTTTTGCAAAGTGGATTTTTTACTATATATCTTAAAGAAAGTTAGCTTCATGCATGTGTGACCCGATTAGAGAGGGGATGATTTGTGAAATTTTTATTCCTTGTTTCATGTTGTAGTGATTCACCCAAAATTTCAAAGATTTCAGTGTAAAAGTGCTCTTAAAAATGTATACTCATAAAATTAAGCAACTAAAAAATCTCCAAAAATCACTACACTTAGAGTATTATATTTCAACCAATCACAACAAATTTTAGGTACAAATTGTCAATATCTTATTCGTAATCAAATTACAAAAGAATTTTGAATGTTATATTTCAAATTTTATACAAAATATTGGTGATAGCAATCATAGATCTAACCATATGGATAGAATCAAAAATTCACGATGTACAACTTTTATTTATATATCAAATTCAGAATATCCCTTTTAGTTACATTTTACAAGACATCTTTGAAATTCTCCAAATCTGGAGAGGGCTGAGGACGTTTAGGGGTAAAATTGCCCCCTATTTTGGACCGGCTGAGGGCCCACCTAAAAAAATATCCCTCTCTTATAGATTTTTATTTCCAAGTACATCCTTCAAGAGCAATTTGTGGCCGTAGGTCCCAAATTTGCAAAAACAAATTGCCAAAAAAAGACCCTAGGGTGCCCAAAATGGAAATTTCAGAAAATGGGGCACATGAGTGAACAGTGGCCGCATTAACGTCCCGGGGGGGGGGGGGGGTGGGGTATTTAGAGTTGGGGGACGTTTAGGGGTTAATCCCCATGTCATTAACCCCTCAAAGTCCGAGGGATATTGGACATAACATAGATGTGTTATAATATGTGCCTTCCATATGTTTGATGAAGTTTGGTTCAATAGACAAAATGTAGGGCATCATTTCTACAAATCATCCGTATGGTCAAACTTCCAAAAGTAACTTTAGATCTTTTTTTTAATGAATTTAAGGGCAAAAACCTTTGAAAATTTGTATAAATTATAATTTTCACTTTTAGAGTTAAAAATCTAGCATGATCGGTTAAAGTTGGTTTATTTATTGTAAACTTCCAAAAAGCAAAAGAAATGATGGAAGGAACATCATTACTTTCCCCAAATAGCAAATTTTATTACACTAAGACAATGTTGAGGTGATCCACTTTGAAAAATTTCTCCCGGGTGGAGTTTAACTAGGATTGACATAATTCAAATTGCCTTGGAAAGTAGACTTGATGATTGTAGTATTTTAATTTTTAATTTTAATTTTTTCAAAAAGACATATTTTTGTTCCAGGTATTGAGGTAATTGATGCAACGTAGTATTGCTAGAAGCCAAAGACGTACGGGTGCTAAATAATGGTGTGTGGGAGGAGGGGTTAGGCATGGGCTGATCTCTAGAGTGTCCTTGTGATGAGTTATCCCATATGGTTTGTCCATGGTGACCTCCTAGTGTACACTACTTAAGGTGGAAGGCCTTTGAGTAAAGATCATCTCTTTCTACGCATTCCTTGTGTTTGTGTGTGTGTGCCTTGTGCAATCTTCTCTACCTTCAATAGGTTATGGGCCCACTCATGTGTGTTTCATGAGTATTAGATTGCATTTGTGCAAGTATTTTGAGGTCGGTGCGCAACGGGCGGTTTTGGAGCATTGTTGGAGGTTTTGGAGCTTGTTGAAGCGTTGGTGTTTCTTGGAGGTGTGCATGGGCTGAAGTTACATGTTGGAGCACTCTCTTTGGTCAATTTCTTCCCTTGATCTCCTTCTTTTCTTTCTTCTATCTCTTCGTTGCGAGTGGAACTTCGTTTGGTTCAATTGTGAGCATTTGAGTAAATGCAAGTGATTTGTGAGGTGTGAAGACTCTCGTGGAGGGTCTACCATCTGATCCTAGTGATTAGGCACTTGCTTTGAGGTGTTGCATGTGTTTCATGCTCTTGGGGTGCTCAAATTTTCATTTGGAGCTAGTTTGTGCACAAAGGTGCGGTTTTGAGCAATTTCAATGCGATTGGGGTTTTGAGGGACTTGTGTGAGTTCATGTGCATTGAGTGAGTGCTCTTGAAGGACACAAAGGTGTCATTGACGTGCATTGAGTGTTTGGGGACACTAAGGCGTCGTATTGAAGCATTTGGAGTTGTTTTGAGCTCCATTGAGTGATTTGAGGGGTTTTGGTGAGCCTCTTTGCATTTTTGGGTGAGGGTTCTCACATTTGAGTGTTGGGAGGCGTGTGTGGAGCACAAAAGTGCTGATCTAGTGTTTGGGGTTGTTTTAAACCCATTGGGTGCACAAAGGTGCAATATCAAAGCAAAAAAAAAAAAATCACAAAAACAAAGTTGTGTGTTTGAGTTTGAGGTTTCATTTGTGTGGGGAGGCATACGTAAGTGAGGATCATGGCATCTTTTGAGGGTGAGGGTCCCAAGGTCGTGGACAAGTTCGATGGGGTGAATTTCCACTTGTGGAAGTTCAAAATGGAGATGGTGATGGCCGAGAAGGAGTTGTGGGAGATTGTCGAGGGTAGTGAGGAACCTCCTTTCTCTTCTACGGATCCTAGGATCATGCAAGCGTACACGAGGAGGGAGAAGAAGGCATTTGCCATTTTGGCACTCAACCTCGCGGATTCGCAACTTGCGCACATTCGTTCGTGCAAGACACCCGCGGAAGCATGGTCCAAGCTTTGCAACATTCACGAAGCGAAAACATTGGCCAACATTTTGTTTTTGAGGCGCAAGTTCTTCACCATCAAGATGGGCGAAGAAGATGACATGTTGGCGCACATCAACAAGGTCAAAGCTCTCGCGGATCAACTCAACGGTTGCGACGTGTCGGTTACGGATGGTGACATCGTGATGACACTTTTGGAGAGCCTTCCATCATCATACGAGTACCTCATCGTGGCGATGGAGTCAAGACCCATTACGGAGCTCACATTGGACTATGTGACCTCACGGTTGTTGCACGAGCTTTCGCGGCGAAAGGAGAGCGAGTCTCGAGAAGATGGAGCGGCACTCGTGGCGAAGCAATCCAAGAATGGAGGCGGTGGGAGCTCAAGCGACAAGGTGTGCTTCTATTGTGGTAAGAAGGGCCACATTGCCAAATTTTGCTTCAAACGCAAGAGGGATGAGAAAGGGGAGAGTGCAAACAACACTAAAACTCGTGACGATGATGAGTACGCATTTACGGCTAGATATGAGGCAAGCATGAGCGATGGCATCGAGGGTGATGCAAGCATGAGTGATGGTATCGAGGGTGATGCAAGCATGAGTGATTGGATTGAGGTTGGTGATGAGTATGCAAACATGGCAAGCAATGTATCGTGCAATGGTAGTACGAGTGATTGGATTGTTGATTCGGGGGCTACAAGCCACATGTCACCACATAAAACTTGTTTTCATTCGTATGCTCTCATTAATCCAAGGAGAGTGATTTTGGGAGATGATACGGTGCTTGAGGCCGTTGGCAAGGGCCAAATTGTTGTAGACACCGAGGTGAGGGGTCGTGTGAAGACAATCACTATCCAAGATGTCCTCCACGTTCCCAAACTAACGGCAAATTTACTATCGGTGAGGCAACTAGTGGCAAAGCACTTGAGAGTAGAGTTTAGTGATAAGGGGTGTTATGTGTTGTCACCGAGTCGAGATGAGGTGGCCATCATTGAAGAACACGAGGGCTTGTACCACATCAAGTTCTCCAAGGTGCATTCGAAGGAATCGGCGGCGTTGGCGCATTCAAACTTGAAGGACGACAAGTTGGCGTTGTGGCATCGTCGACTTGGCCATTTGAACATCAAGAGTGTGAAGACACTACGCGGCATGGTAAGCGGTATGGATCTTCATCAATTGAAAGTGGATGCTTCTACATTCACGTGTGAAGGTTGCATTGAAGGCAAGCAACAACGGTTGCCATTTGCGGGTGAAGGGGCGACACGGGCCACAAAAGTTTTGGAGATCGTGCATTCGGATGTGTGTGGCCCCATGAAGACCACATCGATGGGAGGTTGCAAGTACTTTGTGACCTTCATCGATGATTTTTCAAGGAAGATATGGCTCTACCCTATCAAAGCCAAGAGTGAGTGCTTTGAGAAGTTCAAGGAGTTCAAGACATTGGTGGAGAACCAATCCGAGTTGAAGATCAAGGTGTTTCGGTCGGACAATGGCGGCGAGTACATGTCCAAGAAATTTGACGAGCTTTTGAAGAATGAAGGCATCGCACGCCAAACTTCGGCCCCGTACACGCCTCAACAAAATGGAGTTGCGGAGCGCGCAAATCGCACCATTGTAGAGATGGCGAGGAGCATGTTGCACGCTCAAAACTTGAAGTTGGACCTTTGGGCGGAAGCGGTGGTGAATGCGGTATACACACGCAATCGGTGTCCAACAAGCGCGGTTGAAGGCATGACGCCGGAGCAAGCGTGGAGTGGGAGGCAACCATGTGTTGCACACATGCGCATCTTCGGATGCATTGCATATGCGAAGGTTCCCGACGAACGGAGGACGAAACTCGAGGCTAAGGCCTTGAAATGTGTGTTTCTTGGGTATTGTGAAGGTACCAAGGCGTATAGACTCATGTCGGTGGACACGAGGAAGATCATTCGGTCACGTGATGTGACATTTTGTGAGGAGTCTACGATGGAGGCTCCTTTGGAGGTTGGTCCAAGTGGGAGTAGTGGAGACGTTTTGGTGGACACACCCTCCAAGTCTCCTAGTGTTGTTGATGTAGGTGATGATGACGGTGATGACGAAGCTGGCGACACGGAGGTTGTTGAAGCGCCATCGAGCTCAAAGGCCAAGAATGGCGCAAAGGGCACGCAAGAGGAGCAAGTTTCTTCAAGCGAGCGGCGGTACCCCGAGAGATCGCGCAAGCCACCTGGAGAATGGTGGAAGAACCACATCTTCCCTCAAGTGGAGGACGAGCATGCGAATGTGGCATTATCGGATGGTCCATTGACCATTCGAGAAGCCATGCAAGGTGAGGATGCGGTCAAGTGGGAGCGCGCCATGCAAGAGGAGCAACATGTGGTGATTGTGATCATATATGTTGATGATTTGATCATTCTTGCAAGCCTCATGAGTTTAATGAATGCATTAAAAGGCATGCTTGAGAGAGAGTACGAGATGAGTGATCTTGGAGAATTGCACTTTTGTCTTGGTGTTGAGTTTGTGCGTGATAGGGCTACACGCACTATCACCATGAGTCAAGGCAAGTATGTGATGGACGTGCTCAAGAGATTCGGGATGGAGGATTGTAAGCCCGTGGCAACACCATTGGATGCAAACTCCAAGCTCGTCAAGCTTTCGGAGGAGGAGTATGCGATGGAGGCTAAATCGATGGCGGAGGTGCCATACAAGCAAGCGGTGGGGTCGTTGATGTATGCGATGATTGCGACACGGCCCGACCTTGCGTATCCAATTAGCGTGGTGAGTCAACACATGGCGAGACCGGGCTCGATGCATTGGATGACGGTCAAGAGGATCATGCGTTATTTGAGGGGCACAAGCGATGTGAAGTTGTGTCTTGGAGGCAAAGACATTGTGTTGAGCGGCTATTGTGACGCGGACTACGCGGGAGACACGAGCGATCGAAGATCGACAACGGGCTACATGTTCAAGGTCGGATCGGGAGCGGTGTCGTGGAATAGCAAGCGGCAACAAACCACGGCGACATCAACGGTGGAGGCCGAGTACATGGCTACGAGCCATGCCACGAAGGAGGCCATTTGGTTGAGGCAACTAATGGTGGATGTGGGTTGCACACAAGGTGAGGCTACAACGATTATGTGTGACAACCAAGGGTGCATTTCACTTGCAAAGAACCCTACACATCATTCACGCACGAAGCACATTGATGTGCAATACCACTTCATTCGGGAGAAGTTGGAATTGGGAGTTATACATTTGGAGTATTGCCCAACGGAGCACATGGTGGCGGATGTGCTCACAAAGGGTCTTTGTAGAGACCGACACCAACGATTAGTAATAGCATTTGGACTTAGAGGCTTTGGCTCTACGCAAAGTGGGAGTATTGAGGTAATTGATGCAACGTAGTATTGCTAGAAGCCAAAGACGTACGGGTGCTAAATAATGGTGTGTGGGAGGAGGGGTTAGGCATGGGCTGATCTCTAGAGTGTCCTTGTGATGAGTTATCCCATATGGTTTGTCCATGGTGACCTCCTAGTGTACACTACTTAAGGTGGAAGGCCTTTGAGTAAAGATCATCTCTTTCTACGCATTCCTTGTGTTTGTGTGTGTGTGCCTTGTGCAATCTTCTCTACCTTCAATACCAGGCAACCTGTTAAATTTGGGCAGAGACCAGAAAATGGTCGTTTGAGTATTTAGGGGTTAAGACAATTGGAGGATTTACATAATTCCGCCATAATCAACCCTAACTCTAATTCCCCCCCCCCCCCCCCCCCTCAACTTTAATGCAAGAGGACAAAACCTGCCCCCTATTTTGTGCATGTAGAAGCACACTTTAAAAAAGAACCCCGTCTTCCAAGGGTTTAAAATTCCCGAGGGGATCCTCCAAAACAAAATTGGGACCCGTAGGCTCCAAATTTGCAAAAACAATTGCCAAAAAATAACTATAGGGTGCCCGAAATGGAAGTTTTAGAAAATGATTCCCTCAGGTAATAGTGCTTGCATTTACGTCCAGGGGGGATTTAGAGTCGGGGCATAATCAGTGTAGCGAAAGTCTTGCATGGTTTTTAAGGTAGGATGTCCTAAAACCACCACCTCCCCTAATTATGACATGTAGACCTTTCTTGGGGCCACCACAGTTGAGACCCAAAACCACCAATTTCACTATTCAAGTAGATCAATGGCACGCCAAGCATTGCGAAGAAATAGTTGGTGGTTTTGGGTATCATTATGAGTGAAAGTTAGTACCACATGGTGTGGACATGGGGAAGCCTAGAGGTTTGATTTGGGTCACAGGTTACTTTCCACTTTGGAATTTTGTATAAAATTGACAAATGCGAATTAGATGTTGCAAATTTTTGCAATCTTCATCAAAACCTATTTTGAATGCGGTCATATTATTTTTTCGAATTTAGCACTGCCAAAAATAAGCCAGGTTGCTTGAGTTGGTGGTTTTAGGACAATCAACCTTAGCTTGCATGTTCGCCACCATCACCTTCTAAGGTAGAGGGCTCTAAACCCGCCACGGTTCTAAACCCGCACTCTACCAAGGACGAACATTTTGAAATTTTGGATGTACCCATGGTGAAGAGCACCACTTTAGAACCCATGTCATTTCAACTTCAGAAATTCATAACTAATTTTAGGAATATCCAAAAATTTTGATTCAAAGTATGTTGGTCTTTGCTTGGATTTCTCTTCGAGTGAAAAATCATGCTCAGTTCTCCCTGTGTCCTCATAATGCCACAGCCCTTAAAGGGGCGGGTTTAGAGCGTCCTACCTTATTTTCAGTTCAAATATAGGCAAAACACCACGTCACCACTTGTTGAAAGAAGTTGATATCTTTTTAATGATAGCTATCTGCTTTCAATGAAACTTGGTACACATGTTGATCACAAGGAGATTGTTCGATGTATCAAATTGGTAATCGAAAATCATTTGTGCATGCATGATATCACTTGGAAATTCATAGTTTTCTGCAGTTATTCCTTCATAGTCATAGTAAACCTGGTGACACAATTTATGTCAGCCCACTGTACAATAGGGTGAGTATTGAAGCATTTTTTGGGCCCTCCTAGATTTATCTTTATTTATTCATTTTTTTCTATTTATGTACCCGTGCTCTCATTTTGGCAGTTTTGAATTTATATGGAATCACGGACCCCTGAATTAGTCTACATGAATAGTTTCAGAATTTTTACCGGAAGCTCAGCTTTGGGCATTTTTCTTGCTGCTTATAGTATACCACAACACCTTGGAAGCTCCCACAATTTTATTTTATTTTATTTTTAGAAATGGGGAAAAAAATCTGAAATTACTTTGGAAAAGTCAGAAACTTTCAAATGATTTCTTGAGTATATTTTGAAACTTCTGAGTTTTAAAAACAAATAATAAATTTTAAATGGGTGCAAAAATATGCCAAAATGCTGTGATAGAGTACTCTCCAAATTTTACAAGAAGATGAAAGAGAACAAAATCATGAAATGATACATAATATAGATAGAAGTGACAAAATCTGCAAAATTCTTATGTCATTTAAATTTGGCAATTCTTAATTTACCATAGTGTACCATCCTCTAATACATTTGTTTAATTTATTACAATTCATGTTGCTAAATCTTGTTTAACCCTTTAACGTCCGGATTCAATACTAATTTTGAAGATGTGTTATAAAATGTTTGATGAATAATAGAAATGGAGTTGATATACGAAGCTAAGTTGTAAATGTCAATGTGAAGATAACATCTGTATGGTTGGATTTATCATGTTTTTTTTAATTAATAAATTGTGATTAAAATTTCAAGCTTTTCTTTTGAAATTCAATTAAAAATCCCAAATTAAAAAATGAAATAATATTTTTTTTTAATGAATTTGGAATAATATGTACTACGAGATGGTATGATTTCCAATATTTTATTCTACATATTTTGGAAAATCATGTTTAAAGTCTCACTTTCTGAACTAAAAATGAAACTTGACATAATCCAATTATGCTATTTCAAAAAATTCACAATATCTTATTTTGAAGATCCATATTGTACAAATGAACACGAAATTCCCTACTTTTGCACTTGGCCAAATGCACTCATTTTGGGATTTAATTGTGCTAAAAAATAGTTATTTAAAACATTTGCAAAAAAACAACAGTTTTCGTCTTTGTTGAAATGTGAAGCATATTGCAATAAAACATGACTATTTCAAAATTTTCATAATTTCTTTTTTAATTTCATTCATTTCTATGGAAAAGCCTCGAAAATAGGATACAAACCAAAGGAGAAGGTACGTTGGGGTTGTTGCAACATGGAGGAGATGTGAGGGCTAATGGAACGAGATGTAAAAAGAGAAAGAAGTACAACAAGAAAATTTTAAATTTAATTTTAAATTTAATTATTTTTTTCTTTTTTGTTCGCCCTAGGGGTCGAGGGTGCGTGGCCACAAGGTCAAGGGCCTTGCGTTGGCTTATCCGCACCCTCCGCAACGTAGCCAAATTTATAATTTATAATTTTAATTTGTTTTGCGCACCTAGGGACTAGAGAATGCGCGGCCGCGCACCCTCTCTGACGGTCTTGGCCAAGCCAAAGCAAGGCCTTGACCTTGTGGCTGCGCACCCTCCACCAAGGACAACAAAACAAAAACAAAAACAAATAAATGAAAAAAATGAAAAAAAAATTAGTGGAAAAAGAAGTAAGGGGTTTAGCTCGGCATGGCCACATGGGAGTCGCATGTTGTGACTGCTGCCCGACAACATTTCTCCATCACCTCACCCCAAAGAATGATTCTTCATTTGCTTGTAAATTGTTCCAACATCGATTTCATGAGAGATTTGTTGTATATGGAATCAAATTATGAAATATCCCAAATGCAAGTAATGGTTTTTTCAAAAGAGACTCAAAAATTTCCAAGAATTTGCAATATATCCTTTTTGCAATCAAAGTTGTGGGAAATAAAATTTGGCCGAAATTTTCATGCAATTTCTACCAAACTAAATTTTTAGTGCGCGTAGAAGCTAAGTGCATGATTATATGGCCAACTACAAAAACAAGGAATTGCGCGTTAATGATAGTTAGCTAGCACAAGAACGAAGAAAAATTTGGATGGATAAAAATTGTCCATGCATGTAGTCAAGGGAATAATCTGAATTTATTCATTGTCCACTATGTAGATGCAGGCACGTCAAAAGGATTTAACTAAACTACTAAATTGATAAATCATTTACAATACTTGACAACATATCCTTCATTACATGAACTATTATAGTATATAATAACTAACTTGATTTGTATCAAAACTCTAACAAAGTGTCGCATTATTAACCCTTTAGTGCCTAGGGTACTGTAGCTTAGTGCAATGGATTTCAGTAGTTTTTACCACCGTGGTTGATACTATCAGAAATAGAATTAATTAAATTAGAAAGTAACCATATAATTGTATCCTCAACTGGAATGGAGACAATTCACCAAAATTGGAGAATCATCCAATGGTGGAATTGCAAGATTATAGTGTGTCTTTGAACCGTATAATGCACACTCAAAAATGAGATTTTGGAGGGCGTGTGACTTCAAAGTTAAATAGAATTAGGGTTAAATTTTCAAAAATGAAAGTAAAGAAGTTCAACAACAAACTATGTCAACACCTCTCTGTTGCAATCTTTCATATCAAGAACGGATTTATACGTTTAAAACTGAAAAGAGTTGGTACATTGATCAAGATCGGAATGCATATACTATTCGAACATGAACAAGAGGACACAATCCAAAATAATAAAACAAGACATAAAAACTTCTAAATACAAGAAATACCGCATAGTACATGTGTTGTATTTGTAAGTATTTATTGTATTTTCAAGTATTTGCAATATTTTCGCGTTTTGTTCATAGGTATTTTGATAGTTGTACAACTCCAACTTGAAATTTTCTTTTTCTAGAAGATGTGTATTATAGATCTCCAACTTTGAACTTCACAATTCAAAATCCAATTCTTCACAAATTTTCTGTTATTAGCATTTTTGACACTCCAATGACTAGGATGTGGTCAGCTAGGCACTAAAAGGTTAACCCTTGAAGATCATAATAATTATGTTTCACCTGAAATCATTCAAAACAATCATTTCTAATGCATTGAGCAAAAATGAAATACAAATCTTTTCTTTTTTTATTTTCAAACGTAGGATCTTATACTAAATTACTAAAAGAGTGTGTGGAAAAAATTTCATGACATTTGATTGTAAAAATTGCAAATCATAATTGTTTAAAGTGAAAAAAAAAGTTTTTTTTGTATCTTGCTCAAAAATTGCAAGTGACTTTGATTGCCTTTGGTGTAAAAAAATTGCACTACAAGAAATGGCGGTTTAACCTGTAAGTGACCAAATAGAAAAGCACGTCTACTTTCCAGCTCAATTTGAATCATGTCAATTCAAGTTAAACTTTACCAAGGAGAAATTTTCAAAGACAAAGACTTCAATATTGTCCTAGTGTTATAAAATTTACAAATTTTGGAAACTAATGATGTTCTCTCCTTACCCCTTTGTCATTTAGGGTTAAATCCTTTATTTAAAAAAAGAGTTGTTAAGCTTTTCTCCTAAGCTTCAAGAATAGTGGAGGTGTTTAGCATATCCCAAAAATCTTGCAATGGAAAGAGGTGCAAAAAACTATCAAGACACTAGATATTGTTTTGTGAACTCATTTTCCTATAAATTTAACATTTGAATGATAAATTCAAAGAATTTTTTATCTTCTATAAGCCCAAAGGAAATATTGAAAAAAAGAATTTTTGATATATATATATAACAAGCCCTACAACACCATGTCCATATTTAAACTACTTGGATAGATGGAATAATGAGTGGGGATGAGAATAATGAATGATGGTGTACGAAGGAGGAGAATGCAAATTGGAATTTGGAAAGAAAAAAAATTGGAATACAATTTTGAACAAGATATAGACCATAATGCTAAATGCGAGGCTACTATGGTGAAAAACCACATTGCCAAAGCCAAAGATTGCAAAGTCAAAACCAAAGGTCAAAAATGCAAAAGCTATGTATGTGAGACATGCAATGTATATCAAGTACGGTATGATATTTTGGTCTTTTTCTTTGACTATGTGAGCTACTTGGTCTATTTACTCTATCTAGTACACTTGGTTTACGAAATATACCTTACTTGATATAACTACTGTTAATTAACATTTTGGTCATTAGCCTTGGTTTTGTGATTTTTGGCCATGGTAACCAAGAATTTGGCATTATGGTCTACATCATGTCCAAATTTGCATTTCATACAAACAATGTCGTGAATAAATTCAAGAATAAATACTTCAATTAGATAGCGCATTTTTTTTCCTCCCACAAGATTCTAAGGGTTAAATTTTCATTATATTGTAGATGTTAATTTGACAACCTATTTTTAATACATAATATATACAAACAATTTTTTTGTGGGGCATGTGGTGGGATACTTTCTACATGTGTGGTTTTGAACAAAATGTACATTGGTAGCCATAAATGTGAAATAATCAAGTGTTGCGTGCATAGGAGGTCAAGAAGAATTATCAAGTCAACTTGAATTTCTCTAGGGTAATTATACTTTAAAGAGAGCATTCATCTTAAAGCGTGCATATCTACTATTATGTGACATTTTTCTGCTGAAATGTCACAGTGAAGTAAATACGCATGTTTTAAGGTAAATGCTCCTTTTAACCCCTAAAGAACTATGTTTGTCCCTAAAATTTTATCACTTTTTCGTGATGCTTTCAAGAATGCAGTTGTATCTCATAATTGGAGTTCATGTAGAAAACTTCACTGTTGAAGCTCAAAGAGAACTTAATTGTGAGATTGTATATCAATTTTTAGAACAATCTACCCGCACATATTACATGGTAATAAGGTTTGTTCATGAGTTGTTTTCTGAAATTTTTAGCAAAATCAAATAGGTCACTCACTACAAACATTTTCATAAATTCTAGAACCATGATTAGCGTTTGAAATTTCAAGGGCATACAAAGATGTACTATATCTAGGTGCTCACCACAAATGGTGTTCTAAAACTTAATACAACAACAATGATGGATTCTAAAATATTTATGTTTGGATGAAGTGATTTGTTGGTAACTCGTTGAGTCGGTGTTTGTGATCGATATTAATTGTTATATGGCATAACATATGTAAAGATTTCAAGTTTATTTTTGGAGTATTCCCAAATAATCCCAAATAATATAAAATATGTATAAAAGATTTCAAAGTTTCTGAAAAATATTCCTTTTAAAATATATTTAAACATTTTCTCTAATTATTATATAGTGTTAATGATGCAGTAATGGCAAATGTTTTACACATTGTACACTTTTTTTTTTAACAAATGTGACATCCTAGTGTGAAAACGCCCTCCAGGTCATCAACCTCCCTAACAACCATGTTCCAAGTTCACCTACGTTGACGTTTTAGTTTTTTCCCAGTGGATTGATCAACGTAATTGCAAATTTTGAAGAATTTTTTTGTTCTCGTAATGGACATTTACAATTCTCTAGTTAACATTGAGTCAAAATTATGGAATTCAAATAAGTTACTAAAGTAAAAAAATGATTCTTGAGCACAATGCTTCCACCTGGTCCTTTAGGGGTTAAGGTATAGTTACCTTACACCTTTACTTAGTCCACTAGACACATATTGTATCTCTACTAGAAAATGCCTACCAAACCAACAAAAAATCAACAGTTTCTTATTGTTTTGGACACTAGCGATTATGACTTGACATATTTAACAACTTCTTGTAAAGAGTTCAATAAACGACTCTTAGTTTCTGTTGGTTTTAGCGGTACAAGAAAAATTGTGACCGAATCAACAGAAATAAAATAAAATAAAAATGTTATAATATATATAATAATAATAACATAATATTATAATACTTATTCTAAAGTTTCATTTTGAAGTTCTATGTTGAAGTTTTATATTGAAAAATGTCAATTCTAATTGTAAGAATGTTTTAGTAGGCAATTTACACTATGTTATTGTTTTGTTTTTAATAAACTTGTTTTCAATGTAGATAGGAGATTTCATCAAAATTAAGTAATTTTCAAAAGAATTGATTTTTTTTCTAGATGTGCAAAAATGCTTGCATGATCTGCTGCAAAAATAAATTGAAAAAATAAGTTTTTAGTGTAGCTAAAAATATCCATAGTCTGATGCGACAAAGAAAAATAATAGCTATAGCCATCACAATTTTGTCCAAAAAAGAAATTCAGAAAACTTGAAAGCTTTTGTAGATATACAAAAGAACTTGCATGATCTACTGCAATTTTTTTTTTTCAAAGAACACAATTTTTAACGTTGCTAAACATATCCAAACATATTGTGAGAAAAAAAACAACTTCCTACCATCATGATTTTGTCCTAAAAAAATGATTCAAATTTTTTTGAGTTTTTTTGTAGATATAGAAAAAAACCTACATTATCTACTACAAAAAAAAATTGAATTTAAAAATAAATAAATTACATGGCAAAAGAATCCCCAATGGATGTGTTCATTTATAATTAAGAAAAAAATTCATTGAATTTGCATGAAGAAATCCACGTGGAATGGTGGTTTAATGGTTAGTTTGGAGTAAGGCGATCGGGGGTTTGATTTTGGCCACCTTCAATGGAGCCTGAGCAAACCATGGTGGACCCCGCAGTATTGTTTGGGTAGCCCATAGTTTTCCCTGGGCAATTCAAAATTTCTACCCTTGGTAGTCCACTTTTTTTCTTAGGCAGCCAAAAAAATTGATCATGCAGGCCATAAATTCTGTTCAAGCGACAAAAATAATTTTGGGCGACTTTTATATCTTTTTGAAATTTTTTTTTTTTAATTTTTTTAATGTTTTGGATCAACAAGTTTTTGTTGACTGATGAACTAGACAATACATTCAAAACAATTAGAACAAACAACAAATTTCAGTGCAATATTTGTTATTTGGAACACAGATTTTCTAGTAGTGTATCATAACATTCATTAGCTTGTAGTGGCTCTGCCTTGCCCCATAGTAAATAATACAACATATTCCATAACCAACAAGACCACATTAGTAGCTTAGTAAACATGTGGAGTCCCAAGATGATGCATGGGAGAAAGGCAAAGAACATGAAGACTATTGAATGTTATGATAGGAGGAAGATGCAAAGATATCCTATGAATGCAAAAAGAATACAATTTGGAACTATTATGTTGTGTTCTTAAATACAAATGGCTTGTGCACCTTGCCCATCCTTGGTAAAAAAAAAAATTTAAATCTTGAAATGCCATAATTTCTTGCTCCAAGGTCAAATTGAGAAAAAAAAAATTGTATTCGGTGAAGTTCTTCCGTTTTTCGACAACAAAAAGAAAAGTTTCAAAAACCATACCAAAAATTAACATGATAGGTACTACCAAAATTTCAATTGTTCCCCAAGCACACAATGGTTATACTAAGTGCTTTCATATTCTAACTTTGTATCTTATGTTGTGCAATTCCAATGCTGCATTTGATTAAAAATTTCAATTTATAGAGGTGACAATCAGTCTACTTTCCTGCTACATGTTTCATTGAATTATCAAATATACTCATTTCTACGAGGAACAAGGGTAGTTGCAAGGTAGGGTGCACCAACTTTGATGAAACTTTGGGCGTGCATTGAATGCATAAGGTACATAGTTGTCAGAATCTCTCTTTTTCAAAACATATTAAAAACTCATTGGTGATGTTTTTAAGTAATTTTTTTTGACAAATGGTGAAATTGGTGTATATAAAATCTAAAGATATGCTTCTTTTGGTTTGAAGGCTTTATAAAGAAACATGAAGTTTTGAAAGTGCCTTGTTAAACAAAAAACACGATGAACGTGATGAAAGTTCAATGATGAATATTGTAGATGATTTCTAATTTTCTTTGCAATTTCAATTCAAAACTCATGTGTAATATCTTATATAGTTTACGATAATGATTTTAAATTTATCCAAATTTTCTTTCACATGCTTAAAATGCCTAAATGCTAAAAGATGTCAATATTAAGTAAAAAGCAATATAGAAAATATTCCTACACCAAAAATTGCATAAATGAGTACAATACGTGAAATTCTATATACACAAGCAGTTGGGCAAGAATTTTGAAGTTTAAATTCCAAAAATAGCATTACAAATGGAGTGCTAGTGTGACTGCAAAAAAATATTACAAATGCACTTTGTTCTCTAATCTTGCAACTTAATTTTTGAAATTGAACATCATATTTGTGTTTTAAAATATGGATATTACTTGCTTTTCATAATCCTACAAGTTTGTTTCCGTCCAATAATCTTATATTGAATTCAAAAGGTTAAAAAAAGGCCAAAAACACCAGTTGTGACCAAAAAATTGGTGCACCTACCTAGCAACTACCCAATAATGGAGATGTAAAAATTAAAATATGGATGAACTAATTTTCATCTTCCAAGCTCTATATTTCTTATAAATGCCCCTCTAATGGTTGAATTGATTGAAAACCTGAATTTGTAAGAGTGCAATTATGTCTTATGACATATAATATACTCTATTAGATCATCAATTTCATTTATTTTTAGGAGGTAAAAATGAACGACGAGGTGAAAAGGTGGGGTGATGTCTATCAATCCACCCCTTATATCGTCCTAAAAAATCAAACAAATTGAACATTATTCATATTTATAAGATTTTGGAGTTTTTTCTTCATTTCTATTTTTCAACTTTTGTATCTCGTGTTGTACAACTCTAATGCTAAATTAGATTAAATATTTGAATTTGTAAACGTGCAATTAGTATATTGATCTATGAAATACACCCATTGAATCATCAAATACACTAATTTCTAGAAAATGTAAGTGGAAAGGCCGAACTAAAGTGGGCATGAATGGATTTTTATTTTCCAACCTCCATGATTGATTCAATATTTGAATATGAAGAGGTGCAATTAGTCTAGTAGGATACTTAGAGTATATTTGATTGAACTATCGATTACATTCATTTAGAGGTAATCGAAGTGCAACACCAAGTAAAGGTGGAAGGTAAGAGTATCAAGAACCCATAATATGGAACCAAATGTTTTGAATTTGGTGTCAAATTGGAGGCGGTTTATTTGAGCCAAATGCAATGAAACAATAACCAACTTTTAATTTTCAAAATTGTGCATGCTAAAAGTGATTAAAGGGTCTCCTTACACGTGGTGATGGGTGTTTGTCTGGTATGGTCCACTAACTCCTCTTGGTAAACTAATTACATTTTGGTGAACATTTATGCACTTTGAGCATTTTGTTTAAAAAGCTAACTTTCAAACCAATTTGAAAATTATGTAGCAATGATTCAATGAAAAATGAGTGAACCAATTTCTAAATTTATGTACACATTAATCAAAACATAAAATTTTAAAATGTTAAAATGATTTTATGTTGAAAACTTCGAAAATCAAAACTCCCATTCAAATAACAGTTTTACCAATTTATGATCAAACTTTGAATGTAAATAAAGTTCATATTTAATTCAATATTCAAAAATCTAAAAATAATTCAACCTGAAAAATTTCATTCTCAAGTACATTCAAAAAAAATTCATAAAAAGAAATTAAAAAATAAAGAAACAAATAATCCCTCCCAAAAATAACACATTTAAAAATTTGAAACTTTTATCAATTAAAAAAAAATGAAAAAATTGGAAGATATTTTCCTTCATATATTTGAGCACTGGAAAAATTTATAACTCAAACTTCCATCCACAACCCTTTGTCCTCCTTTTCTTTTAGAATTTAGAGTGCATATTATGCACTGTGACAATGCACTAGTTTACCCTTTGTTTCATCCTCTATTAAAATGTAATGATGAATTTTCAATTTTCTATCAAAAATTTGTTCTCTTTTATTAGTACGGTTCATCCTACCACTTTAGATTTCACATAATTTATTTTTTCTCTGTAATGGATTTTCAAGTTCTCAAAATCCTTAAAAGAGTGCATAGTGACAAGAATTCTAGAGGACCGTACCATATAAACACCTTGATAGTGTGTTAATAAGAGACTTTGAAGGTCACATACTTTAGCAACAACTTGTAAAGTTGATAATTCTCCAAGATTCTTTAGAAAATTCTAAAATTGTTTTAGAATATCTAAACTACACAAAGAACATGTAATCTAGAATTTAGAATATTATGATGTTGTGTATTACCAATATTTTTAACAAATAGAAAATTGAATGAAAATGTTATTAACAATGAAAAATAACATCATTTGTTTCGGCTGCCATCTATTAGAGCAAGATTGAAAATTGACATTATCCTAAGCTTAACAAGATCCATTAACATATTTCATTATTTATATATATATACATATATATATATATATATATATATATATATATATATATATATATATATATATATATATATATATATATATATAAAATTTATTTTACAACTATGTAAGCTTCAAAATTATACTTTTCTTATGTTTCTTAAATCTCTTTCAATTTTTGATCAACTCCTAAACACCTAATTGACTTAACCCCTAAGCGTCCCTAGCTTTTTTGGGCTTAAAAACATCATTGCTTTTGATGTGTTTTAGGTCTAAATGTAAGTGAGGTATGGGAATCTCAACCATACAATCTTGTAATATACATGTTGTAGATCATGTGGATCAAATTTGAAGTCATTTGGCCATATAGATTGCAAGATCATAGTGTTTTAGCGTTAAAGAAGGATGCTGAAATTTTCCTGGCAACATGATTAGAGGTGAAATTCGTTTTCAAAGTTACTCAAATGAAAAACTTTGAACTATAAAGTAGATCAAAATCATCATATAAACACACTGGTACAAAAAAAAACTCATGAAAAAATTTAATGTGCCCTAAAATGGCCTTGCAATGTCAAAAAGTAGCCCAAAAAGTGACCAATTTGACCCCAAAAAAGTGTCCAAACTAGACCTGTGCACTAAAATGACTCCCAAACATTCAGAACAACATGGATTGACATGAAAATTTATCATGATAACTAGACTTCAAGGGGAATCCAACCCAACAATTTTTTTTATATTGAAAACATACATGGGACGAAGGAGATACAAGCCCCCGAAGTTGCAACCATCAAAATGCACAAAAACTGTCCAAAGAAAAGACCCCTACTTTCAAATGATCACCAAAAATTCAATACATCTTGGATTGATTTGAAATTTTTACCACTTATTTTGTACATCATGCGGTTTGTTTGTCCAAAAATTCATTAAATTTGGACACTTTTTGCAAACGTTACAGCTCTTCAAAGGTGAACGTACCCCCTAAAAACGTCCAAAATATGGACGTCGGGACGGTTAGGGGTTAATTTGGTTGATTTCATTCAAACTTCATCCAAGTGGTACACACTCTAAATCTTTTTGTTTTTTCTCTCATTTATCCAAGTACAATAACATTCTTTAACTAGTTGTGGCCGCTACACTTTTGCTCATGTCATCCCCTTGCCATCTCTTGCCACACAATAAATCATTTCCATTCCCTTGCTTGAACATGCAATTAACCCCTAAACGTACCAACCCTTTGAACAGAAGTAGATTCTAGCCTCAAAAGTAGATATTAGCATGGCTCAGATGTACATGAGGTGTACATGAGAAGACCATTGCAAGCATAAAATCTACCCAACAAATTAGACATACTTGTAGTTGGAGGCCTCTCCAATATCATCAACAACTCCCCATCACAAGAGATTTATTGTAGTTGGTAGAGAATTTAATAGGCTTTCAAAGATGACTTGGATGAAAATCATCCGAGGTTGTATGAGAAAGTTACAAGGCTTCGAATCTATTCGTGATCCAGTTTCTGGACGTTGGGACGTTTAGGCCTTTAGGGGTTAAGCTTGGGTGACACATGTCCCTATTGCACTTGAGGATGTACATCTCCACTCTCGAGGTGCCCAATTCAAACCTGGGTAGGTTCCTAAGGTGCCCGCTCAAACTTGGGAGGCCCACCACGTAATACCAAAAATTTCGAGCAATGTTCCATTTATCTTGGGTAGCCGTTTTCACCAGTACATCCTATTTAGAAGAAGGGAAGAAAATGACATGGCTTTAGCTAAAGATGGTCAAGATGTTTCTTTGATTCTGATTCTTGACATTTGATGCTTATTCTCTCACATTTTATGCAGATTTTAAGGGTGTACATCGGGTGGACTTGAGAGTGTTATGACTATTAAATTATTTACAATGTTCTCAAACTTGTGGTCAAGATAAAAAATGAGATTTGGAGAGGTACTCTAGGTTGATTCCGACACAAAAATGATTATTATTTTGTCAAAAAGTGCCACATGTCACCTTGTGATTGGTTGAGGGTGAAGTGGACTTCTCAAACTCTGACATGGAAATTCAATTTCAACACTAACCTGTTGTGATTCCGGACCTCAGGAATTGTTTTGCAACTCCATCAGGACCATGACAATAGACTTGGAAAACAAGCCTCTTCTTGAGATCCATTGATCATGTTACACCAAAATCCCCATATACTGTGGTCCACGGTACCAGTATTTATGAGAGGCTTTACTAATAGTCATTTCTTCAAAACACTGTGGTAAAATTCATCCAAATTGGATGAAGTTTGTTCAAATTGGACAAAATTTTGGTAATTTGGATGAAAATATGTTAAGATGGATGAATGTACCCATGCCATTCACCCACCCACAATATATATCGTCATATTTGTTTAATTGGAATTTTTTGTCATATTGGGACTCTTTGAAATCTACAACTGACATAGATTCAGTGAGAAATTCTATACCAGTTGTAGATTTCAAAGAGTCCCAATATGGCAGAAATTCCCAATTAAACAAATATAGCGATATATGGTGATTTCTGTGTAGTTATAAGAGTTAGCCATAGAGTATGTCCACAAGAGAATTATTACAGTAGTTGCACTTGACGTGCCGGACTCTCAAGCTTATCTATGTCGTAAGTACTGCTGTGGTAACGCAGAACATGACATCCTTATAATTGAAGAAAGTAAACACATGTACGTTATATACAATTATATATGTAACAGCCATGTCCAGTTTCAGGTGCACCCTTTCAGTTACATAGGCTTTAAAAAATATATATATATTATTTTTTTACTTTGGTAAACTGATGCAAGACACCAGTTGAGGCTGTTATGATGTATAAGAGGGCTCGTATTGGACCAAATCCCAAAAGCTGCTCCAATTCCTTTACACCAAGACTTGAGGTCAAATTTTTGAAATCAATTTTAAAATTAAAAACGATAAGGTCTGACACAACCCCAACTCAAAGAATTGGGTGCACCGAAAATGAAAGGGCAGTTCGTGACCTTGGGGTTGTTTCTAGATTTCTATATTTTTTCTTAAAAAATACCTTTTTCCAACAATCAACACCCTTGAATTGTTTTCAAATCTAAACGGCTCTTTTTGGCTCTTATTTTCTTCAACTCTTTTGACGTCAACGCCATTAATCCTTAAGGGTCCCTAGCTTTTTTGGGCTTAAAATCATCATCGCTTTTGATGTGTTATAGATCTAAATGTAAGTGAGGTATAGAAATCTCAACCGTACAATCTTGTAACATACATGTTGTAGATCATGTGGATCAATTTCGGGGTCATTTGGCCATATAGATTGCAAGATCATAGTGTTTTAGTGCTAAAAAAGGATGCTGAAATTTTCTTAGCAACACAGTTAGAGGTGAAATTCGTTTTCAAAACTACTCAAATGAAAAAACTTTCAACTATAAAGTAGTTCAAAATCATCATATAAACACATTGGTACCAAAAAAGCCTTATGAAAAATTTAATGTGCCCTAAAATGGCCTTGCAATGTCAAAAAGTAGCCCAAAAAGTGACCCATTTGAACCAAAAAGCAAAAAGTGTTCAAACTAGACCCGTGCACTAAAATGACTCCCAAACATTCAGAACAACACGGATTGACCTGAAAATTTTATCATGGTAACTAGACTTCAAGGGGAATTCAATCCAACAAGTTTTATTGAAAACGGACATGGGATGAAGGAGATACAAGCCCCCGAAGTTGCTGCCATCAAAATTCACAGAACTGTCCAAAAAAAAGATACCTACTTTCAAATGATCACCAAAAATTCAATTCATCTCGGATTGATCTGAAATTTTTACCACACATTTCATACATCATGCGGGGAGTTTTTTCAAAATTTCATAAAAATCTGACACGTTTTGCAAAAGTTACAGCTCTTCGAAGGTGAATGTTCCTCAAAAACGTCCAAAATCTGGACGTTGGGACGCTTAGGGGTTAAACACAAGAGAAATGGACTCCGTATTATATTGAGTACTTGAGGGTGGCCTTAACCCTAAACCCCTAAAGGACCATGCTCATCCCAAAAAAATGATCACTTTCTCGTGATGCTTTCAAAAAGGCAGTTGTATCTCTTCATTGGTGTTTAAGTAGAAAACTTCACCGTTGAAGCTCAAAGAGGATTTAGTCGTGAGACTGTATATTGATTTTCAGAACAATCTACCATATATATTACATGATTATAAGGTTTGATCATGAGTTGTTTTCTGAAATTTTTGGTCATTCATCGCAAACATTCTCATAAATTCTAAAACTATGATTAGCGTTTGAAATTTCAAGAGCATACAAAGATGTACTATATCTAGGTGCTCACAAAAAATGGTGTTCTAAAACTAAATACAACAACAATGATTGATTCTCAAAGATTTATGTTTGGGTGAAGTGACTTGTTAGTAACTCGTTGAGCTGGTGTTTGTGACCATTATTAATTGTTACATTGCATAAAATGTGTAAAAATTTCAAATGTATTTTTGGAATATTCCAAAATATTCCAAAATAATGTAAAATATGTAAAAAATATTCCAAAGTTTCTGAAAAAGATTCCATTAAAAATATATTTAAACATTTTCCGTAATTATTATATAGTGTTAATGATGTAGTAATGGAATTTATTTACATATTGTACACTTTTTTTTTGTTGACAAATGTGACGTCCTAGTGTGAAAATGCCCTCTAGGTCATCAACCTCCCTAACTACCATGTCCCAAGTTCACCTACGTTGACGTTTTAGTTTTTCCCCAGTGGATTGATCAATGTAATTGCAAATCTTGGAGAATTTTTTGTTCTTGTAACAGACATTTACAATTCTCTAGTTAACATTGATTCAACATTATGGATTCCAAATAAGTTATTACAGTAATGAAATTATTCTTGGACACAATGTGTCCACCTGGTCCTTCAGGGGTTAAAGGTCCAGAGAGCTTGTTGTGACCAATATTATACAACATTATTCTATTGTATTTGGAATGGTTCTACACTTCCCATGGGTTTAAGATCAAAAATGAAATTAAAATTTATATCGACATGGTTATAATGAGCTATTAGGGAATTAGAAGAAAAGGTGGCACTGCCGAGGGAGATGCCCAAGCAAGTAGTGCCCAATTCCACGCATGCATAGTGATTTTACCTGAGCATCTCCCTAGGGAATGCCACCTTTTCTACTAGTGGGGTCTCAATTTGAAACTTTCTACTTACAACAAATGCCAAATATACGCCAATGTATCTACTATCCCAAGGGACCTTTAAAGATTAGAGTTAACATGGGCTGAATTGGCTGAAATTTGGTTGCATTGCCCCAAGAAAAAACGACCTCGACTTCATATGTAAAGCAGCCCTAAGCCACATCCATCAACACCTATTTTGTCAACCCCACATAAATAGACATGACAAACCCTCATTGACCACAACAGACCACAATTTCAGTCTCCCGTTTCAAAACTCCCAAATATGTCATCTGTCTCTTTCCTAATAATGCAATGCTTTCGGCTATGAAAGGAACTTGAAATCACAAAGCAACATGGCAAACAGATTTCAATATGAATCAAGTTGACACTTTCTGCTATGAAAGGAACTTGTAATCACAAGGCAACGGTGCCAACCAAATTTCAACATGAATCAAGTATCCTTGCCCCCATCCAGCCATTTAAAAATAAAATAAATAATTTATTGGCTCTGACTGTAGGGAAGAGGTGTTGCGGGGACACTCAATTTTTTGGGCTAAATACCACTGTAGCAAATATATTCCGTCCATGATTCTACTGAAATGCATTTTCGTCCTTCACCCGTTCTATTCCAGTTAGAGCTCCTCGTAGCGTAGTTGCTTGTTTTTCCATCCATTCGTAGAGTGACACTCATCCTGGAATAGAGCTAGGTAGGGAAAAAATGGATAGGATTATCCATATATATCTGTGTGTGTGTTCTTGCATAAAATCATATATTATAAGGCACTTTCATCCAAATGCTCACGATTTTAGAATTGCATTTAGAGGATTTTGGCAATTTCATTCACTCTTTTTCCCATTTTTTTCTAGTGTAAAAGTAGCCATTCCCAAAATCAGTTAACTCCTAAATGCCTAGAGCCCTCTCCAAATTTGGCAGTTTTGCGAAGATGCATTATAAAATGCAATTAAGAGGGATATTTTGAACTTGATGTATGAATAAAATTTGTACATTATGAATTTTAGATTCTATCCATACAGTTACATCTATGATTGCTATTACCAATATTTTGTATAAAATTTGAAACTCAAAATTCAAAATTCTTTTGTAATTCAATTATGAATAAGCTATTAACAATCTATGAATGAAAATTATTGTGATGGATTGAAATGTAATGATCTAAGTGTACTGATTTTTGGAGATTTTTTGGTACTTAATTTTATGAGTTGACTTTTTTAAGAGCACTTTTGATTCGTTTGAACTAAGATCTTCGAATTTTTTGGTGATTCACTGCAACATGAAATGAGGCATAAAAATTTCACAAATCATCCCCTTTTTAATTGGTTCACATATGCATGAAGCTAACTTCCCATAAAATCTACAATAAAAAATCCACACTGCCAAAAGTGCATGATGGGTTAGAAAACATGGATGAAATTGTACATTGTCCAAAAAATGGACGCTCAAGTAGTTATGGGTTAAGATTATGTCCAAAAAGAATCGGTTGTCCTAATACATAACATCATAACATGGGATTCAAGCACCTCACTGTGAAGCTAGATTGCCAAATCAGTAACACTAATGAGAATTAGAAGCCAATATCCATGCTTAGGGCTCAATTTATATCACAAATGATTATCAATGTACATTTAGATAAATAGATAAAAACTCTGGTCCTTTTGCGAGGCCGACGTGAATAAAGTGTCTGTTCGTAATGTCAATAACCCGGTGCCCACTGGACAAAGGATTATTGGGACAAAACTACTCTCCCCTATCAAGGATATCAGGGATAGACACTCTAGTAATGTACATCTACTCAAAACTAGAGTGTCCAAATGTCCAATCATATAATTATGCACACATCAACATTTATTCTCTGCAATGCCAGAATGAGATATTGGAGGGTGTGACAATAACAACACAAAATTTGCGAGATTGGAACTTGAATGACAGGACGGTGGTCTTATAGGAAATGGACTAGATAACCAAAAAGGTTATTGACTGTAATGCCCAGTTACTTTGAATTATGATCGTCCATACTGTATCTGCATTTTCTGGTAAAACCTTACATAATCTCAATGCAGCCTCTTTTTGCCATGGTGTCAAGATACCATTGGACTAGAGGAGAGGGATTAGAACTCGTTATGCTAGAGAGCATTAATTTCTTAGCAGGTAGCATTAACTCTTCACCAAGAAGCGAACTTGACTCATTGTTTGGACTCTAAGGTAACTATATCTAAAAGTGACCTTTTCCTTAAATCGTTCCTAGCTCAATCTTCCATAATAAGTAGATTCTGACACCCTACTATTGATGAGAATGTGCACAATCCAAACATCAGAGTTTAGGGTCGTTTTATGGTCAACCTATAGTCAACACTTTGGAAAAACTTATTTATACGGTGTCCAAATAATGCGTGCTAAAGTGCGTTGGAATCCTTGTGAACTTGCTACTAAGACACCAAAAATATTTTTTGTTTTCTGTGTGTAAATAGGCCCAGTTGATAAGGGGGACGCTTTAAAGTATAGTTACCTTACACGCACGCTCAACTTCACTTTTCTTTGCTTTTAAAAAAAATTCAATTCGGTCCACGTTCATCTTGAGATCCAATGGCTCAAATTGGCTTGCATTGAGATTATGTTCGGTAATTCAAAAGCAGGCAAGACTATGGGAAACAACCGTAGGTCAGTACCTCCCTCGCCAATGTTGTGGCTCGGTAGGTCTTGACTTGCGGTTATACCCCATAGTCTAGAATTACCTAGTGCATCGAGTAAAAGGGTTGTAGGTTGACCAACCAACAAGAGTGACACTTGGCATTATATAAGAAGAGTGGAGATCATGCTGTTTTAGAGAAAAAGGAAGTCCCAATGTTGCGATTTTTGCATGGAACAAAAAGAAGAAAAAAAAATTGGGTTTTTTTGGGAATTCTCACATTCAAGTTGCAGAGGCACTTTTGCGTGCCACAAGGCCATGAGCCGGGCTTCTACTTTTGTTGGTGGCGACGGTACATTCTTTGAGCACCGCACAATTCAAGTGACATGGCCGGTTGGTGGTCCTCACGGCCGCGACATATCCATCATCCTTCCGAGACCGGCCTGCATGCACGCTTGGCTGAGTGAATAAAAGCAAGCAGGATTGATTGACTGATTGATTGATTGAGGGCCGGGGCGGTGCATTACAAGCAAACTCAAAAACCACAGCTCACTACACAGACAATGAGAGTGACTACCACAACAGCAATGATTATTTTATTTTTATTGTGTAGAGTTCTTCAACCGGAAGGAATACGTCCGGATTGTCTTTGCTCAATGTCCCCCTAAAAGTAGACACTTCTCCGTACTGTACTAAACACATACAAGTATACGTGAGTGCACAGAAGGGGTATTAATTTGAACAATGCCATATTACGTATACATACAATAAACATATTTAGAGCCTAAAATATTGACTTATACTTATTTTAAACATACATTTAGGACGAATCTAATATGTATAGAAAGGTTTTTAAACATATAACCCCTCGTATATATGAGGTTTTTTGAGAGGGTCACGAACGCATGTGATTTTCAAACATAATGTAGAGTGCACCCCCCTAAAGATCGAAGTGAGAGGTCGTACCTTCACAATGTGCATTCCTCAATCAGAAGAGGTCATAGTAAATAAAGAGTCATTTCCCGCTACAGTTGTCCTTCTCTATTATGACATGTTTGGGGAGTCCTAATTTCAAGGTGGCAAGCGTGGATTAGTCACAGAAATGACTTGTCACATGAGTATTGCTTGAAACAATAATATTGTCATATTATAGAGGGTAGAGTGTACTTCTGATGCCTATGATCATAGGTCTTAGGGTCTCTTCAATCAATATATAATTAGAAAGAAATTATAGTCTTGAGACATTAAATGTTAGTTATATGGAAATTGTTTTTGTAAATTATGGTTTGAAGACACATATGGTTCAATTTGAGACATGTAAGTATGTCAACCTATTACCACCATGTTTCCAATTCTTCCCTCATGTTTTGGTGGTGTTGTACATCCCAAACCAAAAATGTCTATTGTTAGAATTGGAAACATAAGTTGGTGTACGTTATTTAATACTTCATTTGTTTCATAATAAGAGTTCACCTTTTGGCATCTTTTTCCCCTAATTTTTGTCCTATGTTTTATATTTCAAACGTGAGCATTGTTCACTTCAAACGGGACGAACAATGAGAGTGACAAAAAAACTACATACTACTATTAAAAATAGTCAATTTTATGAGTATTAAGATGATTTTTTTTTGGCAAAAAAAAATGCTAAGTTAAAACATGCCAAAAAAATGAACTCTTATTATGAAACGGAGGAAGTAATTGATAGAGTCCAATTAGAGACTCATATGGTTCAATTAGAAACAAGCAGTTGATACGAGATACAATTCAATGAGAGATTATTTATTTGATATGTGATACATATGGTTCAATTAGTGATTCATATGGATCGGTTTGAGATATGCATTTGATATGTGATGAGCGACAACACAGTTCAATGAATCACATATGTTGAATTGGACAATGGATGGCAGGGTTGGCACATCTATGTTAAATATTCATTTTCTTTGGGAAAATAGTGGTTCGACAAAAGGATATTTTCAGATATTATCCAAGATTCTCATTTTCATTGTACAATTTAAAAATAAATAAATAAAATTCCCACAAAATTTTGTCGTTTATTTTTAGAAACATTTGTTGGCAAACTTGCCCGAGGTCCACTTATCGTATTTGATATGCAATGTACAATGTGGTTCAAATAGAGACACATGTGATTCAATTAGAGATGCATACCATTCAATTTTATACATATATGGTTCAGTTTGAGACACATATGTTTCAATTTGAGACGTGTACAATATGATACGGTTCAATTATAGATGTATATGGTTCAATTTGAGACACATATGGTCCAATTTAAGACGTGTACGATACGATTCGATTATAGACCTATATCGTTCAATTTGAGACGTGTACAGTATGGTTTGATTATAGACGTATATGGTTCAATTTGAGACGTGTACTGTTCAATTTGAGACATGTACAGTTCAATTATAGACTTGTGGTTCAATTTGAGCCAAGTACCTTCAATTTGAGACACACACGCACGCGGTCTTGGTCTTTGAAAGTATGTTGAAAAAGCATTTACCTGGGTAGTTTTGAGTAAAACTGTCAGTTTTCCTGAACATCAAATGTAAAGTCTCATTATTGATTTCATTTGAGCCAGTTTGGGTGCGTCTCCTTCAGTGATTTTCCTGTGTTTTTTTTCTTGAAACCTAACTGGCGATGTAAAAAAAAAATTGGGAAAGAAAATTTGGCAAAATCTTAAGCTTTGAAAGAATTCTTTTTATATTTTGGCAGTTCTTCATAAATCTGGCTATCTTATAGAGAAAATTTGGCAAAAAAATTCAAAATTTTCTCATTTTTCTCCTTAACAAAAGAGAAATGTCATTTTGTAGAGAAATCTAACAAAATATAGCCAGAAAAAAAACGCACATGTCAGATCCATTCTGGTTTGCAAGCAAAAGAAACACGGTTAGAAAATTTATTAGTATAGTTATTCACAACATGCCAGAACGTCAAAATCACCACTATACTGAATCGTATCCCATTTCATCTGAGTCTAAGTATGAGAAGAATTTGGCTACATCATCAAAATCTACTAGATAAAGAAGCACTTAATAAGGAAATACCTGGGCATCGCGAATTAACCCCTAAAGGACTTAGAAGCTCAAGTTGGGTCTCATAGTCTTTTTTTAGCAGTTTTGAATTGGTCTTATGTGGACTTCCTTTTGTTCAAGCTTATTTGGTTTTTGACCCAACACGTGCAGTGTTCTTTATTACTTCCAGTGATATAGAATTTGATCCTATCTAAATTATGTTTTTCACAACATAAGGTTCTTAACCCCTAACTGCCTGAGCGTCCATTTTTTGGACGATGTACAGATTTCATCCAAAATTTCTCATCCGTCATGCACTTTTTGCAGTGTGGAATTTTTATTGTAGATTCTATGGGAAGTTAGCTTCATGCATATGTGATCCGATTAGAAAGGGGATGATTTGTGAAATTTTTAGGCCTCATTTCATGTTGTAGTGATTCACCCAAAATTTTGAAGATTTCAGTGTAAAAGTGCTCTAAAAAAAGTCAACTCATAAAATTAAGCAACCAAAAAATCTCCAAAAATCACTACACTTAGAGTATTACATTTCAACCAATCACAAAAGATTTCATCCGTAGATTGTCAATATCTTATTCGTAATTGAATTACAAAATAATTTTGAATTTCAAGTTTCAAATTTTTATTGGTAATAGCAACCATAGATCTAACCGTATGGATAGAATCTAAAATTCATAATGTACAACTTTTATTCATATATCAAGTTCAAAATATCCCTCTAGGTTGCATTTTATAATGCATCTTTGCAAAACTGCCGAATTTGGAGAGGGCTCTAGGCATTTAGGGGTTAAGCCCTTGCAAGGGTTCACCCTTTTGCTCTCATTGCATGAAAGATAAAATATTCAAAACATGTGATTCTTGAGGCGGGGCTGCTATGGACTTCCAACTCTCCACCATCATTCTTTAACTAAAGAATTACGTGGCATGTCCAATATTCCAAAACCCGCTACAGCAAATTCTCGTGCAACAATTCTTATTCCTAGGTACAACTTACTATAAGGGCTAAAGAACCTTATGAATATGATCAATTGAATTTGTCATTTTAAAACCATGAATCCTTAGTCCTTAAGGGGTTTAAAGAAATCAAAGTACTTCAAAGGTCAACTTGAACGTAATTTAAATAAGGCACTCCACCCCCCACCTCATTGTTTACACTCAACCCTCTCTAATGACACCAACTTTGGGGGGACAAATGAAAGTTGTCCAATTGGGTGTGACAACAACAAACAGATTCTCAGGATATACAACGAACGTGCAATTATAGAGTGTGCCATTAGAGAGGGTTGAGTGTACCTGGTAGAGAAGCCAACTACAAGGTGCACATTATCGTTAAAATTCTAATGCACTAAATCTGATAAAACACACCAATTAGTGATACTCCAGAATACTGGAGAAATCTCACAAAGTGGTGTGGATGGCCATTAATAATACCAATGATACAAAAATCTCCACACGGCAGCTTCAGCAGATATGCATCAAGCTCTCACTATAACGCCTACTTTCCGTGGCCTGCAGTTAGAAAAATTTGTCACGCCTTGAAGTTGGAGCCCTGATCACCACCTAGTTTCCATCATTGTCAACCTCAACAAAAAAGACAATAATGCAAAAAGTCAAGGCACTGCAATTCAAAGGCCATAGTTAACCACATGACAACGCAACATAAGTTTTCTCAACATTCAGGTACTAGGCTTTTTGTGAACCCTGCCCATTCTTTCAACCCATTAGCACAAACAAAACAAGCAGCTACGCTACGAGGAGCTCTAACCGGAATAGAACAAGTGAAGGACGAGAATGCATTTCAGTGGAATCATGGACAGAATATATTTGCTACAGTGGTATTTAGCCCAAAAAATTGAGTGTCCCCGCAACACCTCTTCCCTACGGTCAGAGCCAACAAAGGGCTGTTTTTCTCAAATAGGTAAAACAGGCAAGATATACATAAGACTAACTCGCCATATTCGTTTAATTGGGAATTTCCGCCATATTGGGACTCTTTGAAATCTACAATTGGTATAGAATTTCCCATTGAATCTATGCCATTTGTAGCTTTCAGAGAGTCCCAATATGGTGGAAATTCCCAATTAAACGAGTATGGCAATCTAAGGCAATGAGTGAGCATAAAATGCTGTGTTTACAGTCTTTTAGACCACAAGCCCTTTGGACCTGCGAGTCAATGTTCAAAGAACAGTCATTCACATCCAGATTTCTCAAAAAAGTAAAGACAAAGAAATCAATTCAAAAACTGAGGAAAAAACGTTCACAAATGTGGGATATGATTTCTATTTTCTACTGATAGATTCTACTATCTTTCTTGAAGCTTCCTAAAATTTTAAGATGTGCATAAAAGAACTGTATTCTCGACAAAAAAGAGAGGCTCTAGGGTACCTCTTACTCATGCTTGCTAAAGAACCATGACAAGGGGCTTGTCATCTATCACCTCTGAAAAAATTCTTGCTTACTAGTAACTGAATCCATCTATTGCCCTCTCCAGCTAGCTGCTCCATTAGGCAGCCTGAAATTGCAATTTGAAGATTGGCTTTCTGTCGAGAACTTCCTTGCTTGACAAGAAAATAACATGGGAGATGCTTCAGTCTCATGAACAAACACGCACCACAATGAACAGTTACACAATTCTCTTACTAAGAGAGGTCAAAACATTAACTCCTACTACAGTTGTCCCTCTCTATTATGACATGTTTGGGAAGCCCTAACTTCAAGGTGGCACACATGGATTCGTCACAGAAATGACTTGTCACATGTTTATTCCTTAAAACAATAATATCGTCATGTTATGGAATGGAGGGTGGACTGTAGAATATATCCTAACATAGATGATACTAAAACATCTCCTGATCCCATCTTCTATTGACTGACAACAGCAACTCATCTCTTCCACTCAACACTTGGGTGGCGCAAGTTAGTTGTAAAGCGTGACTCGGTTAATAATCTCTATAACCACTACACTGAATGGCGTATTTAGTGTCCGAGGAGAATTGATGTCTTTTACCACAATTTGTTCAAAGGTGAAGAGAAATGGTGCCACTTGACACTACATAGGAGTTTGTCACTTGGCACTCTCACTATCATTGAGAGTTCCATGTTCTTTCCAAGTAGTGAGAGTGACATGAGGTGGCATGCCATATTTATTATAAAGTTGCCATATGTCATTGGAACACTACATTCATTTTTTTCTTACGAGGACACTATATCTCTTTGAAATTAAATAGTGTCCGGGTTTAGAAATAGTGTCCCTGGACACTAAATTCGCCATTCAGTGTACTCTTTATATGAAAATTGGAATTCTCAACTATCCCTATAATAATGGTCTACAACCTCCAATTGCATAAGAAATCATCATACATTGAATGATAAAAACACTTTCCTCTAAAGAGAGTTTGATTCTTGTAGAACCTAAAGTGATACTCCCTCCGTACTGAAATAACTGTCCTAGTTTTGGCATGCTTTAACATAACGCTTTTTTTTTTTCATCCCAGTACTCAAAACATGGGCTATCTTTAATAGTATGTAGTTTTTGTGTTACTCTCATTGTCCGCCCCGTTTGAAGTGAACAGGACTCACGTTTGAAGTATAAAACATAGATCGCCATATTCGTTTAATTGGGAATTTCCGCCATATTGGGACTCTTTGAAATCTACAATTGGTATAGAATTTCCCACTAAATCTATGCCAGGTGTAGATTTCAAAGAGTCCCAATATGGCAGAAATTCCCAATTAAACGAATATGGCGATATAGCAGAAAATGCCAAAAACTAGGACAATTATTGCCGGACAGAGGGAGTAGCTCTACACTCATCTCCCAATGAAAGCACACTCCTAAATATTGGTTAAAATGCTTAAAAGGAAGACACAAATAGTATTATCTGAAGGCAAATGTGAATCAAAGAGAAAATGATACCAACCTCAACCGTTCTTGGCAAGCATGACGCGCTCATCTTTGGCTCTCATGTCCTCGCCATTGTCAGCGCTTTTAGAAGCAACTTGCTGAGGAGGAGGGTACTTGGAGAGCTGGCTGGTGGCTCTTTGGTACTCCACATTAGCAATGACACGGTCCATTTGCCGCATCAATGCGTCTGGATCCGGCGGTTGTGGGACGTGTTTGTTGGCCTTATTGTTGTTGTTATGACTTCCATTGTTATTTCTAAAATTCAGCATCGACATCTTAGTCACCGTGCTCTACGTATATATTCCACAGTCGCCTGCACACCTTGACACTCTCACCATTAGTATCACCAATATGTAGAAAAACCATTCCCTGACATGTTTATGTATCTGTTAACCCCTAAAGGACCAAGAAGCCCCAATTGGACAATTTGTTTTAGGTCCTATGTGGACTTCCTTTAGTTTAACCCCTAGAGGACCAAGAAGCCCAAATTGGGCCTCATTTCTTTTTAACAGTTTTGGGTAGGTTCTATGCGGACTTCCTTTTGTTCAAATTTGTTTATTTTTATCATCATATGCATTGTTGTCCATTGATTCCAGTGATATAAAATTCAGTTTCATCTAAATTATATTTTTCACAATATGATCAATTGAATTTGTCATTTTAAAACCATGAATCCTTGGTCCTTTAGGGGTTAAATTTATTTGTTTTTTGGACCAACACATGCAATGTTCTTCACTGATTCCAATGATATAAAATTTGGTCCCATCAGAATTACATTATCAATTGAATTTTTCATTTTAGAACCATTAATTCTTGGTCCTTCAGGGGTTAAGGATACTCAAGTTACCAACAGGAATTCATCTCTTCCAACCAACACTTGCTTGGCCTTCAATTAGTAAGCGTGACTTGGCTAATAATCTCTATAACCACTACTCTTTATATAAAAATGAAATTCTTTCCTATCCTTCCAACAGCACTTTGAATGATTGCATAAGAAATCATCAAACACTTTCCTCTCAAGAGATTTTGATCTCTCTATCGAGTGATCTGAACACTCTAAAAATTGGTTAAAATGCTTAAATAGTATCCTTAAATATGAACAATGCTTTCCCTCTGTTTAAACCTAATTGTAAAAAATAAAAATAAAAAACACGTCATATGTATAATATCTGTCGGTAAATTGGAATAGGGTTTTGGGATTAGAGATCAACTCATTTCTAAATTGGATTGTGTACCTGAAAATGTAGAATACCGGACCTTCATAAAATCACGAACCGAGAAAATTGGGGTTTAGGGTTAATCATATTGGTTTTTATAAATACAATAACGTCCGCTATTCTATTAGATAGAATTTTTTTCGTGGGATGCAATTGTGGACTGAAACAGAATTTGAGTGTCAGAAAGAAAAATCTTACTTCGCAAGTCGCCTCCAGAGCCTTCAAAATCTATTGAAACACGATCTCTGCAACAAATGTGAATCCAACCGCATATTTAACTTCCCATTTTTTCTGCCAAAATCAGAAAAACTTTCCAATCAATGAAAGACCACAAAACCCTAAAGACGAACCTTGAATCGCTCGCCTCGGTTCTCACTCCTGAAGTGAGTGTGTCGTCAAGCAGATAGAATGAACTCCAAATTCTCTATTCAGTTGATTGAACAACGAATGCGAAACAATCTCAATTCATACTGATAACAAACAAGCGTACAGGAATGCAGAGTTTTCAGAAATTTTGTTCCTGAAAAGTCACAAGGCAATGCACTGAGTGTCGGTGGATACCGACACCCGGACCTCGTTCATTCCGCCTTCTCTAATATCACACTCTCTTTGGTATTATCTCACCGACCTTCATTAGGGAATGTACACCCTGGCCTATCACCGTGCTTATCCAATTGAGACCTATGACCGTTCAAAAGATATTGTTTTTTGCTAGTTGGTTCGATATTATCGTGGTATATGATCGGCTTCAGCACTAATTATGTTATTTTAATAAGGGTCGAAATTTTAGGAATTTTTTTTACAGAAGAATTTTTTCTTAAAAGTATAAGTGTTGAATAATTTTTTTGAAAATTAATTAAATATTCAAAACCCTATGGCCAAACCCGATCATGTGCTACGGTAATGTATCAAACAATTATTATTTCTTTAAGATTTCTTTTTTCACTACAATGAAAAAAAATCAATTGATAAAAAAATTTCAAAAAATTTTAATTTTCATCTTTTGTATTAATTTGTGTCAAACCAACTATTAACTTATTAACTTATGATACTTAACGAAAATCATTCAATAGTACAGGAAATGTTATCTAAGGGCTGATTTTTAGATTTTACGTTCTTATAGAGTTAATCCCTGCATATTCTAAAATACCACATCTTTTATTCTCTCACCAATCCTAAAAACAAACTTGTCATATCCAAAACTCACTTTCTAGTCCCGCTAACATACTCTATTATGTCACAATTTGCATAAAAATGTGACAACAATGAGTTCAACAAGTATGCAAAGACTTCTAAACCACCTTCTAGATGTAGTCAAGTACTTCTTTAATGTCATTTTTATACGAAACATTGTTGACAGTCACAATCTATTACTCCCTTTGACCCATAATAAGCTTTATGTTTGTTCATACTATTTGTTCCATGATAAACTTCATGTTTGCTCAAACTATTTGTTCCATAGTAAACTTCATGTTTGCTCAAACTACTATTCCTACTGGTTTAGGGTTCACACTATTGTGCTCAAGGTCCACACCATTGAACTAGTTAATTCTTCTATTTCAAGGGTTGAGGAAGCATATTATGGACAAAGGAGTATATGATATACAGCGACTTCAAAAAATGAGTCTATGAGGGTATTTGATTTAGAAAAGTAACAATGTAGAGAGTATGAAGAATCAAAGCAATAAATTTTGAACATGAAAGTTTGAGAGCATGAAGTAACTGACAACCTCAAGAAAATTGAAAAGAAATTGCCACTAGATTAAAAAAATACATAGTGCCAAAGTTGACTATGTACATTGACTCATTTTTTGACGCGTTATATACAGAGTGGTCAAAATCTTGTCCACTTTCCACGAGCAGCCAAAACAGCTGCAATTCGATATGGCATGCTAGCATACAATCTCTCACATTGCTCTGTAGTGATCGTCTTATAAGTCTCCTCTACACGCTCCCATAATTGCAAAAGACCTACAGGAGGAGTTGGATAGGAATTCAAACGATGTTTGAGAATTGCCCAAACATGTTCTATAGGATTCAGGTCTGGGGATTGAGTTGGCCACTCTAAAATAGTGAATGGCTGCTCTAAGAACCATTTCTGAACAATCTTTACTTTATGTACAGGAGCATTATCATGCTGGAAAATGACGTTATCGAGGTTCAAATATCCTAATCTCACTAAACTCAAGTACAAATCTCCATGCAAGATTGAAATATAGTCCTTCGCATTTAAACGCCCATCCACCTTTTGTAAATCACCTACACCTCTTGCTGTCATACAACTCCGTAGCATCAAAAACCCTCCACCATGCTTCACTGTTTGCTTCACCGCACGATCAGGCAAGCTTTTTTGGTCATTGACATAGCACCAAGTCCTCCCATCTGAATTGAAACGATTTATCTTCGTTTCATCACTGAATACAACTCTCTTCCAATCCTCTACTGTCCACTCTTTATGAATTCTTGCAAATCGTAGCCTCTCTCGTACATTTTTCTGTGACAAACAAGGCTTAGGAATCTTCTCACAAGCACTCAATCCAGCATCTCTCAAAGCAGACCGCAAAGTGTTATCACAGAAACCCACTTCTCTACCCTCTCTCAACACTTTTGCTGCCTGTACTGCCGTTTCCAGCCCTCCAACCGTGACCAAACGCACTGCACGTCGTCTCTCTGAAGTCGTAAGAATCTTTGGAACACCTCATTTTGGCAATTCTAAGTTACTACAACGTTTCTTCCCCACTCTATTCACCGTACTCTGTGAGAAACCCAAAGACTTTGCAACCACTCTTGAACTCTTACCTTTCATCAAAAGAGCAACAATATCTCTCACTTTGTCTCCTGAAATTGGCTTCATCATGCCAATTCTAATTCCTATTCTCCACAATATGTTCCACAAGAAGGAAGAGGAGAAATCACAAAAAATTCATCAAAAAACACAAATTTCTCTATGTTCTACACTCACCTGAAGTTGCTCCAGAAGCCACCTCGAAAAATGAGTCTATAAGGGTACATGCACATTTGTGATCGTAACTCACAATGTAGATATTATTTAGGCAAAGCGCCATGTGGTATGTGTTAAGAGTGCATTAGGCACAGTAGAATTTTTTTTTAGGCTTCAGCCGCCTTATGGTTTCCCAGTTGGCCCTCATTAATGCTCCCTGACAGGGGCATTGACTCATTTGTTGAGGTCGCTATAGTCATACAGACCATGCACGTACAAGGATGGTTCTACTACTAAAACTGTTGTGTTGAACTTCTGCACGGGCCAACCTAGTTTATTATATAATACAAACCGAACACACATACAACAAGAAGGTTCCACCTCGGCTTAGGGCTGTTATACTAGACTGCAATATGGACCAACCTAGTCAATTGCATATACGCACATACCGGAGGACAGTTCACAGTTCCACCACTGAAAAGATCATGCATGCACCGACACACAAGGATGGTTCTACCACTAAAATTGTTGTGTTGGATTGTGACACAAACCTAGCATTATATTTAACTCTATTGATAATCACAAGCATTTTGGACGCCTAAGTTGTGACATTAAAGAGGCCTAGCTGTAAACATCTAAAACCTCCTCACATATACATATTAGAGATATCATTCCTTTACAATTTGCCCCTCTCTCTATTATGACATGTTTAGGAAGCCCTATCTTCAAGGTGGCAGGCATGGATTAGTCACAAAAGTGACTTGTCACATGTGTATTGCTTGAAACAATAATAACGTCATATTATGGAGTGTCATTATATGAAAGGTAGACTATAATTGTGTCCAAGTGGTGGAAGAAAATAATAGAGTCCATCTAAAATTGTCTAAGAACCCTGATTGCATCTGCAAGTGCTGGCAATTGAAAAACAAACCAGGTGAGTATCCATTCCTTTGCACAAAGAAGCTACTGACTGGAACGCGTATGGAGACATCAAAGGCAGAGGGCAAAGAAAAGAAAAGAAAAATAAACAAATGGAGCAAGGGTTTCATCTCCAAATGAGAGCCAAAAACTACAAGAAGGGTGAAACGCTGGCAATTGATAAACAAACACAGGTGATGAACATCAATTAACTTAGGAAGAGTCATCTTGATGTCAAAATGACATCAAAATTACATATGTCACAATGATGTAGGGATTAGTGCCAATTTGATGTTAAAATGATGCAAACTTAACATGCCCCAAGCCAAAATGATGTAAACTTTTTAACATGAAAACAATACATGTTAATATTACATTAGAATGACCCACACCACATAGATGTGAAGCTTACATCAAATTGACATCAAAATGATATTAAAATGGCACTAATCCCTACATCACCGTGGCATATGTCATTTTGATGTCATTTTGACATCAAGATGATCCTTTATAAGTTTACTGATGAATAGGAACAAGAAAGAAAAACACAGACATTCATTCCATTGCACTACTGGAGACATGAAAGCCAGAGGGTGGGTAAGATAGAAAAGAAAAGAGAAGAAAATTGAGCATTGATTTCATGCTAAAACTAGTACAAAAAAGGGGGTGAAACAATAAATCCCCATTCTAAAATGACAAGGACTGACTGGTTTAACGCTTGGAGTATTGGGGCGCCTTCCTGGCCTTCTTGAGCCCATACTTCTTGCGCTCCACAATCCTGGAGTCCCGTGTCAACAAGCCCTGCTTCTTCAACGGATCCCTGTTGGCTTGGTTGGCCACGATCAACGCCCTCGCCACGCCCAACAAGATGGCCTGCGCCTGCGCTGACAACCCCCCGCCCTCTGCTCTCACTATGATGTCGTACTTGAGCTCGTATCCCAGGCTTGCCAGTGGGTACTTCACCGATTGCAGCCACAACGGGTTCCCTTGCAAATAGTCCTGCAACCATCACAACCATTTGCAATGTCAGAAATGAAAAACACATTACAAGTGTAAATCCAGTTTCAACTAATTCTAGCAAAGGTTCAACCAAGTTCAAAAAGCAACCCACATGTACCCTAATTCCAATGCAAACTAATTCTAGCAAAAGAAAACACAGCACCAGTGCAACCAAGTTCAAAAAGCAATCCACATGTAACCTACTTCCCATGAAAACTAAATATAGCAAAAGAAAACACAACAGTGCAACCAATTTCAGATAACAATCCACTAAATCCAATGCAAATTAATTCTAAACACAGCAGATTAAGGTACAAACGACAACATTTCCCAAAACAATCCACATGTAACCTAACTCCAAATCAAACTAATTCTAGCAAAAGGAAACACAACAGATGAAGGTAACATACCAGCAGAGCGAACAAGATCCACATGTAACCTAAATCCAATGCAAACTAATTCTAGCAAACGGATTCAGGTAAAACAGCAACACATGCAAAAACAATCCAAATGTAACCCAAATACAATTCTAGCAAAAGAAAATACAACAGATTAAGGTAGTGAACCCTCTCTCGTGCTGGCCATAAGTGGAGTAAGTGTTTAGAATCTAGTGAATATGAAAATGTACAACAGCTGAAGAGTAAAAGAATTCCAAGCAAAACTTTGAAAATTCATAACGTCTGCAAAAAATAGCCATTTGGAATCCTCTCAAAAACGGTGAAAGACACGTCAAAAAATTCCATTCTAGTATGATAAACAACTCAAAACCACAGAAACCTTCCTTTAACCCTTTAGTGCCTAGGTAACCAGTAAGTGGTCACTAGATCATCGAAAAATGAAATGCTGTAAAATCTGTGAACTATCTTAGTTCGGTGTTTGAAGTTCAGAAGTGTAACTTTTGATTATGCAGATGATGCAAAAAGAAATTTTGAAATCTGACTTTCTTAGATATCCAAATACCTATGTTCAAAACACCAAAATACTGCAAATACCTCAAAATACAGCAAATACTTACAAATACAACACATGTACTATGCAGTATTTCTTGTATTTGAAAGTTTGTTATCTTGTATTTATTTTTGGATTGTGTTCTCTTGTTCATGTTCCATCAATGTATGTATTCCGATCTTGATCAATGTACCAAATCCTTTCTTATTTTAACGTATAAATTTTGTCCTAAACCGTACATAGATAAGTCACTCTCACTTATAAAATTCACAATAATTATGTGTAAGTCAATTCTTGACATGAAAGATTGCAATGGAGAGGTGTTGACATAGGTCATTGCTGAACTGCTTCACTTTCATTTTTGAAAATTTAACCAAAATTCTATTTAACTTTGAAGTCACACACCCCTCAAAATCTCATTTTGGAGTGTGCATTATACGGTTCAAAGACATACTATAATCTTTCAATCCAACGGTCTGATCTGACCAAGATTTAACCAAAACTTGTTTCATTAAGCTATGCTTATATTGATACGGTTGAATACTATTGATAGCATTCCTAATTTCAAGAGAGAGAGTTTAAAAAAAATATCACCCAAAAAACTGTGGTTTCTCCAGAACCACTCTAGGCACTAAAGGGTTAATATGAACAAAGACTTCTTAAAACAGCCAACACTTTGAAAAATCATAACTTATTCATATCACATCCAAATAATACACATTTAGGTGCGTTGGGATCCTCGCAGACAAGGCTCATTTATTTTGAATAAATAAAAAATCCATTCTACCACTGAAAGCCACAAGAACGGATTGCCTACCTGCAATTGTGTGTGCATTCTCTACGTAAGGATACAGAAACCTTATATCAATATGAACAAAAACTCCTTACCACAAAACACTTTGAAAATTCATAACTTATTCAAATCACATCCAAATAATACGCATTTAGGTGCGTTAGAATCCTTGTAGACAAGGATCTTTCATTTTGAATAAATAAATTTTAAAAAATCCATTCTACCAATGAAAGCCACGAGGACGGATTTCCTACCTGCAATTGTGTGTGCGTTCTCTAAGTAAGGGTACAGAATGAGGATAACCTATTCTGCGCACAATGTAGGCGAACCCTAGAGTGAGTGAGTATCATACCTGGGCGGTGCGGTTGTTGATGAAGATCTTGCCAGTGCCTTCCACCAGGACGACGCGCGCCACGGCGGTCTTCCTGCGGCCCGTGCCGATGAGGCGAGCCGCGGCGAATCCGCCGGGGAGTTGCTGCTTCACCCAGGCCTCCAAGCTGCGTCGCTCTTCCATCTCGGGGCTCTCCACAGCCTCGGCCACGGAAGCACGAACAACGGGAGTCCTGGCCACCACAGTGCGTTTCCCGACTGCGACGCCCATCTTCAAGGCATTGCTGGAACGAAATGCTACGGAGCTGGAGGAAGACAGGGTGAATTTCGAGTTGTTCTGCACGGAGAGTGAGGCGAAGGAGATCGAGAGGGCCTGGCTCGCGGTTGCTGCCATGGCTGCCATTGCGGAATTGGCTGCAACAAACCCACAATTGCGAGAACAGGAATGCTAATTCAGCGAGCAGCAAAACGAAGGTGATGAGCTTGTTCTGCTAGTTCGGATAAGGAAGAAGAGAAAGCCCCTCTCGTTCGTTTTTTACATCCATCGTTTCTCATCCCGGAGCGCTTAAGCCCGCCCCACTTTCAGTTTCAGTTACTGTGATCGCATTCTGTCCATTTTTTCATCCATTTTTCATCCATTTGTTTTTCATGTCTCTATTATAGACACTTAAGGTCCTCTCGTTCATTTTTTTCATCTACAATCTCTCATCCCTTAGCTCCCCGCCCCCACGTTTCCTGCGATCATATTCTGTCCATCCCTTTTTCATCCATTTCTCTCCTCTGTTTTTGTTTTCATAAGACACCTAAGATAACTATATCTAAAAGCGACCTTTACCTTAAATCGTCCCTAGCTCAATCTTCCATAATAAGTAGATTTTGACACCCTACTATTGATGAGAATGTGCACAATCTAAACATCAAAGTTTAGGGTCGCTTTATGGTCAACCTATAGTCAGCACTTTGGAAATTTATAACTTATTCATACGGTGTTCAAATAATGCATGCTAAAGTGCGTTGGAATCCTCGTGAACTTGCCATTAAGACCCACTGAAAACATTTTTTGTTTTATGTGTGTAAATAGGCTCAGTTGGTAAGATGGACGCTTTAAGGTATAGTTACCTTAACCCCTAAGCGTTCCTAGCTTTTTTCGGCTTAAAATCATCATTGCTTTTGATGTGTTATAAGTCTAAATGTAAGTGAGGGATAGGAATCTCAACCATACAATATTGTAATATACATGTTGTAGATCATGTGGATCAATTTTGGGGTCATTTGGCCATGTAGATTGCAAGATCATAGTGTTTAGTGCTAAAAAAGGATGCTGAAATTTTCCTAGCAACACAGTTAGAGGTGAAATTAGATTTCAAAATTACTCAAATGAAAAAACTTTGAACTATAAAGTAGTTCAAAATCATCATATAAACACATTGGTACCAAAGAAAACTCATGAGAAATTTAATGTGCCCTAAAATGGCCTTGCAATGTCAAAAAGTAGCCCGGAAAGTGACCCATTTGACCCAAAAAGTAAAAAGTATCCAAACTAGACCCGTGCACTAAAATGACTCCCAAACATTCAGAACAACATGGATTGACATGAAAATTTTACCGTGATAACTAGACTTCAAGGGAAATCCAACCCAACAAATAATATTGAAAACGGACATGGAATGAAGGAGATACAAGCCCCCAAAGTTGCAGCCATCAAAATGCACAAAAACTGTCAAAAAAAAAGATACCTACTTTCAAATGATCACCAAACATTCAATACATCTTGGATTGATTTGAAATTTTTACCACACATTCCATACATCATGCGGTTTGTGTTTCCAAATTTTCATAAAATTTGGACATGTTTTGCAAAAGTTACAGCTCTTCAAAGGTGAATGTACCCCAAAAACGTCCAAAATATGGACGTCGGGACGGTTAGGGGTTAAGGTAAAGTAGAATGTTCCGAAACGGATAACTGAAGCTTTTTAGCTTACGTGCGGTAGGAGTAGAAGGGTGAATAGTATTTTTCCTTCATAAGAAACTAAAAATCATGAAGAATGAAATTTTCCATAATTTTATTCTTAAAAATGGAATTTCTATAAATTTCAAATCAAACAATTAGTCATAGCCAAAACGGATAACTAAACTATTTCAAATTTGTGTACATATGATTCCATGTTGCTTCTTGAAATTGATTAATATAGGTAATAGTGCAAGAAGTTGATTAGTTGACCGAAATTTTTACACAAGTGGCATTGAGTTTAGTTGATAATCATTATGGTCAATCTACACATTGGTTTTGGGTGGTTTTACCATTTCAGAAAATTCTACCTCAGAGGTACCTAATTCTGATTCTTTAAGAATTTTTGATCATGAAAATTGATGTAATGAATGTCAAATTTTGGTAACATAGGAAGTTAAAAAAGGATGGGCATTCACAAAGATTTTTTTTTAAATCATTCCATATACTAGTATACATACATATATAATAGACATATACATACTTACATACCTACATACATACATATACATACATATATAGACACATATATACAAACAAAAAACTTGAATTGATACCTATAACCAACTTTCCTAACCAACCTTATCGGGTGCCATGACCCAAAAACAAGAATTCTTGGAGATGTCTAATAGGGGACAATGCATGATGGAACTCCTATTTTTGTGCAAACTTCAACAAATTTACTTGTTTATAAGATTTAAGAAGTTCTTATCCATTTGTTTTGAGAATGGTCTCAATAGAAAGAGTAGGGAGATTCCATGTTTTTGATTGTTGAAAATTTAATCATGCAAGGAGAAATTTGGAGTTATTTGTGATTTCTACTTATCAAGTGTAAAAAAAATAAAAATGCATTTCAACGATTGCAAGGTGGATTGTGTAATGAGTTTGATAGTTCTTAATTCAAACTTAGGGTTTTTGAAAGTGCATTTTAATGTGCTAACACAATTTCTAATTATTCATGTCACCTCCAATCCCAGAAAACTCTTATGTGCATATTACACAAACATTGTAGAGAGGGCATCATACTAAAAAAATAGAATGTATGCATTTCTCTTGTTATAATCTCACAACTCTTATGAAATTCCACACTCAAAATTGGTACACATACTAATAAGCAAGCTCTTTAAACATCTATATGGTTAAATTTTGGAAAAAAAACAATCTTCCATATTGGGATAACAATAAGACCTTGCTTTTTCATAGAAAAAACACACTTAGAAAGGCTTAGGCACTTGAGGATTAAACTCAATTCTTTGAAAGGGTGTAGTTTTTTCATTAACCCCTAAACATCCAACAGTCCAAAAAGTGGACGATGTACAAAATCAAACACAGTTTTTCATCTATCATTGACTTTTTGCAGTGTGAATTTTTTACTATATAATTAATAGGAAGTTAGCTTCATGCATGTGTGACCCGATTAGAAACGGGATGATTTGTGAAATTTTTATGCCTCATTTCATGTTGTAGTGACTCACCCAAAAATTTTGAAGATTTCGGTGTAAAAGTGCTTTTAAAAAAGTCAACTCGTAAAATTAAGCAACCAAAATATCTCTAAAAATCACTACACTTAGAGTATTACATTTCAACCAATCACAACAAATTTCATGTACAAATTGTCAATATCTTATTCGTAATCAAATTACAAAAGAATTTTGAATTTCAAGTTTCAAATTTTATACAAAAATATTGGTGGTAGCAATCGTAGATTTAACGATATGGATAATATCTAAAATTGATAACGTACAACTTGTATTTATACATCAAGTTCAAAAATATCCCTTCGGGTTGCATTTTATGATGTATCTTTGCAAAACTGCCGAATTTGGAGAGGGGTGAGGACATTTAGGGGTTAAACTCAATCATTTGAAAGGGTGCAAATGTGCAAATTGGGGGTTCAATAAAACTTTCAAGGAAATGAAGAGCAGTTAGCAATTCTGGAAGGGCAACAAAGGCTGTGACAATCGGAAGAGAATAAGACGAGCTATTTAAACGGGACTAGGACTACATAAAACAAGCAGCCTGTTGCACATTAGGTACGCCACCTTATTTGTGCCACGATTCTGAAGTCACCCTCTTTGTGTCACTGTATATTAGTAGTGTACATATCAAAAGACATTGATGCATATTGATCACAAAGTGGCACAAATAGGGTGGTTTACCTTGCTGAGAATGAATTAGAGAAAAGGGGCACATAAGCAAAAACCCTCTCCATGAAACTCTGCAACCTTGTACTTGTATCAATTGTAATTAAAATGGGAAAAAATGAAGAGGGAAATCTAGTTTCAAAACCGGATTTGCAATGTGTTCACTATGGAACTGCAGTGCCCCGCATCTCCAAATGGTCCTTGGAACTTTGTCCATTTTGTATAGGTGTAATAAGCTCTGCAGAGTCGTCTTCCTCTTCCCCTATAATATAAACTTGCCGTGCACTGCCTGGTGTGGTATACTGCCGGTCCCTGTAAACCGAGTTCAAAACCATGAGAATCATGCCACGATATCACCAAAGAAGCTGAAAGTAATTCCATTTCTGTAACCAAAACCTTCTGAACAGTTCCATGAGCATGAGGAAAACATACGAGTGCATACTCTTGGGAGTTGACCTTAAGAGTGCAAAAATCAAATTGAATACTAATCTTGGTACCCAATGTTTCGAAGAACTGAAAACACTGAGAAATGAGATGTTTCCAATTCTACTCACCGATAACGATCCATATCTAGCGATAAATAAGATTCAAGAATATAGATTATGTCCTCTTCATCATACCACTAATCATGGTATTTAGTGGCGGTCATCCAATAGTTTCTTACCCTGTTGAAAAACCTACTTATGACTGACTGTTCATGAACTTCCAATCAAGTTGCCAGTGTCTAGTTGACATTTAACGTTGGTAACATTAGTAGGGGTGTGGACATTTAATATGTAATTAGTGTTACCACCAGTAAATATCATTATTGATTTAGTGATATAGAAGGAAATAATTAAGATAAAAGTAAAAATAAAAAAACATTGAGTAAAATAAATGATCTGAAAGCAGTAATCACTAGCTAATTTATCAGACACAAATTTGGGGATTTTTACCTGATCCAAAAGTCTTGCATCTCAATGTAGCCACATACGAACGCCAGTGCTAGAACCCATGCAACAATAGACCACTCCAACGTTTTCACATGCTCAAATGCATCTCGTGCTCCTAACTGAGCAACTCCTGTAAAAAGAGTTATAAATCCTAATAGAAGAACCATCCGCCCTGTATACCTGCTTATGCAAACAAAATCGTATATCAGATTAGCTCGAAGACTCCAAAATCATAATGACATCAAACATACAACAAAAACCACTAAGGTAGGGTGCAAATGGTGCATACAGATGAAAGTACTCCCAGATTGTCCGTAAAACTCCATGACCCTTTGAGGGTCGTGAGATTCCACTGGCTGTTTGAACGCAGATTAAAACCAAACACGCAGCACCAAGTTTCGTGTGTGTGTTGCTGAACTCCAACCTACACAATTGGCGATATCATCCAGTGAATAAGGTACCAAAACAAAAAATAACTGCAATCAAGTTGAACCTTAGCTTAAAAATAAAGTCAAATTACTAAAATTGCAGGTAACATGTTGGAAGTATAAAGTACCCTTGTAGCTCCGCGACTGCAAACAGTAGTCCAAGCAACGTGACAAAAATTCCTGAAGCCTGCGCATAGATATGAATACTGCAAGTGCAACAGCCAACACATTTCTGAATAACAGAATTCTGTGACAGAATAATTGCGTTAAACATAATAAGCCAATGCAGCAGCACATTAAACAGAGAACACAAGATAACAGTGAAGCAACAAGCTCATTGTGAAATGAAATGCATCGCAATGTTTCATCAGCATAATTAGAAAAAAACCAGTACCAAACATGCAAAGAAAACCAATACGAAATTGCAGGGTGACCAGATAACCTACCGAATCCACCCATCTTTATTTATGTGCTTGAGATATCTAGCAACCATGGCACCACCTGGGAACAATAAACCCCAGGCAAAGAACATCATAAAGCCATGCACCTGCAGCCTCACCAAGTTTCTCATGTTAGTGATAGCAGTCCCAAAAGATCCTCATGAGTGTGATTTATGCAATAAAACAGAACAGTGGAAAAACTAAATGAAGTGCACATCAGCAAAAAAATGCCTTGCAATCTGCACATAACGTCAAAAACTAATAGCATTGATAATTACTGAAATGTTTCCTATGACTCAGTAATAAAATACTAGATTGGTGAATGTGACATGGTCATTCATGAAGAATGCGCTGCAAGAGAACGTACCGCTAAAACTGGTTGCAGCTCCTCCACCTTAGCAGCGCCAGCTGCCAGATATATCAAAGTTGGAGTCGTGCTTACCATGGTATGTATATTCCCATTTGTCAAATTATCTGCAACCATGGATAAGCGTGTACATAATAGTCAGCATAATTCAGCAGAAGCACAACATGCTTGAGTGCACATGAGTTATTGAAAACTGGCCAGTGGCCATCTCTTGCAAAAAGGATTACAATGTTAAAAAGTAAAGTTCTTGTCATGATCTAGCACTTCTCTTGATTCACATGTTATAAGAGATCTAACCCCTCGCTTCCACTTTTGGAAGAAAAGTTCTACAATTCCAAAAAACATGTTGCCAGTTCCCTGAAACTAATAAAGATTGCACAAAAAGCTGAAGAAGTTAGCAGGGACAAAGCTGACGCATGGGTCACTGGTAGGGAATTATGCATTCACCAAATTACTGTCCGTACCTGACCATTCATCACCCATAGCCCAGACCATTTTCAGAGCACTTGCAGGATCAATCACGTTTTTGCACTCTTGTCCTGATTGACAATCTGGCTGCAGAGGCCTGCTAAATTCAAAAGTGATGACTCCATCTGTTCGTTCACACTTTTTGTTGAAAAGCTCCTCAGCGGTCGGGTGAATGCCGGATGCATCTTTGTCCGTAATCCAGTATGTTCCAATGTGCCCATTTCCATCATTATCAATCCAAGCCACATAGGCGAAAGAGTTCAACATGCCACTGCAGTTTTCATGCAACACACAACACACAACGTACAAAGTTTTAGTTAAGGAGACCTTGGAAATGCTTACTGGTAAACATGGGAAAGCTATCATGAAAAATGGCATGCGTGTGATAGAGCTCTTTGAGATAGAAAAATGAAGTGCGAATATCGCTGTAATGCAGTCCAAAGCTACTGAATTTGCTACACCCATCCCCCAATAAAAACTTAAAAGAAAAGAAGATCGGAGAATTATCGGCATGAAACCAAGTTTCTGAAAATATCAGCAAGCACTGGAATCTAGGAACGACTGAGTGTGACCATGACGTCTAAAATTAGAACCACGTGCCATTGACTTTCTTGCTACAGATAAATCTGATATACTAACAGCCTTCAAAAAGCACAGATAACTTTTAATCTTCCGGTCACTAAGTTATGCAATTTCAGTCACATTTCTAAGACCAAAGACAGCACTCATTGCTAATCGTTTTCTTGATACGCGATACGCGTACGTTGTAGCCCCTATAGATGATCAAGAAACTGCCTTAAATGCCCGACCAAATATGAAGGGCACTATTTTGAGGACATTTTCCGAAAGGCATAATATCTTCACAATCGGTACTCAGATGTTTGTGAAACACAAACCTGCCGAAAGCCACCGCAAGGTAACCACTCTTGCGTTCCCCACGAACAGCGAAGTAGACATCAGTGCTTGTCAAGGTCCAAAATAGAGTCACCTACATTCATAAAAGGAAAGAGCTACATTACAGTTAGAGTGTGTTAAAACGCCTAAAAGGATCACCCATATCTCGTCTCCAGCAACTATTATAGTATCCCAGGTAAAGCAAAGTTCAAGCATGACTCTGAAGCCAATATTCCCGAACAATCACGAGAAACCATCTAATAGGCATGCAATCCTCCCCAAAAAAATCTGTTTCATATTCACAATACGGAGTATAAGAGCTTGACCTTCCTGACCAGCCAAATGGGACAAAAGAAATTCAATAACTCAAAGAAAGTTCTCAGTACTCACTTCATTATCTGCAAGCAAGTGGCTCGTGTTGTACATATCGGACAATCCACCATCCACAACTTGCACCTGCCAGCCCATTTTCTTTTGATAATATGACTGGAAAGTAACAACATAAATGGGGTTGTGTCAATAGGTTGATAAAGATAGACATCGGACAGCAAGTTAATGGACAGAATTCAATATAACCAGAGGCGGAGACACACATTGACATCTTAAATCATTGTGGTCCAAGATATCGCTATGACCGTTGTCATCCGCAATCCCATCGAGATGTACGCCTCATAGACGCGCAGAATCCGAACAAACTTTGAATCAGAATGCTTAAGCAATAAGATTTTAGCTACGGTATACAAGGGTTTACAGAAAATGTACCTGATAATATATTTTGTCAGGTGTCCTTCGATCTGGAAGCCACTTGAGGGTGTAGGGTAGGGTCGGTACTCCATGTGCATAAGGACCACCAGCATATATTTTGTCGTCAATATTAACTGTTGAATTTTGTCGACCACCAATGGGATTTGATGTTACATAGAAAGACACATCGTGCCCTGCCTGAACTAAAAATTTCACCGGCACACCTCTCTCTACCCTCAGTATGGGAGCTTCTTTTGAGTTTATATACAAGACCTTTTTGGGATTAGGAGGGTTTGGGTAATCGTATGCTAAATCCGAGGTTACCACTAGTGAGGTTCCTCGATCTGCGACGACAATGTTCCCTTGCGAAGCGTTTGAGGCCGGAAGCGGGCCAAGACATTGATCCAGGGGATGCCCGAGCGTCAGGTTAAGAAACCCGTACTTCACACCTTGAGGCAATCCATGGTTCTGAGGTGTGAAATGAACCCGATTGCTGTCAGGTGCTAATGAGCCCATAGCCCAAACTACTGTCATTTCTTGCGTTTCATTCAACGAAACATCATATTGAACATCTGCACTAACAAGAGGGCGCCGATACCGGACAAGTGTGATTCCTGGGAAAACAATGCCACCAACTTCAGAATAACATAACATACATTATCGTGGCTGCAAAAGTCTGAAACATGACACTGTTGTGAACGAACCTGTGTAATATCTCAACCAAGAAATAAAAGCACCTACCACCCAAAAAGATTTGTACTTAATTTTTACACGTGAAATAGTTTGAAGCTGCAAAACACGTAAGAAGTTCCTACAGCAATCAAGATCTGACACAACAGGAAGTTTCTCGATGGATATAGTGGTTAAACCTTAAATCAAGCAGCCAAGTCAGTTCTTGATCCAATCAATCATTGCACCAATCAATAGACTTCCAATTTTACGTATAGCAGATAGATTCTTCATTCGTTATGTGATGTCACTCGTGTCGTCCAGAATTGAAGATCCTAAAAGAAAACTCTGGTACAAAAATGTTGATTTAAGACGAGCAAGTTACTAGAAAAAGTCATAACTAGATTCCAAGTTCAAGTCCCACTGAGATTGACCACTTAGTGTACAACATCATAATTTCATAAACTCACGATTTTCTAGCGAAGTGCCGAGAAAAACCGTAATAGACAATTCTTAGTAAAATTAAAGAAGCATATCGTTGAGTCACGGCCAAATACAATTTTGTTACACCATTTAAAAACAGAAATTCTTGAATACAGAAAATATATTAAACAAGTAGACTCCAGATGAATGTGCACAACAAGAATTATAATACCAGGGGTACAACGCATATGATATCAGGGGTAGGAATGTAAGGCTGCCAGCAGAACTTACCATCAATTTGCTGGCCATGAAGCATTTGAGAATTATTGAGGCCACTAGCACCACCGGCCAAAAAAGAATCGGGACAAACACCAGCTGGTTTGCTCTTGTCCCAGTTGCATTCACTGTAAGAACTCAAATAATAATCCTCTGATATAGGAAAACCCTGCAAATAACAAAAGCTTAGAAATAGGTTACCTTCAAACATTCCAATTCATCCCTAATGCTCAACACTACACATCCAGATCTACAATCAACAAATATTGGAGTCGAACAACATTAAGATGAAGATAGATTCTTCGCTAAGAAGGATTCAAATTAAATTTCATGGAATCATAAGATACTCCTCAAAAGAACCGGTGTACTAGCAACAAAAGTGATCACTGTCTAGAACCTTTCACGAAGGAAAATCTCAATTCCTGTTATAGCTAATAAGAAGCAGATAGAACTGCACCTTATCATCAATACCAGCCACGACAACATCAGCTCCAATCATATAATGTTCGGTGATTCCAGGTTTGGCCCACCCAAACGCCATGTACTGCGTCTTTGTAAGAGCAGATTCGAGCCCAATGTCAATGGTTCCAGGAGTTACACCCAAGGTCCACCGTACCCGAAAAGCAGGTGACAGAGCAACACAATTATCGAACATGGTCGGCTCACCCATCATCTGTGAAGAGGAGCCATCACTCAAAGGAGGCGGAGCCACCTGTGAACTAGGTCCCATAGTAGGAGGAAAAGTTGGAGGCCCCGCAACAGGACCCCCACTCATTGGAGGTGGAGCAGTGTGATTGGGTTGCAAAACTACGTGACCAAAATTTGAAGCTGTCGCACTATCCCATACACTCAATACTTTAATGTCTTCCCAAGTCAAGGTCTTCAACAAAGTGACCTGAAAAATCAATGAAAATACATGAGATTTGAGTCATCTGAACTTTCCGATAAATGGTTCAACTCATGTGATGCTGAAAAGGTACAAATTGTAAACTTTAAGCATGAAGGTAAATGTTAACTCTCAGTGACACATTACAGGAGAGATTTACGACACAGATACCAAACTCGGTCGATGTAGTAGGGATGGTCCTATAAGTTCAAAGCCTACTCTTACAGGAACATCAAAGAACGCCCAACCTACATCGTGACAGAAGTTGGTCAACTAATTGCTGAGTTTCTTCAATTGTAGGAAAACTTTACCTGTAAACTAGCATTGCTGTAGGACCCAGGTAGTTTCGCATCTGATATGACTTTTCCACTGAGAAAACTGTCGACATCATCACTGGCAGCACCCCACCACTTCACATCTATCCCACCTATCATGTCAAACCTGCTGACCTGCATCCACAGGAGAATACAAGAGAAGCCAGCACTCAGAAAATGACGAGCTCCATGTAAAAAAACCAAGCGTCTCTTCCAGACTCATCAGATCCCCGACAATACATGTGTTTGGTCCATCCCGTATATCTAAGCACTCTAGATATCTTCAAAACCAAAATACCTTGAGTAGAAAATAATCAGAATATGTGCATAGACTGTCCACATGTTTTCAGAGTAACAATGAACCACCCATGGCATTGCGGAGTAATAGAAACCATCCGCAAAGCATGGCTCATCAATTTGGTAAACCATGTACAATGACTACGCAGTTAGAGATACCTCTGTTACAACTAAATCAGATCTATGTTGCTGATAACGGAATATTCTCGTTCTCACAATTTTTCGATTGAAGTTTTGATTGCCATACACTACACTTTTTTCGGTTCTGTTTATGAAGACTTTGTTCTTAAGGTGCAAAACACATACAAAATTTTAAAAACGTTCCAAAATGTTCAAATTGTTGAAACCGGAGAACAAGAACCGCCGTCCTTAAAAGCTTGATTACATTCACGACAACAGAACGACTTACAGTAAAGGAACAATCGTCGACAATGTGAAGCCGTCCGCGCAGCTGATGCTGCACCATGTCAAAATCCGCTTGAAAACCAACCAGACTGCTTGAAGAGGAACATGGAGCTGCTGCAGCCGCGCTTCTAAACCACAAAAGAGCCACCACAAAGAATATCCTAAAACAAATTCGAGCCCCTGAGATTCCCATGCTGGCCGATCTCTTATTCCCGCTCTCACGAGTTTAAGCTCTCGATCAACCATCCAAACACTGCTGCTCTAACTCCCAATTTCTGCCTGTAAGTCGCATCCAAGCAACAAGAGGGACGCTCTCCCGATCGACTCTCCGAATACATTCTCGTGCACGCATACCATCACCGACTGAAAAAATAAATTCCTCGATTCATGAGCTCGTAAAATAATATTCCTCAGATCCAACGCCTAATCGGCAACCTCCTTAAGTCGTAAACAAACTCCTGTACATCTCACAGAAAGAATTCAGCCTTGCATTCCGGCAGTCCCCTGCTTAAATTATTCCATCTGCAGTACCAAAAATAATTTCAAATTAGAAAAAAATAATTCAAAATACTCCAAACATACAGATTCCTCGTGCACGCATAGGAAAAATAAAAACCCTAACTCTCACTAATCCGACCGCTTGGAAAAAAAAAAAAAAAAAAAAAAAAACATTAAGTCGTAGAGAGGCTCCCGTACAGAATTCGCCACCTGCTGTTAAATGATGCAATCTCTATTTGTTGAACTGGTAATAGAGAAGAATTAATACAAAAGAATGGTGGCAGCGGTGGGGACTCACGGATTTCTTAGGGTTTCCACCGACAAATGGGTCATTTTGAAGAGCGCAAAATTGCGGAACAGATCAAGAGTGCGGGGAATTACTTTAGGTCAATGGAATCGTCGGAATTTGTGTGCACAGAAGAGTGTATTGGGGAGCAAGCAAGGCTGAGAGCGGCGATGGCGAAGCCGCGACCGACGGAGCTCCGTCAAGTGACTGACCCCGCGCTGCTCTTTTTGCAAACTGTGGCACGAGGCTGCGAAGCTCGCTGGAAGCTTCCGGCATTCCTTCAAAAAGGGAGAAAATAATGTTTATGTACCTAGAAGAATGTTATTCATTAGAAAAATAGCTGTTTTTTTTTTTTAAGAAGAGTGCTAAACTGGCGGCAGAAAATAATATGGTAGAACCACATGTTTCTACATTCATTCATATTTTGGATAGAGACTACTTTTCATCTATATGTTGTTTTCGTCCAAATCTGGTAATTCATCTAATATTTTATACAAAATTGAAGATTTTTGGTGATCTAATATTGAAATTTTGGTTGCTTTGTAGCCAAATTACTTCTCATTGGTGCAATTTGGCGCCAAAAAGCCCAAATGAAAACGTTGTTCTAGTATCACTATAAAAATGTTATTTATTATAAAAATGGCTATGACAGTCTAAAGTAGGGACACCCAAAATCGCCACTGTTTCTATTGAGCAAAACTATTATTATTAAATTCATTCAATTTTTAAAAACTATTGTAAGTATTTTGACCTATGACCTTGAACGAACAAACTCTTAATAAACTCGAGTAACTAGTAGCTAGAGTCATTTTTCTCATTGATGTTGTTGGCAACTAGAAGAAGATTTTATTGCCTCAAAAAAAACGTTATTCCCTCTTGAATACTCCCTAATTCACCTGTAAAAAAATCCGTGAAAACCACTCTGCATAGAGAAGTTTTCATAGTCTTTTTATGGGACAGAGGGAATATTTGGGTATTTTGTACAAAAGTTATGAAAGGTCAAAGTTTTTTGGGTATTTTTTTTTTTCTCAACAAAGTTTGATATTGATTATCGAGATGTACACCAAGTGAAAATGACTTTTCCGAATCAACCCCTAAGTACACAGGGGTTTTCTTAAAAAACTAGGTGTATTATAATGTCCATCTTATACAACTTTTATAAGTTGCAATCCTTAAACATATTTGTAGAGCACAACTATAAGACAACATCCATATGGTTAAATTTTGAAAAAATGTTATGAATTTTTTAATAATAATTTTATAAAAATTATCTTTGAAAATTCATAAAGAATACATGTTTAGTCATTTTGATTTGAAATCAAATATGATAGGTCAAAAAATTTGATTTTACATGATAGTTACCTTGTTCATGTTAGGAAAAATCTTATTCAATAACAAACCTAAGGATTCCATTCCGGGTAGATTTTCAAAATTGTGACAATTTGAGATATTGTCACATCGAGGGCTTTAGAGGAAACTCAGTGATCTTTCTTTTCAAATTTTATTTTTGAAAAGGTTGATCAGTTTCAATATTTACAAGTGAAAATAATCACGTTCAATTTTTTATTTTTGCAAATGTTATGGACATTTAAAGTTTGCTGAAATTTTGGTAACTCTAAAATTTTAGATCAACCAAATATGGTCAATGAGACACTTAGGGATTAATAAAAAAATTGAATGTACACATGTTTTCTCTCATTACAGTCTATGAAAAGGTCATTTTACACTATTACTTATTTCAAGGATTGTTGATCTTAAGAAAGAAATAATAATCATACATTCAATGCTTTCTAAAAATAGTAAATTTTTGATAATTTTTCATTTGATATTTGTGAAGGAAATATAAATGTATAAACTTACAAGTGGTAATTATAGTAAAGTAACGCACATTGATGCACGCATGCTTGCACACTCTCCAAGACAATTCCACCGCTAGCCAATATATGTTCATCTAGTTTTAGTAGAATATTATGTGAAATACCATATGTATTAAGAAAATATTGTAGGCAAATGATCCATAAACAAGTTGAAATTTTCTCAAACTGTTTGCCTAAATACATTTTATTAGTAAGCTATATTATTACAACAACAAAGGCATTCTAAAATTCTTATGTTTTTTATTTAAACCAAGAAAAATTGAAATTGTCTTATCGTACTTTATATAGACCTTTCTAAACTTGTATTCATAGAAAGTGAAAGTACAAAAAATATCCTCTAAATGACACATTAAATTGCTTTAAATTCAATCTTACATTAATTCAAATGAAATTTAAAACTTTTTAGAAAAATTTAGGCTATGGCATATCATTTAAGATTTAAATATCTATATGTTACAACAAAAATATGTCTTGCATCTTGATTACTTTGCATTTTAAAATATTTTATGTTTAACCCCTAACCGTCCCAGCGTCCATGTTTTTGGGGGTACGTTCATCTTTGAAGAGCTATAACTTTTGCAAAAGGTTTCCGATTTCAATGAAATGTTAGGAAAAACAAACCACATAAATGAGTGGTAAAAGTTTCAAATCAATCCAAGATGTATTGAATTTTTGGTGATTATTTGAAAGTAGGGGTCTTTTTTTTGAACAGTTTTTGTGCATTTTGATGGCTGCAACTTCGGGCGCTTGTATCTCCTTCATCCCATGTCCAATTTCAATATAAAAAAATTGGGTTGGATTCCCCTTGAAGTCTAGTTGTTATGGTAAAATTTTCATGTCAATCCATGTTGTTCTGAATGTTTGGGAGTCATTTTAGTGCACGGGTCTAGTTTGGACACATTTTGCTTTTTGGGTCAAATGGGTCACTTTTCGGGCCACTTTTGAACATTGTATGGCCATTTTAGGGCACATCAAAATTTTTCATGAGCTTTTTTTGTACCAATGTGTTTACATGATGATTTTGAACTACTTTATAGTTGAAATTTTTTCATTTGAGTAATTTTGAAAACGAATTTCACCTCTAACTGTGTTGCTAGAAAAATTTCAGCATCCTTTTTTACACTAAAACACTATGATCTTGCAATCGATATGGCCAAATGACTCCAAATTTGATCCACATCATCTACAACATGTATATTATAAGATTGTACGGTTGAGATTTCTATACCTCACTTACATTTAGACCTATAACACATCAAAAGCAATGATGATTTTAAGCCCAAAAAAGCTAGGGACGCTTAGAGGTTGATAGAACCTTGTTCGGGACCTTGTTATCAAATTTATATATATATACATTCAAACAAATATCATAAAGTGGTTTATTTTTTATAATTTTTGTAGTAGTAAAGTTGAACTTGCAAAAACCAAGTCTACGAAATTTGCATTAATGATTTTAAGATTTAACTATCATCTTAAATAAATATAGCCTATAATGTGGTCTATTTGAAGGGTTGTTTTTTTGTTCTTAATTAGCTACAATCATTTTAGATAATGTTTTGGGTCAAATGGGCCACTTGAATTTGTATTGTTTATTCTGAGTAAGGTTTCGATGGTATACTTTGTCTCTCTCATTCTTGGTTTTTCATTATATTTTCTTGTTTGCTCCCAGCTCAGTATTGTGTCTCTTGTACTTGCCCTTGCATACTCTTGTAGGTGTGTAGCGCAAACATGATTGGTTCATTTTTGTTGTTTTCATGTCCGTCATGGTACCATTTTTCATATGCCACCGGTTTACTGGAGTATTATTCGAGCCATTTTGATTTTGGTAATTACTTTTGTTGTTTCCTAGTAATGTTTTCTATGCGCTATGACATTGTCACTAATTGTTGTTTAGTTTTGATTGTGGCTGTGATTTGTGTGCTTATTTAGTTTTTTTAGCCTAATTTTTGTAATTATCCATAATGCATGTTTGAAATCGTCTCTAATACATGCAATTTTTTACAGGATGTCATTGAGTATAAGTTTTGTGCAACATGGAATCATGTGGTATTTTTTTTACAACACAACATGTGATTGTTTCAAGGGTCTAGAAGTTTAGTTCCATCATGAGAGTTTGTATTTCTTTTTTATGGACTCTCTTTGTCGTCTAACTCGGTAGAGAAGAGGCCCAAGAAGAGGCGTGAAGTAGTTGTAGCCTTGATTTATTGTTTTTGTTGTAGGATGATGTTGTAGATGATCTTGACGATTGTGTAACTTTCAAGAGAGTTCGTTGTCAATATGGCTTGGAAGAATATAGTCAATTTTTTAACAAATTAAGGAGTTGTTGAATATTTTACTGTATTCTTTGAGAGAAAATGTACATAATTTCTTTTAGACAACAAAAAAAAATCATTATGACAGAAGTTAGAAAGTCTTTGAGGCTTAAGGGCAAACGCATTAGAGAGAGTCATGCTAATAGTCTTGTTGTAGACAAGTCTCCTATTATGGAATGCTCATTTAAATTGATACCATGATTGTTGTCGGAATCATTGCCTCCTAGTGGATCTCCATAGTGGAAGAAAATGAGTGTTAAAAAGTCCAAGAACAATCTTGGTCGTCAATTTGCAGAGAGTTCTTCATATGTTGAAACACCAAATGATCTCATTGATACATCATCCTTCGTGAGTTTGCTTGGTCCTTCTATTTATAAAGATTTATTTTTATTTTTTTGTTATAATATATCCGATTCAAGAGCAACTCATTGGTGTAAATTTGTTGCAGCAACCTTCTTTTGCAATTGTAGATAATGTGCAGCTGGATCTTGAGAATGTAGATACAATTCAGGTCAATCCTTTGATCCAACATCCTGGTTTGATAAACTCTATATTAGTGTCCGATCTTGAGAGTTTGGATTCCATTCAACCATATCTCAAATCTATAATGAAAGCAGGTTTACAACGTGCACTAGTAGAAAACTATGCCAAAAAAAACCGCAACCAAAATCAACTACAGTTTTATTGACCATCCTAATCTGCAGTCGCTAGACGACTACAAATTTTCTTTTTCGTTTTGTGGCTGCAATTTTGAGAATTTTGGAGTGTGCAATATATCTTTGAAAAGGTATTTTCAAGACCTTTCCAACGGTATATTAAAAATCCTAAAATTGAAGTTGTTAAATAATAATAAAATGTAGTCGTTTAGCAACTGCAGATTTGGCTGGTTAGAAGAACCGCTGTCGATTTTAGCTGCAGTTTTTTTGACATAGTTTTCTACTAGTGGTGATGTTGAGTGTGATCTTGATGTCGTAGGTCCGCTGCAAACGTCCAACGTTGTCGATGACGTTGTAATTTCAACAAATGGCTTATTTGATTCTAATAATTGTTTTGATTTGGCTAGTGGGCCAAATGTAGATATTATTGAGAGAGATGTCGTTGTAAGTTCTTTGTGTGGATGTTGTTTAGACAAATGTTGTAAATCCTTGTGATCTTGTAGATATTCATCTTCTTACTCGAATCTTTTTAAAAGTAGATTGAAATTTATTGGAGAAATGTATGAACGATAGAGATAACCCTAGTCTCCGAAACGATACGTGGCTCATGAATCTCTTTGACTTGTAGAAGTGTGATACAAATTATGCAGATTCAAACTCTATAGACGAATATAATATTGAAGAGTTGACAGATTTGATGAAGCATTTTTTTTGGCCTTGTACAAAGATTCTGGCCAGTAGTTTCCATCGGGATCCACAGGAAACATGTACAATTCTCTAAACCAAATCTTGCGTAGAATTCGAAAAAAGCAAATCGGGTTGAACAAAGTTAAACGAGATTGACTTCAAGCTTTGTCATTGTGTTTTCTTTGATACAATTAGTCCAACAGTTGAAGAGATTATGAAGCAATCGATAGACAGCGGTGCTTACACTAGTAGAACTATTGTCCAATGGGACATGTCTTTAATGACTAAATGCCCGTTGTGCCATGTCTTAGTGACTCAATTTTGAGAACATGTTGCATTGAACAAGATTTCTACTAATGTAATAAACCTCATAAAAAGGTGAAGGTGATTTCTTTCTTAAAAGAATATGTCATTATTGCTCATAAATCCTACATAATGCATTACCCCATGGATTTGCAAAAGCATATTGCTTGGTACTGTACCAAAGTTTTTCTAGTTTGGGGTTGTCAGGACTACAAGATTTAGAATACAAAGATTTCAAAATCAAAATCAATCCTTTCTTTGGTAAGAAATTTGTTAAGTAAATACCCTCTTTTTGTTTTTTTTTTTTTAAGTCACTTTGTTGTAACTATTGGTCTGATTAATTGGTTGTAAACATTGATTTATAATAAATATTTTTCTTTTCAGGTATACAGAACGTACATCAAAAAACCACAAGGCTACTATAAGTAAATGCCAACAAGAGTAGTTCAGAAGACCTGTTAACTTGTATGATAAGGATGTTGTTTCGTGTTGGAAGAAGTATGATAGGGCTCCATCTAGCTAGTGACCTGAAGTTTTGGTGCATTTTTTTGCGACCCTCTAGATGAACCTTAAACGAGTGTGTGGTAGAAACGTATGAATGTTAGCCTTAGCATTGTCCGAAGGTGAGTGAAGCAAATAGCGAAGATAGCTAGAGTTAGTCGCAATATAACAAACGAGAGCTTTCTTCGTTGTGACAACCGCCACTCCTTCCATGTACTTCAATTTTGCGAAGTCAAGCATAATCTCCACTATACCATCGTTGTGATGTTGTTTCTTGGCATTCACCGAGCCCTCACGCTGGTGGTGGTGTCTCTGTCCGCCAAGACTACAAAATCAACAATGTGTTTACATTGAAGTTAGTTCAATTAAACATAAGTGATGCTTTCTAAACCAATTTGTCGAAAACCCTAAGTCGGAAAGGCTGGCAAGGGTTTAGAAAGTAACAAGGAAAAACAACAAAAGCTTGAGGAAAGCATTGTAGTGCATTAGACGAGTCGAAAAATCCGTAGGGCGTTTTGAAAAGATTGCAAAACAAAAAATTGCCCAAAAACCACAATTCTAAGAATAAAAATGATGGCACTCTTTAACGATCTGAAATGCAAGACAAGATGAGAAACAAGAAAGAAGTGATTGCATATAAGGCTAGTGCGGTACAGATCTGGATCTGGGTGCCATACTTCCTCTCATATAACCACAGATGAATGAAAAACTTTAGATGAATAAAGAACGATATTCACAAACGCCAATATGTAAAGGGTTATAAATAGCACATTGGACTTGAAGGGCCAACATTGATGGGGAGTGTCATTGGATAGTCTCTACTCTAAAGGACAATGCCAATAAGTCTGACCGAGCAACTGCAATCAGTAGAATGAATTTAGTTGGTATTCCTAAGTATGTGATTTGTGGGATTACTGGACACAAGAATCCTAGGATACTCAACATATATGGTGCAACGTTAGATATGAAGCATAAGGTGAGATGATTTTTTCAATACACCATGCTTTTGTTTCAGTTTAGGTTGGTTTGATATTGGTATGTCAATTATTAGCTTTGTAATATTAATTACTAATTATGTTTGTTCATTTTTTTGTTGCAGGCAATGCAAAGGGCTAGCATAAAATCTTACCTCAATGGTTCATCTATGTCATACGCTCAATGTCGTGAGTATGCAATTTTTGAGTACCGCGAGCTTCAGATCGCTCCAGTTTAGGTTTTGTCTATCACAAAAATGTTTCATTACTTGTAGGAAATGTGTTCAATTGTAATAATGTTGGTCATATTATCCCAAGTACGACTAACAAGTGTCATGAACATGATAATTCCGACTGTTATACCCCACCGCCTGACATTCACTACATTACCTAGCTTGAACTAATGTCTGATCTCTAAACACCAGTTGTTGAATCAACGGCTAATCAAAATGGCCTCTATAATCGTGAGATTATTGTTGAAGCTCCTCTACATGAGTTGTTGCAATCCGCCTCTGGCCATCATCAAATTCAAAGTGTTATTAGTAATCAATGTAGACAACCGTCTTTACCTCAACTTTCTGCTTCACTTTCCTCTATTCCAAAGAACTTGCTAGTTAACCCCTAAACGTCCAACCGTCAAGAATGTGGACGATAAACAGAATCAAACTTAGATTTCTCATTCGTCATTGACTTTTTGCAGTGTGGATCTTTTACTATATATTTTTATGGGAAGTTAGCTTCATGCATGTGTGATCCGATTAGAAACCGGATGATTTGTGAAGTTTCTATGCCTCATTTCATGTTATAGTGATTCACCCAAAATTTCGAAGATTTCAGTATAAAAGTGCTTTTAAAAAAGTCAACTCATAAAATTAAGCAACCAGAAAATCTCTAGAAATCACTACACTTAGAGTATTACATTTCGACCAATCACAACAAATTTCATGTACAAATTGTTAATATCTTATTTGTAATCATATTACAAAAGAATTTTCAGTTTTAAGTTTCAAATTTTGTACAAAATATTGGTGATAGAAATCGCAAATCTAACCGTATGGATAGAATCTAAAATTGGTAATGTACAACTTTTAATCATACATCAAGTTCAGAATATCCCTTTGGGTAGCATTTTATGATGCATTTTTTCAAAACTGCCAAATTTGGAGAGGGGTGAGGACGTTTAGGAGTTAATCACCGCAATCTTGATAAATGTCCCATTCGACCATATGGCCAACACCGCTGAATTCCTCTGCAATTTGTTAAACATGGGAGTAGAATTATGGATTGTCCTAATCCATATTCTTGTTCCTTTGTCTCTAGATCTAGGGTGATTTCATACTAGGGTATTATAGTTTAAAAAGAAAGAAGTTTCTAATGTTGTAAAGTAGTTGCATTAATGACGTAATATAATAAAGAGGAAAAACACCCAAAAAAATTAATATAGTAAAATGGAATTTTTTTAAATCTTTTTAGAATCCTTTATATTATTGTTGAATCTTTTGAAATATTCTCATAATCTTTTGGAATATTCTTGTTGATATCAATTAATCCGCTTGCAAACCATGTTGAATGCATATTCCAACCACACCACAGGTTCCGTTTTTTTTTTTTTTTTCCTGGAAACTCGCCATTTTAAAGGGCGTTGAATGTAAAAGAACAAAAATTGCTGCCCTATACTTCTAATATCCACCTTGATCACATAATCTTTTTGAATTTTTTGTGAATACAATACCTTTATGTTATAGAAATTGAGGAAAATTATTGCTATTGCTATATCTTCAATGAAACGTATTAATTAAGGCAATAACATATTTATTCTACAACATCACCGAATGCAATGTATTACATCTTGATCCAAATACTATTTTATATTATTTTTAAAATTATTAATATACATACAATCCTAGAACCTTTTTTCACTGTGGTTGGTTTTTTGTCAAAAACTAATTTCAATGACCAATAGAAAATGTTTATTGCCACATTTTGCTTCATATGTGATGTCACACTATAAATTTTGAACACCCTACCGTGAAAACACCCTCTAGAGATGTTACTTATTTGACATCTCCGGTGATGTCTGTTACAACTTTGTTATGGAATGCTCCCGCTACAGGTTGGTAATATTATTTTTAATTATTTCTATGTCTTTTGTTTCTAAACTAGTTCTTTGGTATTATGCTTAGACTTCAGGTGCAATAGTTTGTTTTTTCGCATGTGTATGTTTAATTAGGAGAATTTAAAAACAATTATGTTGTTGTGCAGGTTCTAATTGTCATGTGATAAGTTAGTGACAGTCAGGTACACAAATAATATGCAAAGTTGAGTATGGAATCATGTCCATAAAGCATACCGAGAGGTGAAGTTGGATATAGTTCAAATAGACAACCACAAATTTATTTCCGATGAAGAGTCATTGGATCTTTATTTAGATGCTAATTCTTTGGACAAGTTGGCTACAAGTTCCTCTAGTTCTTTGAGTACCAGAGTCCAGAATCATAGTTCTGAACTACCGTGTTCAATCTCTGTTCTTGTTGCGCGAGCCGTTACTTCTGTTTCAATTGTTTCACTAACAAAGCATGTTGGTGTAACATTCAATGCTACTGCGCCATCACTAGTGAAAAATTATGCCAAAAAGAACCGCAGCCAAAATCGGTTGCGGTTCTTTTGACTAGCTTGATTTGCAGTCGCTAAACAACTATATATTTGTTTTTTTTAGTTTAGCGACTGTAATTTAAAAAAATTGGGACGTGTAATATACCATTGGAAAGGTCTTGAAAACACCTTTTCAACGGTAAATCACACGCCCCAAAATTCCTAAAATTGCAGTTGCAAAACGAAAAATAAAAATTTGTATTCGTTTAGCAATTGTAGATCAAGCTGGTCAAAAGAACTGCAAATTTGATTTTGGTTTTTTTGGGCATAGTTTTCTACTAGTGCATTCACTAAAGGTAACAATTTTTTAAAGATGGTCTTCATGAGATTTGAAAATTTTGATTTCTTGTAAGTCTTCATGTTTATTCACGGCAATTTGTGAGTTCTGATTTGAACAAGGATTTGAATACATGTTTATCGTGCAAAAGTGGTTTCATATATCCAACAATCTAATCTTGCACATACGGCATTGGTTGCTCTTATGACTACAATAGCTTCAGTTGCTCTAGTTATGGCAACAATGATTCTTGCACTTAGCCCATTTAGCAATGCCACTCATGTAAATTTTGTATTCACTGAGGAAATGGACTTTGGATTATTAATGGCAACATTAGGAAAATAGATACGTTTGAAAGTATTAGATTTTGCAACCTTTTGACTGATGTGCAATCAATACTTTGTATAGATTTTTTACTACGAAACTTTTCACCCTACTATATACACTGATTTTTGAGAAAATGTATATTTTCAATGAATCAAATATTGATGAATATGTGTCAGTTTCATATGCATACACGTTTATGTCTTCATTGTATTAGTATTTTTTTGAATCATTCATTCATCATACTGGTTGTTACAATATTATTCATCCATAATATTCTCTGTTACAAATAAAAAAACATCCATCAATGTCACCGCTACAGTATTCGTCATCCGTCAAGGCATCCGCTACAATTTCTTTCATCTATCGAACAACTGCTAGAGACTTTTCAAGTTATGGAGGTCGGTAGGAACGAAAAGTGGTAGGTAAGAATCTGAGAGGATGATACCAAGTTATGCGGGGTATTGGTGTGTCGACAACCAATGGGAGTTTGAGACGTCAACTTTTGGTGAGCGGGATAGGAGTTTCTCTAAATCCCCTTGGACGTTAATGAAAGAGGACAAAAATTGGCCCCTATTTTGAACATGTAGGGCCCACCTTAAAAAATAACCCCCTCTTCCAAGGGTTTTAAATTCCCAAGGGGGTCCCCGTAGACCAAATTTGGACTGTAGGCCCCAAATTTGCAAAAACATTTGCCAAAAAAAGACCCTAGGGTGCCCAAAATGGAAATTTCAAAAAATGGGGCCTATGGGTGAAGTGCTTGCATTAACGTCCGAGGGGATTTAGATTGTGCCAAAAAAGTTTAAATTTTCTTGCTTTAAAAAGAAAATGTGAATTTTTTTAGAGTGCCTTTGTTGTTACAATGACATAACTGAGCTCCCGTGTGAACACGTCTCAAATGCGGATAAAGCGAGTAAACTTGAAAGCCAGCGTGAACGGGGACTCTGCACAAAGCAAGTGTGAACGGGGACTCTGCACAAAGCAAGTGTGAACGGGGACTCTGCACACAAGCAAGTGTGAACGGAGACTCTGCGCAAGTTCCCCGTTCACACTTGCTTCATGCAGGGTCCCCGTTCACACTTGCTTTGTACAGAGTTCCCGCGTGAATATGTCTCAAATGCGGATAAAGCGAGTAAGCCTGAAAGCAAGTGTGAACGGGGACTCAGCACATAGCACAGCAATTGCATCGTCGCTCTTGATCGTCGCTCATCGCCATTGAAATCCGCCCACTACAATGTGTCACAATCCTGCTTTGCCATGTGGATGCAACCCATTTTCGCACACAATCACATTACAGCGCATGAAGAACGATGCATCAATTGCTCCATGTCTGCACTCACGGTGTCCGAATCGTTTGTTCAATCGCTTTACTTGAATTGCTGCGCTTCTACATGTCCAATTGCGCTTTCGGTATGTCTCAGAGAATCTCGGTACTGATTGAACTTTGAATTTCGTCTTGTTTTTTCCCCGATTCTCTCGATGTAAGGTTGAGAATACTGCACTGACTTTAACCAATATGTAGGAGTGTGCTTTCATTGGGAGATTACTACAAGAGCCAAACTCTCTTGAGAGGAAAGTGTTTTATCATTGGCTTATGAAATCATTTAAAGTGGGAGATGAAATCATTTAAAGTGGGAGGTTGTAGAAGGGATAGTAGAAAATTCCATTTTAATTTAACCCCTAAAGACTAAGAAGCCCAAATTGGGTATCATGTTTTGAGTAGGTCCTATGTGGACTCTTTTTTGTTCAATTTTTTTTTTGTTGTTTGACTACGCATGCAATGTTCTTCACTGATTCTAGTGATATCAAATTTGATCTCATATTTTTCACAATATAATCAATTGCATTTGTCACTTTAAAACCATGAATCCTTGGTACATGTGTAGTGGTTATAGAGATTATTAGCCTTACACAGAATGGTTGCTGATTGAAGTGTTTAATAGAAGAGATGAGTTGCAGGGGTCAGTCAATAGGAGACGGGATCAGGTTTTAGTATCCTCTACCTCACCCAGCAGATAATTGCTATCAGTAGAATAATTCCATGAAGGCAGAAAACTTTTGCTTCGTTTGAAACTTGAGCGGATTTATATTATTTTTTGATGTACCTGTGGTTTTCCTCAATGTGAGAGGAGCGTTTGGTGTTGTGAGATGAATTTGAGTAGGTTGGGAAAATAAATAAAAATAATTTGACATCAAGTTGCCGAATCACCTGTGTGTCCTAAATCCCATTCCAAGACGAGAAACCCTAATTCATGGGTAAACCCTAATCAATCAACTTGTCAGGTTTACGTGATACATTGATTATAAGTCTTAGCATTGCTTGTTTAGGGCTGGTATTCATATGATCAGTTTTTGGCTGGTATTCATATGCATGTAATTGTTGAACATTAGGGTGTTGACACACTCGCTCTTCTTGCAGGGGGTGTTGAGCTCAGAAGGGAGTTTGCATTGATGATTAAGCCAACCTGCATTGACAAGCTCTCTTCCAATGAAGGGTGGGTTGACAAGCCCTGTTTTCTGTTTCACGCAAGCCTATCCTCTTTCTGAGTGGTCGCCCTCCTGTTTCTCTACCAATTGTCGACAATATTCAAGCCCTAAGCAACACAGGCGAATTCCTCAACCTCGGAAACTGCGCAATAGTAGCCTTTTGCAGGTTGGTGGTACCATTTTACGAAGGAGATGCTTGGGCAGGGGTTTGTCCAAGCAAGGGCCTCCTTGTAGCTCAAATGATCTGCCAGTTGCAATTACAAGGTGAGTGCTTCTACAGAGTTTCCGTTGTTCAGTTGGCAACATTTCTTGTCCCTGAATCAAAATCATCTCTCTCCTTCATCAGAAAAAACTTTGCAGATCAGTTCGTAGTTCACCAATCCATGTGTCAAAGATTCAGAGTCTGTCAAAAAAGGTCCTTTTTCTTTTCTTCTTTTTGGGTTGGGTCCGTAGTACATCTGTCATCACCTAAAACCAAAGTTCTTTAGGGTTTGTGCAATAATGAATACAAGGAAATCAGAGTCTATGACTGTAGAATGAATAGCTAAGTGGAGGATGATATTAATCCCTAAATGACGAAGGATTGATGGTTTTAAAATGACAAATCCAATCGATCATATTGTGAAAAATATACTCCCTCTGTCCGGAAATAATTGTCCTAGTTTTTGGCATTTGTTTTTTTTCTAGTTTTTGTCCTATGTTTTATACTTCAAACATGAGCCATGTCCTCTTCAAACGGGGCGAACAATGAGAGTGACACAAAAACTACATACTACTGTTAAAGATAGACCATTTTTTTCGAGTACTGAGACGGCTTTTGCCGAAACTAGGACAGTTATTTCTGAGTAATTCAGATGGGACCAAATTTGTATCACCGAAAATTGCACGTGTTGGTAAAAAAAAAAGTAAATCTGGACAAAAGGGGCTCCAACTCAAAACAGTTAAAAATACATGAGGGCTTCTGGGTTAAGAGCACCCAGCAAGTGATGGTGATATTACGCAAATTTTTAGAATTGATATACATCTACAACGAGCTAATTTTATATTGTTGCCTTGGGGTAGTGGCACGCAGATGGAAGAGGTGGATGACACTGTGACTTTCACGGTGGAGGATGCTATCAAGCAGGCGGGTTTCGGGGCTTACCAGGGATGGCTGCTGGCGTATGCTGGAATGTCATGGACTGCAGAAGCGATGGAGATGATGCTGCTCTCTTTCGTTGGGCCTGCAGTGCAAAGTGAATGGGGCCTCACAGGTCGTGAAGAAAGCTTAATCGCCAGTGTAGTCTTTGGAGGCATGATGATTGGAGCTTACTCTTGGGGTGCCCTTTCTGATGCAAAGGGCCGACGGTATATTTTCTACTACTCCCAACCCCTAAAGGATCAAGGATTCAGAGTTTTAAAATGACAAATTCAATTGATCATATTGTGAAAATAATAGAATTCAGATGAGACCAAATTTTATATCACCAGAACTAGTGGAGATCATTGCATGTGTTGGTAAAAAAATAAAAAAATTGAAGAAGAGGAAGTCCAAATAGGACTACTCAAAAATGTTAAAAAAACATGGAGCCCAAATTTGGGCTTCTTGGTCCTTTTAGGGGCTAAGCTTTTGTTAGTCTATCTTTTGATGTGATTCGCTTTCAACTTCAAAAGTCCAACCATGAAAGGCCAGGGTCACAGAGGTTGAAGCAACAATCCGACAACAATCCTTTAGATGACAGAGGTTGAGACAACAAGAAATCCTACACCTTGATTGGTGTAGATTTTTTTTTTTTTTTTGGTTTTACCACGATTTGTTCAATGTAGACTCTACACTACACTAAATTTGTGATATAGTTTAGTGTCCAATGAGAATTGATGTCTTTTACCACAGTTCGTTCAAAGGTGAGGAGAAATAGTGTCCCTACAGTACATAGGAGTTTGCCACTTGTCATTCCCACTTCCATTGAGAGTACCATGTTCCTTCCAAGTGATGAGTTGGCATGCCATGTTTATTATGAAGTTGCCATTCGTCATTGGAACACCACATCCATAAGGTTTACTTGAAGTCTTTATCATTTAAAATTTTACAGTAAATTTTTTTTATATCTCAAATAGTGTTTGTGTTGAGAAATAGTGTCCCGGACACTAAATCACAATTTTAGTGTAGTCCAAGTAATCAGAATGAACTTGAGGGGAGGTGCTTACATGGCTCCTATGTGGCATGCTAAAAATATTTGTGATAACAAGGTTCTCTTGAGGTGGATTGGACTTTTCTTACATCAAATGCGTGAGAAGGTGTCCTAAATGCAATAGATTATTTAAGCTTGTCATCTTACCCAAGTTTCAAATTTTAAGCTTGTTGCGTTGACCTGTGAAATCTAAATTGGCGATGTTTCAAAAGTCTTTAATAGCTAGAATCAGTTTTGTACAAACTCCAAATGATGGCCAGACTGTTTTTTGTTTTTTTTGCAGGTTTGGTTTTTTTGCAACTGCAGTTTTGACGTTCGGTGCTGGCTTATTGAGTGCGACGTCTCCGAATTATCTCACACTCATGCTGCTTCGAGGGTTGGTTGGCGTTGGGCTCGGTGGAGGACCGGTCGTCTCTGCCTGGTTCATGGAGTTTGTACCATCTGCAAATCGAGGCCTCTGGATGGTCATCATCTCCTTGTTCTGGACTTTGGGTTCAATTCTCGAAGCATCACTTGCGTGGGTGAGTCCATCTTCTCCATCTTCACCAAATTGGGATGCTTTTGATTTTTTTCCTTAACCCCTAAAGGACCAAGGATTCAAAGTCTTAGAATGACAAAGTCAATCGATCATATTGTGAAAAATATAATTCAGATAGGACCAGATTTTATATCACTGGAATCAATGAAGAACACTGCATGTGTGGATTTCAGAAGACAAACAAATTTGGATATAAGGTAGTCTACATCGGACCTATTCAAAACTGCTACACAAAACATGAGGCCCAATTTGGGCTTCTTGGTCCTTTAGAGGTTAAAGAACCTGTTTGTTGAGACTTTGACAGGAATTTTATCTTTGACAGGCGCTTTTCTGAAAATCAACTGCGTTTGCAGTTGCAATCAGCAGTTTGTTTAAGGCCAGTTTTCTTGTAGTATTTCTTGTGCGAAGATCACTGATTTTGTATTTTGATTGTGTTTTTTGAGTAGCTCTGACAGGTATTTTCGTCTGATTTCCAAATTGCAATTGCTTTCTAAAAAATGACTGTATTCACTAGTTGTTTAAGGCCAATTTGCTTGTAGTTCTTCTTGTGCAAACATCACCTAATCGTGTTTTTTTTGTTATGTTTCTTCAGTATTAAGGTATAGCTTTGACATGTATTTCATCTAAATTCCACATTGCAATTGCTTTGCGAAAAACCACTTTGCCTGCACCAGTTGTTTTAAGGCTGGTAGTGTTTCTTGTGCGAAGATCACTGTTCTTTGAGCATTAACCCCTAAAGCACCAAGAAGCCTGAATCAGGCCTCATGTGTTTTTTTTAGCAGTTTTGAGTAGGTCTTTTGTACACTTCCTTTTGTTAAATTTCATTTTTCTTTTTACCAACACATGCAATGTTCTTCAATGATATAGAGTTTGGTCTCATTTGCATTATATTTTTAACGAGATGATTGATTGAATTTGTCATTTGAAAACTATGAATCCTTGTCCCATTAGGGGTTAAGGTGTAGTTATTCTTTAGAATGAAGACGTTGATAGGGATTGTTTTTTGGGTTGTGGTACAGGCTGTGATGCCCACTTTGGGCTGGAGGTGGCTTCTGGGTCTATCGTCGGTGCCACTTGCAATCTTGCTCTTGTTCTACTCCATTGTTCCCGAAAGTCCGCGGTATCTAGCTGCCAAAGGAGAATCAGAGAAAGCCTTCAAGATTCTTCAACAGATGGCGAAGGTGAACTGTAAGGCACTTCCTCCAGGAAGACTATTAGTCCAAACACAGCAACCGCTGCTGCTTGGAGACCCCGGTATTAATAATAATAATAATAATAAGAAGAACAGAGGTCCATCTTCTGTGGAAATGGTTGCTCTTGATGAAACCAGTCTTTTGGAACAGCAACACTCCGTGACTCAGGAGAATTCATATACAGTTGCAAAGAAGACAAGGGGTTTATTAGATCAAGTATTTTCCAATTTCTCCTCCCTCCTGTCGCCACCCCTGCTCTCCTCTACACTCCTTCTTTGGTCTGTTTTCTTCGCCAATGCATTTACGTACTACGGGCTTGTGTTGCTGACTTCACAATTAAGCGGTGGAGATACCATTTGCAGGCCTGCGGAGGCAGCTGCTCATATCATCTCTGCAGCATCCGATAGCGACTCACTGTATCGGAATGTTTTTGTTTCCAGCATTGGAGGTATGTATGTATGTATGTCACAGGCTTTCTGTATATATATAAAACATGGTTTTCAATAATAAAAAATTAGACTGTTTTTTAGCCAACATCAAGAGAATCTTTTCATTGGAAGGCCAGTGATCACATTCATACTGAAACAGTTTCATTTTACTGTTATAACATTTCTTAGAAGTCTACTGTTGCACCCAAGAATCTGAATTTATCAAATGGTTTATATTAAGTTTGCATGTTATCTTGCCATTAGTAACATAACAAAGAGCCAACCGAAGTTGTATGGCAGAAGAAGAATGCTTAACCCCTGAAGGACCAAAGATTCATGGATCTAAAATGACAAATTCAGTAGATCATATTGTGAAAATAATAGAATTCAAATAGAATCAAATTTTTATATTACTAGAATCAGTGAAGAACATCACATGTGTCGGTCAAAAAAAATAAACAAAGAAATAAAAAGAAGTCTACATAGGACCCACTCAAAACTGCTAAAACAAAAACACGAGGCGCAGTTCAGGCTTCTTGGTCCTTCAGGGGTTAACAAAGTTCAAGTTCAGAAAGCCAACAAGCCTTGGGTGAGTCATGTCAAAATGCGATGATGCTGATTCTGATGTCCAAAGAAAAGGGTGCAGGCTTACAAGGGCTAAAGAATGATGCAAACTAAAGGAAAATTACTTGTATTTAATGCTAAAAATTCAGTGTGGGTGAGAGAGCCACGGAATATGAGCACGATATAGTGATATCTAAATCCATCCCTCTATAGTTAATTTAAGAAAGGGCTCGGTATCTTAGGTCGATGAACAATAATGATCACCCATGTATAGTGATTGTGATTAGTTCACGAACTAATTGAGGGACACATAGCGATTCAAGGGTGTGGAGACGATTGCTTGTGACACCATGTGATGATAGTGGTCAAGAGGTGAATTGAAGGGAGGGTAGTACGGATGCTCTTAAAGCAAATTTTGCTGGAATTAGGCTTTGTTGAAGATTAGAAGGGCACAACTAGAGGTTGAGGTTAATGCTAAAACAAAAGACTCCATACGCAAGTACGGTGTAATAGTTTGTTCAGATGGATGGGACAATGTTCAGAATTGGCCCAGAGGATTGTCAAAGAGTGTTGTATCGCTTGTTGTTTCAAGAGCTGAATATTATTCTCCATGAGTTGGTATCATTATGATATTTACTGTTTTTCTGTGTGTGACAGAGCTTCCAGGGTTGGCGGTGGCAGCATATATTGTTGATCGGTGGGGTAGGAAGCGCTCCATGGCAACATTGTTTACGCTCTGTGGTGCCTTTCTTTTGCCATTGGTACACGTACAGCCAACTAATCTCACCACGTTTCTTCTATTCGGTGCTCGTGCTTGCATCATGGGCGCCTTTACGGTTCTCTACATCTATGCACCTGAGGTATGTCTCCGTCCTCAGTGACCTCCTTTCTTCTTCATCATGGCATCAAGAATTTAGGACCTCACTGATTTTTAACGATTTCCGTGCGACATCCGTTATTTCATGGGTTCGTACATTTTTCGCACGGATTTCGCACAGATTTCGCGCTAATTCTGCACTGAATCCACACGGCTTCTACATTCATTCTTTTCGTTATCTAATAAAGTACAGAATCAGTGCGGAATTAGCGCGAAATCCGTGCAGAATCCATGTGAAAAATGTACAAATCCATGAAATATCGGATATTGCACAGAAATTGTTTAAAATCTGTAGGGTCCTAAATTCCTGATGCATAGATTTCTTCAACATTTTCCTTGTCTGGAAATAATTATCCTAGTTTTTGGCATTGTTTTTTTTGTAATATTTGTCCTCTCTGTTTTATACTTCAAACGTGAGCCCTGTCCACTTCAAATGGGGCGGACAATGAAAGTGACACAAAAACTACATACTATTGGTACTATTAAAGATACTATTAAAGATAGACCATTTTTTGAGTATTGAGACGACTTTTTTTGCCCAAAAAAACCGTTAAGTTAAAACACGCCAAAACTAAGATAGTTATTTCCAGATAGGGAGTATTATCTCTCATGGACATTGGCATTCCCATACAAAGGTCATGAATGTTCCTGGTGTATTTGCAGCCAAGGACGCTCAGCCCTCTCTAATTGCACATTCCCAGTATAGAAACTGTCATGTTTTGTACACATCTGATTGGACAACTCACATGTTAAGTTGTCCATTTTCGCCCTGAGGCAATGCATTTAGAGAGGGTTAAGTGTTGTAGCTTTCATCTTTCTTTCTCTTCAATTCTTTCACGATATGAGATGTTAGCTATCCCATCTCTCATAACATTCTAGAGAATCCTTTGCATTGGACATGAAAAAGAATCCATGACACCTTGGTCTTAAACATGTGAGAGATCTTCGAACCAATGAGCCATTGTCTTCGCATGTCAAAGTTTTGATCTTATTTAAAAATTGTACACTGAAATCACCATATACTGTGGGTGCGTGAATGGCGTGGGTACATTCATCCATTTGGACAAATTCTCATCCGTTTGAACAATTTTTCATGAGATTTGGATGAATTTTACCAGTGTTTTGGAAAAATAATTATTGGTAAAGCCTCTCGTAAATACCATAGGCCACAGTATTTTGGTGTAGTTTTTCAAAAGGTGACAAGCTAGTGCTATTTAAGGTTGGATGTTCTAAAACCATCAATTATGGCATGTAGAGTTTTCTTGGGGCCACCACAATTGAGACTCAAAACCACCAATTTCACTATTCAAGTAAACTAATGGCATACCAAGCATTGCGAAGAAGTAGTTGGTGGTTTTGGGTATCATTATGAGTGAAAATTATACCACATGGTGTGGACATGGGGAAACCTAGAGGTTTGATTTGGGTCACGAAGTTCTTTTCACTGCGAAAATTTGTATCAATTTGAATATTGGGAATTAAATTGCGAAAATTTGTGCATTCCGTGAGAAATCTTCTTCCAAATGACTGAAAAATATTTCTCATAAATAACCTTGTTAAAATGAGGCCATATTTCTTAAGTTGGTGGTTTTAGGACATCCAACCTTAGTTGATAAAGGACATTGCTTTTTCTTTTGTGCAGGTGTATCCAACCAACACCCGCTCTACAGGGTTAGGCATTGCTAATGCCATTGCTAGAATTGGCGGCCTTTTGTGCCCATTGGTAGCCGTGGACTTAGTGAGGAATTGTCAACTGGGATTGGCAGTTTCATTGTTTTCAGCAGTGCCTGTGGTGGCTGGCATTGCAGTCATGTTTTTTCCAGTGGAGACTGGAGGAAGAGCTTTAACTGACTCGGTTGAGGATTCCTCCTAAACCACCAGATCAATTTTCATAATGCTAAATTGACCACTCCATGCAATGCAAATTTTCTTTGGTTGAGAGCGAAAAGGTTATAAACCATAATGTACATTTAATGTGAACCATGTGATGAATCGAAAAGTACATTCTTGGACGTTCTTGATTCAAGAGAACTATTTAGCATTGTGGCATTTTGGTTTGGAACTCATTTAACCCCTAATGTTTTGCATGATGTACGGATTTGAACTCCAATTTCTCATCCATCATGCACTTTTTGCAGTGTGGATTTTTTACTAAAACTTTTATGGGAAGTTAGCTTTGTGCATGTGTGATCCGATTAGAAAGGGGACGGTTTGTGAAATTTTTATGCCTCATTTCATGTTGTAGTGTTCCACCCAAAATTTTGAAGATTTTAGTCTAAAAGTGCTCTTGAAAAAGTCAACTACTAAAATCAAGCAACCAAAAAATCTCCAAAAATCACTGCACTTAGAGTATTACATTTCAACCCATCCCAAAAAAATTCATTATTAGATTGTCAATATCTTATTTGTAATCATATTACAAAAGAGCTCTAAATTTTAAGTTTGAAAATTTATACACAAATATTGGTGATAGCAATCGCAAATCTAACTGTATGGATAGAATCTAAAATTCATAATGTACAACTTTCATTCATTCATCAAGTTGAAAATATACCTCTTAGTTGCATTTTATAATGCATCTTTGAAAAACTATCAAATTTGAAAAGGGTGAGAACGTTTAGGGGTTAACCCCTAGAGATACCTTACAATCCGGTGATTTCTAAAGATGTCTTGTAAAATAATCCTTGAAAGAGAAATTTACTGACAAGCTTTGAATAAAAGTTGTAGATTAAGAACTGCACATTACATCTATATGGTTACATGTGTAAATATCATCACCAATAAATTTATACTTAAATAAACTTAAATAACCATTTTTCTTAAAATTTCACCATAGATCAAATTTTGACATTTCAAAACTAATTTTTTTGGTAATAGGCTTGAAATTCAAAATACTATATGTAGTGATCTTTACAAATTTAATTTTCACTTGCATTGTAAAAAATTCTCTTCTATAACACTTTTAAAGCAAAAGAATGACAAAATGCTTTTATCCCACAATTTATAGAAAATTTGTTCAAAATAATTTTGTACATCCGTATTGTCAAAATGTTGTTTAATTACTACACTAATCAAGAATAAATTGAATGGATGAGAAAAACAACTTGAAGTAGTTAGAAACAATTTTTCCTTTCATCATGCTCTTTTGAGCCATTTTGACCTTAAGGGGTTAACTAGTCATATTGTACCTGGTTGTCAGGTTGACAATAAATAATTATAAAAAGACAAGCCCAGATATTTTAAAAATTATGTTTCTATTTTAAATTTTTATTTTCTATAGTGAAAAAGAGAATCTTAGAGAATATCACAACATTTAGACAAAAATAATAATTATTCAACATGACCTACCGACCCTGACGACCGAGTACGGTAATCAAATGTTCATTTTGCCTCTTCTCTTCAATATCATTTCCAACATAACAAACATGCTACTATTGATTGAACATATCACTCCCAAGATCACTCACCCTCAAAACACTTTCTTCGTTTGCACCACCAACCTCTCACAACATTGTTGCATACTCTTTATACCCACTCCCTTGATGCATAGATAAACAAACCACCCCCAACAAACTCTCCATTCACAATGGTTTCCTAAACCAATGTTATTATTACCGTAGTACTTGGGTCGTCCAAAAATATTCTTTTAGAAAAATAGCGTAAAAAACCAAAAATTATGAGGACAAAAAAATGAAAATAGAATAAATTATTTTTAGCTATATTATCCTATTTCTAAGCCATTTTGGGTCATTTCGCTTGAAAACGATAATTAAAAAACTCTATTTTTTAGCTAACAAACCTTACTTTTCAAAAATAATAAACATTTGTTTGTAGAGTGGCGACCCTACTATGGTACTACAGTATTATTATTTGCACACACTTTCTCATCCCAAATTTAAGTATGAATTGTCGGTTTCATTCTATAGTCATTTGGTCCTCCTAGATGGGTCAAAGTCTCTTAGTTTCTTGTATTCATTATTGTACAGACAACTCTTGAAGAACTTTGGTTTAGCATGATGATAAATGTATTATGTGATGATAAAAAATGCCAAGTTAAGTGTATGACTTTTTGACACATGAATGGTCAATTACTTGGGAATTAAATGACTCTTCAAAGTCTTTTTAAAATGAAAAAAACATCAAAACACAAAGTTGATTGATGGATTTTGAAATCTAGTTAACCCTTAAGCATACACACTACAGTTACCTGGTCATACCTCATTGATTTTACACATTTTAAAATATGATGTAATTTTCTGATATTTTTTTCATATAGTTTATTTCAAAATAGATTTACCTTAATTTTTTCATAATTATGTAAAAAAAAAAAAATTATAAGATTTCTCAAAGTTTTTTCTTATAAAAATCATAGTAATTGCAAAATGCTTCAAATAGTATGAAAATTTTAGGGGAAATATAAAAAATAGTGACGAACAACAAGGTGTAGGTGACATGCTTCTGGAGCTTACATAAATAGAAATTTGATAGAAAAACTTTTATTGCAACTAATATTGGAATTTTAGGGTTTTGAGCTTTAAAGTACTGTTAAAAGTGCAATTTGAACAATTTTGAAGAATGGAAATTGGACTAAAAAGTAGAAGATATCCCTACATTTTTTTAGATGGAACCATTTTCATTTGACATTAGGGAGTAGGTGGAAATTAGCATTTAACTGAGAAATGACCGAACATGGGCGCATAGGGTTCTTTGCATCCTTAGGAATTAAAAATACATAGAAAAAAATTCTCGAGAAATATTGCAAAAATAATAAGTTTTTTTTTATGCCTACCTAATTTGCATTGAGAAATAAAAGAATACAATTGGACATAATATTTTTCAAATAAACATAAAAATTAATATGAACAATACGTGAAATAAAGATGAAACATCATTTGACACAATTGAGTTTAGACCTCATAGTGTCACGATGCGCTCCAGCGGAGAAATTGAGAGAAATATTCACATTTGGATTTTTTTAATTCATTTCGTTCCACATGGACCCCCTTGTAGAGGTGCCACATTGCACAAAGAAAAATTAAGGCAAAATTGAAAAAAAATTCAAAAAAATAAAACATTTCCAAACACCAAATATGTGGGTGAAAAAAACCCAAATATGAAAAAGAAAGTTTACAGAGTTCCAAAATAAGAGTTTGAAAAATGTTTACATATGTTCTGAAGTTCCAAGCTAAAAGCCGTGATTAAAGTCACGATTCTGCATAAAAACCAGAATGTACATTGGTGTGAACCCGGTGTGTGATCCGTCCATCTGTTCGCAAGCTTTGTGAATGGTTGTCTGTGGGACCTCTTCGCAGTCAAGAGGAACACGGTGCTGTGGTGTTCGTTGCACCTCTTGACTATCGTCAATCGTGATAACAGTGTCCTGCACAGCCCGCGACACCTCATCCTCAACGTCGTAGTCATGCACAACACCTTTGCGTGCTTCGTTCAAATCCGTGGCCAACTGCTGCCTCCCTAACTCTCGAAGCCGAGAGCCTGGAATAGTGTTCTCAAAAAATATCTGACATATATCATCCATTTCAAGAGTGCTTGGAGATATCATGCACTTCCAAAGAACAACAGCTCTTTTGTAATCCATGCCTCCTTGCCGTACCGGTACTACCCACGAGGCAGAGGGAAGATAAGTGCTGGTCTTAAGCATTTGAAGAAGTACACCAGGAAGGGTATTTCCCAGGAGCTTCTTCCCCTTGAATTGGAACCACACCGCAACCTTCTCAACAAGATTGGTATGCGTTAGAACAACTCGGTTCTTTGCAAACGGTGTGCCATATTTGACATATTCGTCAATGCCCTCCTGAATCATATCATCATTCACATTTCGATGAACGAATTCAAAATGATCCTCACCGCGATCTTTCACACAATAACCAACCATTCCAATGAATGTGTGGAGACCAGTACCACGAAGCACTTTTGAGGCCACGTGGTGACCGGGTGGGACTATCAGTGGATCCTCCCAACCCAGGTACTTCTTAATGAGCTTACTAACCACTTGAGCTCTTGTGGACATGATTCGAATGACCATTTGAAAATGCAATCTCATAAGAGCACCTCCTCTAAAATTCGCATTACATTTTTTTTTATGTAACGTACATTCAATTTCGGCACTTTATAGGTAAAATATGACTATACTTTTTTCAAACGTAGAAAATTTCAGCATATGCACTTTTTATATGGCATGTGCACTTTTAACGAAACAAGTGTTCAATGAAGTCCTCAACCTTCGCAAGCAAGTGCAACGGAATGTCAGCTGATCCCACAGCTATAGTGACACTAACATCCAACGATTTTAGTGGAGTTGCCCGTTTAGGAGCACGTGGCTTCTTCATAGTTGCAATTGCTTTCGCAGCTGCACTTGTAGAGGCTTCTGCAATTCTAGGAGCTTCTGCAGTTTCGGAGGCTTTCTTGGAGATTTTTGGGGGCTTCTGGGAGGCTGGATGCTTTTTAGCAGCTGCAACTATTTGGGCAGATACAGCTGCAGCTCTTTTTAGTGGAGAGCTTGATGGTGAACCTTGAGGTGTCTTCGAAGATGCTCCAAGGTGCAAAGCCAAGGCTGAAACTTTAGCATCTGGGGTTTTTTTTTTCCGGCCTGCAGCCTTCAATGCTTGCGATGTAGAAACCATTCTGCATGTCTGTCTTCCTGCAGTTATACACAATGACATCTGATGAGCTCAAAACGACTGCACGATCCAATTAGAAAGAAAAAAATTAATTTAAAAAAAATTAAAAATTAAAAACGCACCTGCGCCGAAGAATCTGCGCCGATTCGCTCCCGATCGCAGACGCCTTCTCCTCCTTTCGATCTCCCTACTTACGGTCCCTGCATGAGGTGAAAACTCGTCACTAAAAACTCGTCGCTCATGAGAATTTCAGATCTCAAAGAGACAAGAATTTGACTGCGCTCAAGATCCGCCTTCACAGAACTATATTGGAAACAAAAAACAAAAAAACAAAAAAACAAAAAATAAAAATAAATATATATATATATATATATATATATATATATATATATATATATATATATATATATATATATATATATATATATATATATATATATATATATATATATATATATATATATATATATATATATATATATATATAATATTACGCACCTGCCTTCCGATTGCATCTGCCTTCCCCGATCGCGCCTACGCCTGCACCGTCTGCATCGTCGGCTTACGTTCTGCGAGCGCACCGTCTGCACAGTCGGCTTACGGTCTTACACTCAGAGACTCCGATCTCCGACGCTTTCTCTCAACTTACGGTCTGCGAGCGCTCATCTCCGATCCATAAGCATCTAAACTCAAACACTATGATCTGCTCACTCTGATCTCCGACGCTTTCTCTCCGACGCTTACGGTCTCCTGCTTACGGTCTGCGAGCGCTCACGGCAGAACAATCGCCTTCACTCCGATCCACTCACGGATCCGTCCTGAAAACTCTCGACCGGGAGAGCTGTCCTCAAAACTCTCGACATTCGCACGCACACAATAACTCTCGAAGCCTCCAAAAAAATTTCGCGATGGTCCCTGCATGCGATGGTCTCCTACTTACGGTCACTCCGATCCAAGTGGATCGGTCACTACTCTACGGTCACTCCATTCGCCAAAGGTCTCCTACTTACGCTCACTCCGATCCACTCACGGATCCAAAACTCTCGACATTCGCCAAACTCGCCCCCACTCGCCAAACTCTGAGATAGAACATCATCGCCCGCACTCGTCAAATTCTGAGACAGAACATCATTGCCCGCACTCGCCAAACCGTGCCAAAACTCTCAAAGCCAAAACTCTCGAAGCCAAAACTCTCGAAGCCAAAACTCTCGAAGCCAAAACTCTCGAAGTCGATCACTCGCCCCCACTCGCCAAACTCTGAGACAAAACATCGAGCCCACAACACAACTCAACTCATCGAGTCCCATCGAACACAGTAAGTCCCATCAAGTCCAGACGGTGAATTGAGACAGGCAGTGAACCTCAGTGGCCTACGTGGACGTGAACCCCCCCCCCCCCCCCCCCCCCCTTGCTTACGTGGACACGAGCGTACGTGGACCCCCTCAGAAACCCTGAAATTTCATTTTCCCTCATTTTTTGCGCCGCGTCAGGACCCCCCTTTGTCAACGTGGAACCCCTAAAAATTTTGTATTTTTGGCCCCCCGAAAATCCAGGGCCCCGTATTTTCCGGGCCACCCCTAAAGTGAATTTTGGGGTCATAGTAGGTGTTTGTATCTCATTTGAAAGTAAACCCATGAAGGAAATGTGTGCCGAAACAAGGAAGACAAAAATTACTAGTTTTGTGTATATTTATATAATTTTGATTAATAGGCTAGTATGATTTCTATAAAGAGACAAAGTTTTCAAATTTATAAATTGTAAGCTGCTTCACATGTGTAGAGGTTAAAAGGATGATAAATTATATCAACGGTATTAAATTCTATATAAATGTAATCCAGATGTGGTGAAATCGGTTGATTTGAGTGAGCTCGATTTCAAAATCAGAGCCGTTTCTATTATTTCATATGATTTAGGTTTTTCAAATTGAAATGGGTTTTAAAATTAAAAATAAATTTGTAAATCAATATCCAAAATATTAATTCATTTTTTTTGTAATAAAAATATGATCATATTCAATATTGCTTCAAGACAATTCATTCAAACTTATTCAACGTTATTGCAACAAAGATGCAGTTTGCTATTTATTTCTTAAGATTAACCCTAACTGCCTGAGCGTCCATTTTTTGGACGATGTACAGATTTCATCCATAATTTCTCATCCGTCATGCATTTTTTGCAGTGTGGAATTTTTACTGTAGATTCTATGGGAAGTTAGCTTCATGCATATGTGATCCGATTAGAAAGGGGATGATTTGTGAAAATTTTATGCCTCATTTCATGTTGTAGTGATTCGCCCAAAATTTTGAAGATTTCAGTGTAAAAGTGCTCTAAAAAAAGTCAAATCATAAAATTAAGCAACCAAAAAATCTCCAAAAATCACTACACTTAGAGTATTACATTTCAACCAATCACAAAGAATTTCATCCTTAGATTGTCAATATCTTATTCGTAAATTGAATAATTTTGAATTTCACCTTTCAAATTTTATACAAAATTATTGGTAATAGCACTCGTAGATCTAACCGTATGGATAGAATCTAAAATTCATAACGTACAAATTTTATTCATATATCAAGTTCAAAATATCCCTCTAGGTTGCATTTTATAATGCATCTTTGCAAAACTGCCAAATTTGGAGAGGGCTCTAGGCATTTAGGGGTTAACTCCTAAACATCCTCACTCCTCTACAAATTTGGAGAATTTCAAAGATGTCTTATAAAATGTAACTAAGAGGGATATTTTGAACTTGACATATGAATAAAAGTTGTATATTATAAATTTTTGATTCTATCTATACGGCTAAAACTATAGATTGTTGTCACCAATATTTCTGTATAAAAATTGAAACTTAAAATTCAAAATTGTTTTGTAATTCTATTACGAATAAGATATTGACAATTTGTACATGAAATTTGTTGTGATTGGTTGAGATGTAATACTCTAAGTGTAGTGATGTTTGGAGATTTTTTGGTTGCTTAATTTTATGAGTTGACTTTGTAAAGAGCACTTTTAGACTAAAATCTTTGAAATTTTGGGTGGATCACTACAACATGAAACGAGGCATAAAAAATTCACAAATCATCCCCTTTCTAATCGAATCACACGTGCATGAAGCTAACTTCCTGCAAAATATATAGTAAAAAATCCACACTGCAAAAAGGCAATGACGGATGAAAAAACTATGTTTGATTCTTTACACCATCCACTTTTTGAAGGTTGGACGTTTAGGGGTTAAAATTGTATCTATATTGCCATACAACATTGTTGCAATGTAAATGCAAGTACATTGAAAAAATCTTGAAATTGGTACTCTAATTGAACATTGGGGGATCACTGATATATATCTAGTGTAACGATATGAGTTTAAAAGGTATTTGAATGGAGGCTATCACATAATTAGAATATTCGAGGTATATTTTATAGAATATGCAAGGTATATTCCAACTAAATTCTTGAATTATTCCTTATTTGGATTTATAGCATCCTATATTCCATTTAAAATTTTATAATTAGATAGAAGTTTTTCCTCCCATAAATAAAAAGGACCCCATAGTTTAACTCACGTAGTTTTCATATGGTCACCCCTTGAGAATTGAACCAGTATAGTATTGCATGCAATATTGCAAAAATACTATACAATATAGCAATTGCAGCAATATTGCAACAATATTGATGAATGTATGGAACACTTCTATACATTAAAAATGGTAGTTTGTCTGTTTTGTTTGTTTTTATGTTTCTTTGAGATCTTCTAAATCGTACGGCCACATGCCATGTTCTTAGTATTGTTTAAAAGCTCTCAACAAGAAATGGTGCATTGAAATGGTTTCGGGACTTTTGGACCTACGATGTGAAAGTTACGGATTTTTAATCGAATTTCTTCATTATAAATTGTATTAAATTATGAATAAAATATTCTAAATAAAATAAAAAGGAAAAACATAGCTAAATTATAGGGAACACTTGAACCGACAACACAAGGCCACACTACCATACATGGCCATCATGATTGACAAACTCTTGCTGAATATTTATTTCTTTAACTGAATTAATGCGAATTTTTTTCTAAGATCATATGAATATCCTCTAAGATTCCCTTTTTCACCATATAAAATAGTTGAAAAAACAATTTCCTACAAATTTGGGCTTTTGTTTTTGCCGGGTACGGTAGTTCCTTATGAAGTCATCAACTCAATTCTTTCAAATGTTCATCCATCATCCATCCAACTTTTACGGTTTCCATCCACTCCCGACCACAGAATCATTCATCCGTGGTCGCTTTCAGCCAGGCAGGCAGGAGGTTGCGTTTTGTTCCTCCTCTCCTGCTCCACTCTTTGTGTCTCTTCTTTCGTCTAGGGTCACCTCCGCACCCTCGACGAAGAATCGGTTTGCGGGTCACTCCTTTCGGTTAACCCCATATCGAGAATCACAAAGCTTTTTTCTTCTCGCACTCCGTGTCCCGTTTCAAACGCTCTTTGTAGCTCCATCTGCCGCTCAGTAACGCGATCACTCCCTCTTTTTTTTGGTAAGTCTTTCCCCGGGGGTAACAACCATCGCCATGTTCGCTGAGATCTTTCCTTTTCCGTCCTTTTTTTGCATAAAGCGCCATCACTACATTTGGTATGCATTTTGTAAACCTTCTTTCGACTGCCTTAGGGTTATCGATCTTGTAAGGCTCCATGCGCAAGCGTTTTTGGAACGCCTTAGGGTTACCGACGAGATCATTGTATTAGGAGGCGCTGGAGGTTGTTTTGGGGGTAGGCTGTGAGTTGTCGTGGTTACAGAGGGTTGGGAGAGGTTTTTAGATTTTTTAGATAACCGTTACGGTTTAGGAGACCCGGAGTTATGGTATGAGTATGAGTATGTGATGTCTGAATTTCGATGGTCGAGATAACCGTTCTTGCGCAGAGTCAGTTACTCTGTTTCTGATTTGTAGTGGACCTGGCATTGTGCAGATTGTTACCGATATGGCTGAGGCGGAGGAATTCCGGTGCTTTGTGGGAGGGTTGTCGTGGAACACCACGGACAAGGGATTAGAAGATGAATTCCGCCACTTTGGCAACGTCCTGGAGGCTAAGGTATGGACATGTGCTGTTTTTCTTTTTCTGGTGATGTTATTGACATGTGATGCCTTTTGTGCGCGTATGTAATGTGTAGTGTTTCTTTTGATATTGACATGTGATGCTTTTTGTGCATGTATGTAATGTGTGGTGTTTTTCTTTTTCTGGTGATGATATTGACATGTGATGATTTTTGTGCTCGTGTAATGTGTGGTGTTTCTTTTTCTGGTGATGATATTGACATGTGATACTTTTTGTGCACGTATGTAATGTGTGGTGTTTCTCTTTCTGGTGATGATGTGGCAGTGTTGAAATTTGTTTGTGCAGGTTATTGTTGACAAAGAAACGGGCCACTCGCGGGGGTTCGGATTTGTCAACTTCGGAGATGAGCGCTCAATGGACGAGGCGATTGAGCGACTGCACGGGAAGGAGCTCGATGGCCGTCCCATAACTGTGAACCGCGCGAAGCCGAAAGGGCGAGACGGCGGCGGTGGTGGTGACCGTGGATATGGTGGCGGAGGTGGTGGCCGAGGCGGTGGTGGTGGTGGCGGAGGAGGTGACTGCTTCAAATGCGGTCAGCCTGGCCACTGGGCTCGCGAGTGCCCCACCGGTGGGGGTGACCGCGGTGGCGGTGGCCGCTACTCGGGCCGCGACCGTTACGACAGTGGAAGGTTAGTACCTTGCTTTCCTGATCACGTCAACGTTGCTCATTGCGGATTCAAGGGTCACTTTGATAATTGTAGCAGTTCTCGCAGAGTTCATCCAAGCTTTTGTGTACACGAAGGTGTACAGTAGTAAGCTCAACTGTGATAACCATGACGATCTTGACCTGACTGCACAAAGCCAAAAGAACTTTCTCAAACTATACTGACTTGTGTCATATTCCAGAATAAGGATACCTTTTCCCGTATTTAGTTGAGTGTAGTTCAAGCAGTTGCTGTGTAAATAGTCCTTTGATGTGTAGGACTTGACTGGTATTGTATTATCTGTTCAGTGATCGATATGGCGGAAGTGATCGCTATGGCAGTGGCGGAGGGGGAGGCCGTTATGGCGGAGGCCGTGGCAGCGATCGTTATGGGGACCGTTCTGGGGGTCCCGATCGGAAGAATGGAGGGCCATATGCCAGAGACAGCAGCCGGGCAGATTACGGCCGTGACAGGGACAGTAGCCGCAGTGGCAGTGACCGTTATGCAGGTGGCGACCGGTATGCCAGTGCTGGTGGAGGTGCGTCACGGTACGAGGCAGGCAGCACCCGAGACCGGTCGGGGCCTTATGACCGGCCCAGTGGGGGATCCCGTGGCCATGATGATCGTTATTGAGAATATGTCATTCATGATGAGACCCGTGGACAAGGCCTGTGCAAATGAAGAAGATGAAGAAGAGGGAGGCCCTTCGGTTTTTGGCTCTACATAGAGGTTGAAATGGGGTTACTTACAGTGTTCGAGTGCTAGTTATGGAGGGAAGTATGCTGTTGGTTGATTGCTGATGATTCGAGATGAGAAAAAATGAGGCCAGAGACAAATGATGAGGAGGCCAATTGGTTTGATGACTACTACTATAACAGGGGGTTGCTTCTTGTGGTAGTGTGATGTGATGTGATGGGGACTCTACCAATGGCGGAAAACATTATGATCAGTTCCATTCAGCGTGCCCTTGACATGCTGGATGCAACCTGTTGCTTCTGAGATTTCTTATTCAATATCCCGCAAAGTTTCAAGTTACTACTACTACTACTACTCATTGGCAGTGTGCTCCGTGGTCCGTGGTCTGCATCTGGTCCCGGCTCGCTGTGATTGGTTCCTTCTGATATCTCTGGTCGTTTTCCTGTGGTCGTATTGGTGGCCGCTGGGTATGCTACAGTGTAAGTTGGATGGGCGGATACATGTGGCACGCACTCGACGGATACATGTGGCATGCACTCGACAGACGCTGGGTTATGTTCTTCTGCATCTGTGACAAGTTCTTATGTTATGGAAGGTATACATTTCGGGGATGATAGTACTGGAAAAAAAACACTTGGGGTTCTGTGGGGAGCTCGTATTGACCCAATACATTGGACACTGGATTGTTGGTTCTGATTGACTGTTTGCAGGGAAGGTCAGTATTTCCCTTCACCTTTTGTGCATCTTTCAACTTAAGTCAAGAAGAGGAGAGGCCTGCGTTTATTTCAATCTGTTTTATCATTTCAAAAGCAATGTATACACGTAGTACCTGTAGTACATGATCATCTTTCATAGTTCATTTCTATTCTGTGTACTGAGGTTGTGGCGGGTTGGTTGGAGCCTACAGGGGATGCAACACACTGGGTCACCCTTTGTAGCATCTATTCCTGAAGGAGTCCCACACTGTTTTGAGGCGGGGTTAGTGATTTCAGTGTTGGGCTATCAGTATGGAGGCTAAGGTTGTTATCGAAGAAGTGACATACCCTGGGGCTGGTGTAGAAGGTATCCATCGTTTAAGAGTGTCACTCTGTTCTGTTTGGATTGGTTGGGCCCAAGTCTGCACATGTCCCTTGAAGCGCAGCTCACTGATGTGGTGATCCTCGGTCAGTTGATCAATGATTGAAGGTGTCACCAGTGCTGCGTGCGTAATTAGCCAAGAATTTCAAAGATCATCTCTGCGTTCTGAAACTGACCGCAATCTTGGTTACTGCACTGGTTCATTCCCCTTCAATGCTCTGGTGGTCCTTAGTTCAATTGATCAAAGAATGAAGACCGTGTCACCTGTGCTGATCGAGGTTTGTACAATTAGCCGTGAGTTCCAGAGATCTGCCTCAGAATTAATCTGGCTGCTCCGTTGTGCACATTGCAAGTGATGTGTTCCGTTCAGCAGTGGGAAATGGATTTGAAGTTCAGCTTCCAGCAAATGGAGTTTCTGTCGATCTTATTTCTCTTGAAGCAGCTTGGTCCTTGAAATGTCTCGATCTACACACTACGTGGTTGCTTTTGCGCTGTTGGGAGTGGGGAAGCTTTTGCTTCTTGGGAGTTGGAGACGAACTAGATTTTTTAAGATGATGTACGGGGTGAGCAGCTCTGACTGGCCTCTCCTTGCACAGAAGAAGCTCTAGGTGCCTGGCATGGGGTGGATCACATGCACCAAGTCTCAGTTGGCCTGACACTCTGAATGATGGTAGCTTTCAAGGTGGTTGTGAAGATCTTTTCAGCCTTTCCCTGCTCCTTGTAATGGTAAGGTTTGCAGGTGAAGATGGTGTTGGTGGGAATGTTGAAGTCAAAAAAGTTCATCATGCAATGGCCTTTATCAACCTCATTGAACAGTTCAGTTGGAGGTAAGTTTGAGGTAAAATTTCTGGACTATGTTTTTGAGGGTTTTATATTTGTTTTGGATCCTATTGCTGACAAAACTGTTGGTATCATGTTGTATCATGTTGTTTGCATGTTTCTGGTTTTGTCTTTGTTATGTGCAATTCAGGTTTGGATCCTCGAAAAGCATTTGGAAAGGAGGCGATCTATGTAAAAATTGGATACAAGATTTAGTGTAGAAGACTATGAGGTAGCTCCTCGGGTAGCTCTCTTGTTAACATTAAATTATGTTCAGGACTGATTATGTCAATTTTGATCTGTTTTGTATTTAACCAATCTCGTTGTTGTCATAATCACCAATATGGCACTCAGAGAATATTTCCTTGTGTGTACACACGCATGTTGGGATCCAAGAATATGACATCAATGAGTTCTGAGTTTACATATGTCGCTATAGTGCAGAAAACCTTTTTCTTGTATCAATTTAGTCCCAAAATCCTAGGTTAGACTGTGGGCGTCTCAATCAGAATTGAGCTCCAGGTGGAAGTGCATTCAGAACATAGAAACTAGTACTTTTATGTTCCACATTAATATTCTGCTGGCTTGTTGCTTTTTTTTTGGGTATTGTGTTCAAATTGAAATCTGTTCCTTCTTGTTCTTGGAATATAAAGTTGTGGATTTAAGTCTAGTGCTGGATTCAGGTAAGTACACCTAGTTCAGACAGGGTCCTTTGATCCTTAGATGAGTACATGCCGAATTTGAAAATGTATGCAACACTAACATCTGAACCCTTATAATTTTTGTAGTCTCTAATTACAACATGCTCAAGTGTGTTCGTACAACATGATTAGTTGTGTCATATTTTTTTCTTGTAACCGCTGACAACAATTAGGTGTAGTTGCCTTAGTAATATAGTTTCTTCCTGTGAAGATTGTGAGAGTATGCACACTACCGGTAGCCCTTGTTACACTTGACACATGGGAACTATATTTGTGCTTGTTTAGAAGTCCTTGAAGTTCGCTCCCTGTGTTTGATATGTATGGAATAGTGCTTCAAACCAGAGGGACAGAACATGGATTTAGGAGGGACATGGAACATGGAGTTAGGAGGGATATGGAGCCGTTTAGGAGGGACATGGAGTTTAGTTGGATCTTTGTTTTAGATATCTTGTGGTGACTTGAGAGTGCTTATTCATTTATATATGTGTGGCATGTGTAATATGTACTAGTAGAAAAGTGTAGAATGTGAGGTTCTTAATTGGGCTTGGTTAGTACTAAGAATATGTTTTAATGAAAAAAATCAAATATTGCAATAAATAATTGATTAAATAATTGACAATGAAGAGTATAATTTGCTATATTTGTAAGGTTTTTGTTAAATTTGTAATAAGTGTGTAAGATTTGTAAAAGGATTGGTTTATTATTTTAAGGTAAAGGTGTCTTGTATTAATGTAGCTTTAATGTATTTGATTAATTTTTTAAATAAATGTATTTGATTTTTTTATAAGTAGGTTATTGGGAACTTGATATATTTATATATGATAAGAGTACTTGGAAAATGGAAAGGAACTTGTGGTCAAAATATTGTAATATTTTTTTTCATATCAATTATGATATTTAGAGGCAAAACACTAGAATATGAAATCTATATGGTTCAAATCTAATGTGTTGAATAATTATTATTTTTGATTTTGATTATTTTCATTTTGGCATTATAAATTCTCCTCAAGATTCTCTTTTTCACTTTACTAAAGCATTATTGTTTTCAAGTTTTCAAAATAATTTTCAAATTTTTTCAACTTTCTTTTTGTGAATTAATGTGTAAGTCCAATTCTTAATCTATAGTAGTATAATTGAAAATACTATAAAATAAGATATTTCCAGTCATAGAATGAGATATTGAGAGATATATTGTACTCAATTGTATTTTCTTCATTTTTCAAATTATTGTTCTAAGTACTATCCAAATGTATCATCGACCCTTAAACGTCCAGATCTACCACTGATTTCAAAAATGTGTTATATAATGTTTGATGAATTACAAAAATGAAATTGATATATAAAGAGAAGTTGTAAATCTCAATGTCTAGATTACATTTGTACGGTTGGATTTATCATATATTTTTACTAATAGTTTTTAATTAATTTTGTAAGCTTGTCTTTTGAAATCCACTTAAAAATTCCAAATCAACAATTTTTTATTAAAAAGATTTATTAAAAATTTGGAACAATATGCACTATGAGATGGTATAATTTTCATTATTTGATTCTACTTATTTTGAAGAATCATTGTTAATTGCTAAAAGACCAAGTGTCATAACTAGGACATTCAAGAGCTTTGTGGGAATATATATATTTTTCCCATTGGACATCAATAGAATCAGTTATGTTGCTTAAAGCCTTCTTTTGCGAGGTTGGGCAGTTCGGGCAATACTCCAAAAGCTCTAAAATTTGATAAAGAAGCAAGTGATGTGATATTATTTGGAATGGTAAAAAGAAAAAAAACTCTCCGTAGTTCAAAAATTTCATTCCAAGAGGAGTTAAAAATTTCTAGTGTGGTAAGGCAGGGTGGAAAAAAAATAACTTCTTTTAGAGATAAAAATTAGAGATTTTGTTATTTATATGTAATTTTTTTTTTCTACTTCAAAAAGAAACAAGAGTCTCTCTTTACCTTTTGGATTGAGATATTAAAAAAAACCAAGTTCAATAAAATTAAATGTGCTTGGCAATGTTTTGGACATCACCCACTTGTAGTATTGTTTTCAATACGTTAAATCATTCTCTTTCTTCACAAATTTGGTATACCAGTAACTAACATTGTGTAGATTGTTAAACGAAGAGCGACAAGTTTTTGTAGTGGAATACTTTCAAAATAGGAAGAAAATACCCTGCTAAATTTTTTGGGTGGGTTTCATTTTTCTCACACATTCTCACTTCAAATGTATATATCTTCTAATTTGTACGGTCAAAGATTGTGAAATTTTTTGTGCACATTCCTTTGGTTTTAAAGGACAAGTTTCTCTGGTTGGATTGTGAATTTTATTTTATTTTACTTTTTGAAATTGTGCCCAAGGGATTAGAAATGACCATATTGAAGTGTTTTTTGAGCAAAATAGTTCCGGTCCTTTAGGGGATAAGGTCTCTCTTTTTGAACTAAGAATGAAACTTGATATTAACCAGTTTTTTCATTTAAAAAAAAATCACAATATCTTATTTTGAAGATTCATACTGTACAAATGGTAGTGAGCACAAGAACCAGGAAAATTTGGATGGATGAAAAACTATACAGGATGTAGTCAAGAGAAGGCTTACAATATGTTCATTGTCCATTATATGGACGCAGGCGCGTCAAAGGGTTAAATATGCTAAAACTAGAATATGTAAGGACTTAGTGTATTGTGTACTTACTAGTGGTGTAGTTTGTTGATTTTTTAACCACCTGCCTTTAGAGTTTTATAGAATTTTAAAGAACCTGTTACTTTAGGCTTAAAGAAGTTTTATAGAATTTTAATTGATTAAACTGGAGAAAAATATAGGCTATTTTAAGTTAGTAACTTCTTTTGTCACTAAGTTGCTCTTGATTGATGTGACTGGCTGAAAGCAAATGCAATGTCTTTGCAAAATTCAAAACCGTTTTTAAAAATTATTCTTACTCAAATTACCAACTACTACATTAATAAATTCTACTATTTTTGATTCAACCTTACTTTTAAGGAAACGGTACTTGACTTCATTATATTCTTTTTCTAAATTTTTAGTAGTAGCAACGCACCAATTGCTACCATAAAATATTTTTGTACAATTTTTTTGAGGGAACATTGTCATGTCTTCAAGAAGAATTATTGAATCACCTAAAGTATGTAATAGACATATTGGAGAGTAGTTTTGTTCCAATGGCCCTTTGTTCGGTGGGCACTAGGTCATTGAGATTACGAACAAACAATTTATTCACACTTGCCTTTTATTCACACCAGCCTCGTAGGAGGACTGGAGTTTCTATATGTAATAGACATATTAGCAAAATGCAACCATTTCCATTTCCTTTGTAAATTAAACTATTATTGATTGTGCCATTGAGGTATCAAAACATCATTTTTATAGTTGATCAAATATTTTGTCTTGAATTAGAATTTTATATTGAACCATCATGCTAATCTTAGAGCATATGCTTGGCCTTGAAATGATTGCAAGATACATCAAAGCTCCTAGTATGGATTATTAAAGAATTAATTTCCTGGCTTCTTCCTTCTTTTAAAATCTATAAAGTTTTTTCTCGATATATTGACTTTGCTCCACGACATCTTTATTTATTTTTTGATCCCTTTCTATATATAATTTTATAAAAGATATTTTTTCCTAAATATGTCATGTTAAATTTTTATAATGTCACTTTCACATACTTCCTTAATTTATTGTCATTTGTTAGTATAGTAGTCTCCCTTTATTGCATAGAATTGGTGCAATTGATAGACATGGAGGTATGCACTTATAGAAGTTTCTTCAATGTCTGAATTTGAAGGTAATTCATTATAGTGGAAAGGGCTTCTAATATTTATTGCCATTTGTTTTAAAGTTGAATTACTTCCAAAATTGCCTTTCATACATAATGTTACAATTCTTGATATAAAAAAGCCAACTACAATTTCTCCTTTATCAAGTCACAATAAAAATTATACTTGAATCAAAATTAAGAAATGTGCATTTATGCTATTTTCAAAATTCAAATATCATGAAAAAATGGCACAAGTCGTAGTCAGATTCACACATGATTTGAACATATTGTCAAACAATATACAAAATAAATTTAAAAATAAAATAAATACACAATAACTTTGGAGAAAATATTCATTCATTGTAGTTATGGACTTTACATCTAGTAACAAGGAATGTATTGAAAAACACTATGATCCCTATCATATTCATTTACCAAAATTGTAATAAACCAAGAGAATCTATATATGTTCCACGCAACCCGTAAATCCTGACAATCCTCTCTAGATTTGGAGAATTGGAGACTTGGAGAATTGGAGACTTGGAGAATTGGAGACTTGGAGAATTGTCTAAATTCAAAATTCTTTTGTAAGTTGATTACAAATAAGATATTGACAATTTGTAGATGAAATTTGTTGTGATTGGTTGAAATGTTATACTCTAAGTGTAGTGATTTTTGGAAATTTTTTGGTTGCTTAATTTCTGAGTTCACTTTTCAAGAGCACTTTTGATTTGTTTTGAACTAAGATCTTAATTTTTTGGGTGAATCACTACAACATGAAATGAGGCACAATAATTTCAAATAACATCCCCTTTCTAATCGGTTCACACATGCATGAAACTAATTTCCCATAAAATCTATACTAAAAACTCAGGGAGTGCACTATTCAATAAAGCCAGGAATCACGTGCGTGCATCCTCCTTATTAAAACACCCCTGTATACATTTTATTTTTGGCTAAAATTAAGCAATATATGTACAAATCTCACGGCCTCAAAATACGTTTTCTTATATACACAGGGGCTAAAAACGAGGAATTTAACTCCAAGCCCCATGTATATCTACTTTCTGCTCGGTTGAAATATGTCTCCCATACATACATTTTGTACATGCTTGTTCTAAATAATACCCTTGTCGTGCACGCACGTGTATAATTACAGTACTTGAAGAGTGCACTCCCTGGGACTAAAAATCCACATTGCAAAAAGTGCATGACATATGAGAAAACATGGATGAAATCTGTACGTCGTCCAAAAAATGAACGCCTATGCAGTTGAGGGTTAATACACATCCACCTCTCCCAAATTTTTTGGCTAGCCCTTGCAATCTCGGCTTTACACTAACATGGCCATTCCGCTACCTTGCTCACAATGAATTGCTCACATATTGGCTGAGTTATTTAAAAAAACAAAACTGGAATGAAAGGTTACTTAAAATTTTGCCTTTCATCCTTGAAGAACTAGATTATGATTAGAAAGACAGGTGAAGGATTAGACCCTTAATGAAAGGGTAGATTCTTTCAGTTTTATATGAGCATTGTCTTTTGTTATTTTCTTTATTTTTATATTCACAAAGTTTGCCATATGTTTGCGTGTCCAATAAAACCATCTACAAAGAATTTACCAAATAATTTTGAAAATACCCGGACCAGCAAGTACTGTAAATAAAACTGGATACCCTTACCAAATGAATCCGCACGGAATCCATTGAAACTCAATATTTGTTAATATCAGTACAACACAAGACACAGAAATAATTTCTCTCACCCTCCGTGGAAGACCATGAGTAGAGCTGCATCTACATGAGGAAAAAGTCAGTGCCTGCAGCCCAGCTACGTATCATGGAAGCCAAATCAAACTGCATTCATGTAACTAACCTGCAATGAAGCAGCTTAGTCACTTACTTACACAACACAGACTAAGTACCTTCTACCGGTAATCCACACTGACTGCGTGACTGTAGAGAAAATTGGCCAGTTGACCATCTGAAATTAAAGGCTGGAACCCTCCGGGATCCCAGTGAGGCAATTCAACAACTGTCGCTCCACCAGTGCAGGGAGCATCGACATGATTTCTTTACATTCAACATACTAGAACCACATGATGTAACTTACTACAAATGAATGTGGTTGGAACGACATTCATTGAAATAATTTCTGTCATTCCAATGCCGGCGTTAGAATGACGTGGTTACAAACTTAGTGTTTGAGTCTCTCAGTGTGATTGCTCTGTGAGTTTGCGAATCTCTTTCACCAATTCTTCGTCTGCAAGGTCCATTGCATCCACATTGCTTTCGGCAGCCTTCCTGATCAAGCTCCTCATCTGCATACATATTAACGTGCAAATCCAATCAGGTCAAAGTATTCAAAGCCTATATTAATTGTTGTTACAAAACTACTACAGGCTCTCAGTGTGTATGAGCAAGTCTCCTCTACAATGTGATATTACAATAACTGTAATCCTATTGAACATCACAAAGGCTCTTCGTGCGTATGAACAAGTCTTCAGCACAATCATATACAGGTTGAATCTGTACTGTAAGCATAAAATTACAAATTGCTTTGAGTGTGTATGAGCAGTCTTGAGCAATTATATGGTATCACACAAAAGCTATTTGTATCATCCAATTGTGAATGAGTAAAAAACTTCAAGAGAATATCCACGACAAGTTCATTCAAAAGATGCAAAAGGAATTGATATTTTAGTAGAAATTACCTTGCGGCCAGGCCATCGTTTGATCCCAAATTCTCTGCACGCTTTCTTCAATGGAGTCTTGGAGACTTCGAGCTTCTCCACCGCGTCGTCCAACCGCAAGTGGAAGTTGTTCAACAAATTCCACAACTTCAACTGAAGCGTCCCACCTCCCTGTGGCCGTGAGTTCAAATGAAAAACAAGCAGGATTGTAAATACCAGAGAAAGAGAAATCTTTGTGATGCATGCACGGAATTGGGGGAAGAATTCGGTGACCAATCTCACCTTCTTGTTGCATCGGCTGACGAGAACCACTTTTCCAGAATCACACTCAAAGCCAACTTTCTGAAGCGCTCGTTGAAGCACAAGCGGTACTTTGCACATGTGATCTTCTTGCATAATTGGTTGTTCTGGTAGCATCTGCAGCCCCTGCCCCGGCCATAGAATGTAAATACAACTTGTAACCACTTGAGCACGTTTGGTGAACCATTGCCACAACACATACACGGAATTGAATGGACTTACAACTTGGGGGCGAATCGCAGGGAGGGGATGACTGGTATCCCACACTCATCGCTGATGTGGCCCAATGGAAATGCTGCAGGCAAGGGGGGATCACTCGGTGGTTCACTATCAGTATCACTTCCGGGATCATTTCCTTTTTCTACCATGCTCTGGAGTTCCCAAATCAAGTTGCTGAGATCCGCTGCAATTGACATGATCATGCAAGAAATTGCTGTGAAATCATTAAATGTCAGAGGAGCATCCCACGAAGTCACCAACAGTAGGAAAAAGCATTGTAAGGACATTCTAACTTAGAAGATGAGTATCTTTAAATTACCACCCTTGACCGGGGAGCAGCCTTTATTCCCTTCAATCGCAGTGAAGAGCTCATGCGCCTTCTCCTTTCCCTTTTTCTTCTCCACCGCAGCCGTCAATGGTTCCGTAATAGTAAAGTTGCATTGCGGAAGTGGCACAGCAATCCGCGGTCCGCTACTTACTTCACCTTCCTTGACCCCTGTGAGTTGCGATGGCAAAGTGATGAAACCTGCATGCACAAAATCATGAAGAAAAAGCATGAACATTGATTATTCTAGTGAAGATAGTGATCAAGTGATGACAACGCAAGTACTACTAGTTAGAATACCAGTGAAACTCATTTAATAAGAGTAGTTTGTAAAGGAAGCTTACCGCCATGGGAGCTTTCACCAATGTCAGAGGTCTCCTTCCCTTTCTCGTTTTGCTTTGATTTTGGAGATTCATAGGTATACTTGCAGGCAGGGCAGTGGTAATGGCTAACGCTAAGGACACTAACAAAAATCGACTTGCACAAAGGGCATGGGAGGGGCTTTGAGACTCTACCAAAAAGCACTTGAGAGCGATCACTAGCATCCATGGTCAACACAAGAAATGAAAAGAATGAATTTTCTAAAGCAGGTATGGTGAACAAAGAGACGGAAAGGTAGCAAAGAATAAGAAAAGAACCTAAGCAATGAAAGGAGTAGGGGAAAACGAAATGTGAACAAGCGAGAGAAACTAAGAAACTTTAGCCTGAAGGGCCACTGTGAATGAAGAGTGTTAGGGAAGAATCAAATGAGAGAACGAAACTCTAACCCTGAGGACCAACCCAAGAAACAGAGAAAAAGAGGAAGAGAAAGGTGTGTGCCTTCTTTCTATACACTTGTTGTATAGCTTTGGAGCCACGCAACTACACGAGAAGCTACGTAACCGCATAGCTACGTGTATAACTGTGTAGGTATATGGTTGCAGAGAAAAATTGTTGTGAAGCAGAGTAGGCTCCATGTAGCCCATTTTTCAAATCTCAATCATGCTTTCAAGAGTTTATAATGACAGCTGAATACAGTGGAAATATATTAATGTCTTTGGGATCTATGACGAGTATTAAGATCAATGGCTTAAGCATTCTATAAAGAAGTGAAAATTTACATGATTATCTTCATATCTTGATAATTTTTAGTTCTTACCCATAGTCCTTTCTTTACTAGTACCGATAGTGATCCATCATGGCATATTAATAAATTACCTCGATGAGATTACCATAGTCAAGAAGTGACTATGGTAAGTCCCATTTTACCATAGTAATTTACTATACTTCGTAAGTACATATGTTTGGTTCTTACCATAGTCTCTTCTTATCCTAATTATTTAGTCCCTTCTTACCATACTTCATGAACACATAGTTGTTAACTTTCCAAAAAGACATGTGGATTCTTTAAAATCTTGATAATTTCAATATGAATGTCTTTATCATAATTAGTAATATTTTGAAAATATTCTCATTTTTATTGTTGTCATTAATTTTGAGTATCTTATATCAATGTAATTCATTTAGACATTGTACCTTCAAGGATTTATTTGGATGTTTGCATGATGTTACGTAAGATTTGAATGAGACCTCCCCAAGTAAAAGTTTCCATTGAGCAAAGCATATTGAGAACTTCTTAATAAGTATAAGACAATTGAAAGAAGAAGAACTAAGAGAAGCTAATTCTTTAATAATTCATAATACGAGCTTTGATGTATCTTGCAATCATTTCAAGGCCTAGAATATGCACTAAGATTAGCACGTTGGCCCAATATAATTCTTATTCAAGACAAAATATTTGATCAAGTATAAAAATGATGGTTTTCAATAACTTCATAGCACAATCAATACTTGTTGAATTTGGAAAAGAAATGGAAGGCCAAAATTGATTCATTTGGAATTCAACTTAAATATGTTTATTACATATTCAAATTGAATCAATTAAGTAACCACTAAATAAAGAATATGATTATATTTTGGCCAATGGGGTTATTTCATGTTCAATTTCATTATTTTCATGGTACTAAGTATGTTAAATACAAGGCTATTGTAGCATAGAGGTAGAATATTATGCCAGGAGCATAGATGTAGAATATTACGGATGAAGGGAGTTCAAAGCTATGTGATAACTTAGAAGCACGTCTTTGATTTGTGTCAGGTTTGAGTGTGGGAAATGCGCTAGTACATTGTATGCCAGGAGTGGCAGCATTGGTGATACTCGACAAGTTCTTGATAAAGACAGCGCATGTGCAATCAATCATATCGATCAAAACCAATTTTATTAGAGACAAAAGAAGTTACCAACTTGAAGCAATTGTCATATTCTCCGAACTTGTGGAATTTAATCGATTAACCCCTAAATAGGCAAAGCCTTTACAAAGAAGACCAACATCACTTTCAACTGGAGTTTGCTCATCAAAAGCTTTTTAGAGATTTTTTGAAATATTTATAATAAACGTATGCATATGTTTCCTATTGGTCTTCAAATTATCAATTCATTTTCAATATGTTATAAATTTAATACAATTTTTGAGGTAGAATAAGCAAAGAAATTCATATAAATAAAAAAATTGTTCCAAATATTCAAATGAATTTACAACGTTTGAGTTAGAAGGAAGTGGTACATAGAAAAATTCAATTTAAAATAAATTTTCTAAATTTGGAAATTCGATGATGACTTTTGTTTTGTAGTGAAGTTTGGATTTTGGCTTTTTGACATTGCAAATGCAATAAAGTACTTAATATTATTATTTTTTCATATTTATAAAGTGAATTAGAAACTAGGCTTGATAAGCTCCATTTTCTTAGTTGGACTTGAAAGTAAAAATAATCATTACTAAGGTTGAAATTGAATTTGGCCCACCACGATTCACTATTTGGATGCTTGGGCATTTAGGAGTTAAGAGTGTATAAAACTTATTTGAACTTAATACAGTAATCAAAATATATAGGTCAGTAGGGTTGTAAAAACATAAACAAACTTTACAAGGCTAGTAAATGCACAATGACACCTGCATTAGTAAATCCTTATATATTCTAGAATATTCGGAGAAAGAAGTGTTTAGTATAAAAGTAGTGAATGAAAAATGTATATCAAGAAGCCCTCGCATATTCTAGATAGTAGATACTATTATTAGTATAAAGAATCATTCGCGGATAGTCTTTAGAACAATAATTTGGAAAATGAAGAAACTACAAATGAAAAGTGATTTCTCTCAATATCTCATTCTATAGTTGCATGAAATATCTCATTTTATATAGTTTTTATTTATAATAAAACTATTATTTTAATTAGAGAACAATAAATTTTGATATTGAACTATACTATCATAAATTACACTATTAGAATGTGGAGTCTTTACAACGTTTGTAAGCAATGTGTATATAACTTAGCAATGTTTGAGGAAATAAGCAAGGTTTGAGAGCAATGTTTGTCTTTGGGCAACATTTTGGTGGTGAAAGAAACGTTTTGTGTTCCCAATGACATTCTCACGATGTTCGTAAGCCAAACTATTTATCCCATAAGGATTGTCAAGGGGTGAGTGAGGTGGAAGATACTAATTGCTATGCAATATATTTTAGGGTATATTGTATACTTATTGGTACACTATATGGTATAGTATACCATATGCTATACACTATATTGTTATATGGTATAATTTACGGTATATTGTACGACCATTACTATATGGTATATTGTACTGTATATTGCACAACTGAAAATACTAAATGGATATTTTGAAACTAGAAAAAAACAAATACAGCATGTAGATCCCAAAATAGAGATGCGATTGGGAACAATCGTTTCCAAAAATTAATGACAAAAACATTGCATAAGCATGTGCAAGAACATTGCATATACATAAACATAAACGTTGTTTAACCCCTAAATGCCTAGGGCATTCACAAAAAGTCAAACAACACTTTCATATGGAGTTTGCTCATCAGTAGCCTTTGATATATTTTTTGAAATATTTTTAATAAATGTAAACATATGTTTCCTATTGATCCTCAATTTTTCAAATTTTCTTAATGCATTATAAATTTAATATGATTTCTGAAGTAAAATACACAAAAAAATTCATATAAATTACAAAATTGTTCCTAATTACCAAAAAAATTATAAAAGGTTCAGGTTACAATGAAGAACCATATGGGAAAATTCAATTTAAAATATATTTTCTAAATTTGGAAATTTGATAATGACATATGCTTTGTAGTGTAGTTTGGATTATGACCTCTTGACATTGCAAGTGCAATAAAATACTTAATATTATGATTTTTTCAAATTTACAAAGTGAAGTAGAAACTAGACTTGATAATCTCCATTTTTTTAGTTGGACTTGAAAGCAAAAATAATCATCTTTAAGGTTGAAATCGAATTTGACCAACCACCATCCACTATTTGGATGCTTGGGCATTTAGGGGTTAATCACAAGTGAACAACATTTTAGAAACATATAGGAGGACTTCTTATCACTGCTTTCTAGTGTTAATAGCAACGTTTGTGGTGATACAAAACCCCCCAAATCCTAATAGTGTTAATACCTGGATTTACACATATTAATTTAGAAAAAAAAGTTGAGAAAGTTAGAAAACCTTTTTCAAACAATGTTGTTAAAGTTAAGTGAAAAGAGAATCTTGCACAAAAATTCATAAAGCTCAAATGAGAATTTTCATGAATCAACACAATAGATTTGATGTTTTGATCTAGCTATGGATTTACTCTTTGTATCCCAATATAAAGAGCACCTCCTTAAAATTTAGCATACTTAGTATTGAAAGTACGATGTTGAATTTTAAGAGGTACTCTTTGACGGGACAAATGGAGTCCACTATACTTGAGCGATTTCTCTCTAATTAAAAGAGCACAATTGAAATAAAAAGGTTTATTGAATACAATATTTTGACCACTTGTTTCTTTCCACTTTCCATGTTCCCGGCCACATATTCTTATCAAAAATACATATATCAACTTGTTCCAATAACCTATTTATATAAAAAAGAAGCCAATTAGTCAAAAGAAAGAAAAAATGCACATAAATGAATCAATAGTAAGTCAATAATTTCATATACCAAAACTACCTTAATACAACACACCTTTCCCGACACCTTTATCTCAAAAATAAATCTATCATCTTACAAAGAAAGGGTTGCGTAACGAATACCATCATTTATGTGAGCATCCGCGATCCATCTGCACGTGCAAGTGTGTTCCAATGCGTGAAGAGAGTTCACAGCGATGCCTCAGAAGCAGGACTTGAGTCAAATTTGTGTGTGAAATGCGCTCATACACATTTATGCCATAAGTGGCAGCGTTGATGATGCCCAACAAGTTTTTGATATGTTGGATGAAGGAACACGATGTGATCACATGAAATGCGATGACTTGCACATGAATATGCAGAGATCGAGCGGTTGTGGTGTGGAACCCTAATTATTAACTCTTTAGACTCCAAATGAACCCCGGGGAAGGTTTCAAACTAGAGGTAGTCATGTATATCATTCAGCATCTTGAATGCAAGTGCAAGTTGGTCTCTGGATTGTGTGAAGGAGGTCACAACCATGTCGTTGATCAGCAGGTCTTGAGTTAGATGTGCGTGTGGCAATATATGCGCTAGTCCACATGTATGCGACGAGTGGCACTATTGATGATGCCCGAATAGTTTTTGAAAGAATGCAGGACTGCAACGTAATCACGTGGAACACAATGATCGATCGGTGGACTTGCACAACATGGACGTGGGCGTGAAACTTTGAACTTCTTCCGAAACATGATTGTTAAGCCGGATGCCACTGGAAGCTTTGGAGAGTTTAGCCCCCGGGGCTAAACTGGCTTGGGGGGGCTAAACCACCCCAGTTTAGCCCCGGCTAAACCCGAATCTTCCATTTTAGCCCCGGCTAATTTGTGTTTTAGCCCCAGCTAATGGTACAAAAAGGGGGCTAAAATGGGGGCTAATGGTACAAAAATTTAGCACCCCCCAATTTTTCACATAGTGCTAAGGGGGGCTAAAGAGGGGGCTAAACCACCCCAGTTTAGCCCCGGCTAAACCAGTCAAAGTTCCCAGTGTGCGTACTCATTTGTGGCAACGTTTTTAGCTTGCAGCCATGCAGGCCTTCTTGAAGAAGGACGTCGGCTTTATCTGGCTAAGTATGAGTGTAGAGTATGGTAGATAAGTGAGCTTTTTTGCTGCATTGTAATTGCATGGTGGACCTCCTTGGGAGGAGGCACATCTTTCCATCCGGAGCATGGCTTGTGAGCCAAACAAAGCAACTTGGGGAGCCTTGCTTGGAGCTTGTAGAACTCAATCATGGGAACGTGGAAAAATGCCTGAACATGCTGCCCAAGAGTGCACCAAGTTGGACCGAAATAATCCCGCAACTTATGTGCTGCTCTCCAGTATCTATGCAGCAGCTGGCAAGTGGGAGGAGGTGTCATTGGTGCGCACTATAATGCAGGAGAGAGGTGTACGCAAGGAACTCGGGTGCACCTGGATTGAAGTTGATAACAAGATCCATGAATTTGTCGTCAAGGATAATTCGCATCTCGAAGCCAACGAGATATATGTTGAGCTGAACAGATTGAGTGAATTTATCAAGGCTGAAGGCTACGTTACTGATACTGGGCTAGTATTAGGGAATATTGGTGAGGAGATAGAACTTGTTCTCTGCTCTCATAGACTTGAGAAATTGGCTATTGCTGATGGTATATTGCGGGTCCACACTTTGTGGAGAAATAATTTGTGTGTACAAGAACCTTTTGAGTAAATATGTTCAGATTCACTGCCATACAATAAACAAGATTATCTCTAAGGTCACTAGACGGGAAATCATAGCAAGGGATGCTAATCGTTTTCACCACTTCAAAGCTGGCGTGTGTTCTTGTGCTGATTATTGGTAAACTTGACCTATTGGAGTTTTGCAAGATGATGAGAATGATAGTGAAGACGCTGAATTGTTAGCCTCATGAATTGCAAAAGACACTTCAATTTGTACCACTTGCCCTTGCCTGTGGTGAGCAATGCCTACCATGTATAATTGATGTAAGAGCATCTCCTCTAGCACTCTGGATTGCGCTTTGAAGGTCATCCAATTTAAGTCAGATCTCACCATGTAGTTCCTCCATGAATATCACTGAATTAGACTCTTAAGTAAGAGAAAAATAAAAGTAAAGTAGAAAGTGAGCCACTCACAAGTCTCCACGTCAGATGAATTGTGCAATTATGATCTGCTATTTAGAAGAGGAGATACACTAGCAAGAGTGATTTTAGGGCCCTGATTTTTACTAAAGTAGATTATCCATTGTCACGGGCCAAATAAATTGTTGACCAACCCAGTCTCATCCATTTTTCCATAGCCAAAGCGGTATCCTGAGTGCTAGTAGAGATGCTCTAAGAAATGGTGAATGTCTCATTTATCTTCTTCTTTTCAAAGAAGAAGATTAAATAATTTTGTTACAAGTCTACTAAGCTCAAGGTCAATTTTGTTTCAGTAATGTGTGATTTGATGGAATTATTTACTTCATAGCATTTAGGATGTTTCAGAGAAGGTTGTTGCAACCTGTTGGTTTGACAAGTTCAGGTTGAGGTCAATAGACCAGAGAATTAGATAGTGGCTAATTGGACTAGGCCTTTGTTTAATATATACCTTAGTTTGAAATAATCCCACTAACTGCTAGTTAACGGTGACTGGGTGTTAGCTAGGGAGTTAGTGTCAATTAACTCTACCTAATTAATTCCACCTAATGATGCAACGACTTCTGGTACACGTGGTAATAGTACTGTGCTGCAGACTGCGGCTGCTCAAATAATGGGTAGCTGACCCATTAATAGCGAACTTCTTTCTTCCCCATTTTGATTTGGTGTAGGCAATATGTTGAAATGCTACATTTTTTTTGTGCAGGTATTGAGGGTCATTCTTGGTGGAGGCACTTAGTTATGTAGACTCGTACATCATTCTTCTAGTTGTTTTAGGGCTTACTCATGCTTGCAGTTGTATGCCGTGGGGTATGTGAATAGGTAATAACCACACACTAATAAGCCAGGTTCTACATTTGATGGGTTATAGTTGCCCTATTTTATTAATATATATTTTTCAATTATAACTGATGCAACTTGTATCCACTTATCATCAAGATTGGTGAGCACTTGAGTTACTTATTTTTGCATTCACGTAGATATATACAAAGATACCCAAATAAGGTATTTGTAGGTCTAAGGTGGAAGGCTTTTTGAGAATTTTAGTGATACATAGGAGTTGGGAAATGGGCGTTTATCATCAGTAATTTAATCTGCAAAAAAGCTCGTTTATAAATTAGTTATGGGATACCGTAGGGAAAACATTTCTAGAAAATATTTTCAAAATAGATGCCAAAATTTTTGGGATTTCTTTTTTTTCAAATAACGATTTTGTTTGGTAAAAAGAAAATCTTGAAAAATGTTTAATTTCTTGAAAATATTCCATATGTAAATATATAAAAATAAAAATAAAAATAAAAATAAAAACAAAATAATAAAATAATAAAATAATAAAATAAAAAAAAAAAAAAATAAAAAAAATAAAAAAAAAAAAAAAAAAAAAAAAAAAATATATCCAAAGAAAAGGACCTTGAGCACAAATGTGCCAACCTTGTTGCAACAATTAATGGCCGAAACAAGTGAAAGCAATGGTAGTGTACTTGTCTACTATTGAGTTCCCCATTTGTGGAATGCTACAAAAATGGTCCTTGGAATAAATCGAAATTGAATGGTGATATTGCCTTGAGCATATTCACGTTTCAAGGCAACCTGATCACTCGACTCTTTGAGCAGTGGTTTGTCAAGAGTTCATAACTTATTGTACCCTTCTTCGAGCAGATGCGTCACAAGATGATACTTAGGCTACTCACTCATGGGTTAGAATTCAAAACCAAAACTATTTTTAAATTAATTGAATCACTAGATCAACGATCTTGAACAGTAGGGTATGGTATGAGGACGAGACTGAGTGCCTAGTTGTTCGAGAGTCTAAAATAACTCCCCGAGCTCCTGTTGTTGCGTTGAATTGAAAAGCTGAGTTCGGAATGCCCAAGTCAGAGCCGTGGTCATGCACTGATTCCAGTCATGTTCACCCAATAGGAAGTTTCATCATACGTCAAAACGGGTGTGTGCACCATGGGGAGTAAGCCGGGCAATCCAAGCAACAGGGACGAGGTCAACACCGTGGCAGCCGTGTAGGGAAGGAGGCAATAAGAAAACACGTTGTTCACGGTGGACTGAGTGAGCTGGCTGGGCAGGGAGTTCGGCCCTCGCCCGAATCCAGCCAGGCCGTCAACCACCCCGGCGGATCCAGGCGGGGCAGAGGAAACCGTGTCATCCGTGTCATTGTTCATGCAGCCGAACAGAAAGCTGGAGAGTTCCCATGGAACCCCAGTGATAAATTGAGATGTTCACCGTCATGGTCTCAGTTGACAACTCTCCTGCAATTCCACTATATATGGTCTACATATCCATGACATGACATGTAGCAGCTTCGGGAACTGTCGCACTAAACGCCAAGGAACTGCACAACACTCACGCTTCACTATTAGCACGACACATAAGAATCCGTGTCATTCAGTCTCTGCATCCATGTTAGTAGAACTGTGTCCAACATCAGACGGGGAAGAATTAATGTAGAGCGAGGGATCACCTGCAGTCAGTGGGTCACACGTACTGGGAGCTGTTGCACGGGACGACGGCGGAAGAGGAGGAGGCAGAGGGGTCGAAGTAGCGGTTGGGTGCAGACAAGCAGACGTGCGGGGCGTTGCAAGGGAGGCACTGCACCCACACCAAATCACTGCCGCTGTCCACGATCATCACGAACTTCTGAGGTGGGGTACCCAGATGGATTGTCATCAGATACTCTCCACTTCCGGGCGCTACAGGCGTTGTATCTGCAACCTCTGATCGATCCCGCGAGGCGGCGAGCAGCTACGTACGCGAGCCCTAGATCGAGCGGCTGCGCGGCCAGCCGGTCCGTCCCAGTCGGTTGACGAAGCAGTGACTCTGGATGGTCTCGGTGGAGCAAAGTTTTCTGCTCGAAAGTTCTGTAACCCACGCGCGTACAGTATATGACACGTCACATTTAACAGGATTCTTAACATCACAAAAGGGAGTCTTCTTCATGATTTATGAGATGGTCACTTTATGGTTACAATGATCGTGCATGGAATGTCACGAAAGAGGATCATCAGAGAGTTCAATGTTAATTCGAACATTTGATGTAAACATTTTTCAATCTTTGTACATATGTTTACTTGCAACTGAAGAATCGGAAGATGCAGTCCAAAACGAAATTAAAAAACTGGAACGGGACGGAAGATTCATTATCCTGGGGGTCAAGAGGCTCTCCAGCTTGGTAGCATAGAACTGAGCTGCAGAGCTCCTTTGAAACGCTGGCGCGAGCGCTGTATAAGTCTCTTCATGATCATGATTATCCCCCGAATCGAATCTAGAATTTCGTTTAAAAAACTGATCTATGACTTTTGTGTTCTTGAGCACTGGATTGTGCTTTCATTCACCAAATCGCACTGGAGGATGGCCATCGTTTGTTTACCACGTTATAACTTTAGTCAGTAAACTGAAACAGGGGAGCTCACAACAAATCATTCTATTAATACTAGTATTTTGTGAATCGGGGGCATGACAACAATGTGATATTTGATATAATTAAAACCAGGTGAGTTAGTTACATTCACTTGTCAGTTGTCACCCATGTTAAGTTGAATTTGCATCTTGCTTGTACCTTCAATCTGGAACCAGTTTCATAGAAAATGTGGTGCATATCACTGAGATATAAACTTGTGCGCAAAGATCTACTGTAGGGCCTTCAATCTACCCTACCATGAGCTTCTCTATATAAAGTGTTGAAAGCACCCGGACCAGCAAGTATTGCAAATAACACTGGATACCCATACCAAATGAATCCGGACGGTATCCATTCAAACTCATATATTTGTTAATATCAGTACAACACAAGACACAGAAATAATTTCTCTCACCCTCCGTGGAAGACCATGTGTAGAGCTGCACCTACATAACTACTTCGGAAAAAGTCACTGCCTGCTGCCCAGCTACGTATCATGGAAGCCAAAACATACTGCATTCATGTAACTAACCTGTAATGAAGCTGCTTAGTCACTTACTTACACAGAACAGACTAAGTACCTTCAGATACCGGTATCCACACTGCGTGACTGTAGAGAAAATTGGCCAGTTGACCATCTGAAATTAAAGGCTGGAACCCTCCGGATCCCAGGCAATTCAACAACTGTCGCTCCACCAGTGTAGGGAGCAGGTGCTTAGAGCCCGCGACATTGTAAGAACGACATGGTTTCTTTACATTCAACATACTAGAACCACATGATGTAACTTATTACAAATGAATGTGGTTGGAACGACATTCATTGAAATAATTTATGTCATTCCAATGCCGGCGTTAGAATGACGTGGTTGCAAACTTAGTGTTTGAGTCACTCAGTGTGATTTCTCTGTGACTTTGCGAATCTCGTCCACCAATTTTTCCTCTGCAGCCTTCCTGATCAAGCTCCTCATCTGCATACATATTAACGTGCAAACCCAATCAGGTCAAAGTATTCAAAGCCTATATTAATTGTTCTTACAAAACTAATGAACGCTCTCAGTGTGTAGGAGAAAGTCTCGTCTACAATGTGATATTACAATAACTGTAATCATATTGAACAATACAAAGGCTCTTCGTGTGTATGAACAAGTCTTCAGCACAATCATATACAAGCTGAATCTGTACTGTAAGCATAAAATTACAAATTGCTCTGAGTGTGTATGAGTAATCTTGAGCAATTATATAGTATCACACAAAAGCTATTTGTATCATCCAATTGTGAATGAGTAAAAATTTCAAAAGAATATCCACGACGAGTTCATTCAAAAGATGCAAAAGTATTGATATTTTAGTAGAAATTACCTTGCGGCCAGGCCATCGTTTGATCCCGAATTCTCTGCACGCTTTCTTAAATGGAATCTTGGAGACTTCTAGCTTCTCCACCACGTCGTCCAACCGCAAGTGGAAGTTGTTCAACAGATCCCACAACTTCAAAGGAAGAGTCCCACCTCCCTGTGGCCGTGAGTTCAAATGAAAAACAAGCAGGATTGTAAATACCAGAGAAAGAGAGATCTTTGTGATGCATGCACGGAATTGGAAGAAGAATTCGGTGAGCAATCTCACCTTCTTGTTGCATCGGCTGACAAGAACCACTTTTCCTGAATCACAGTCAAAGCCAACTTTCTGAATCGCTCGTTGAAGCACAAGCGGTACTTTGCTCTGGTGATCTTCCTGCATTGGAAGATCTGGTAGCATCTGCAGCCCCTGCCCCGGCCATGGAATGTAAATACAACATGTAACCACTTGACCACGTCTAGTAAACCATTGCCACAACACACACACGGAATTGAATCAGAACTTACAACTTGGGGGGCGCATCGCAGGGTTCAGGATGACAGGTATCCCACACTCATCGCTGATGTGGCCCAATGGAAAGGCCGCAGGCGAGGGGGGATCACTCGGTGGTTCACTATCAGTATCACTTCCGAGATCACTTCCTTTTTCTATCATGCTTTGGAACAGATCTGCAATTGACACGATCATGCAAGAAATTACTGTGAAATCATCAAACGTCAAACTAAGGAGCATCCCAGGAAGTCACCACCGGTAGGAATAACATTGTAAAGACATTCTAACTTTGAAGATGAGTATCTTTAAATTACCACCCTTCACCGGGGAGCAGCCTTTATTTCCTTCAATCGCAGTGAAGAGCTTATGCGCCTTCTCCTTTCCATTTTTCTTCTCCACCCCAATCGTCGACGGTTCCGTAACAGTAAGGTTGCATTGTGGAAGTGGCACAGCATTCCGTGGTCCGCTACTTACTGCACCTTCCTTGACCCCTGTGAGTTGCGATGGCAAAGTGATGAAACCTGCATGCACACAATCATGATGAAAAAGCATGAACAATGATCATTCCAGTGAAGACAGTGATCCAGTGACAACAGTCAACAGGGCAAGTAATAGGAAGAATATCAGTAAAACTTAGTGAAGAAGAGGAGTATGTAAAAGAAGCTTACGGCGATGGGAGCTTTCACCAATGCTAGAGGTTTCCTTCCCTTTCTCATTATGCTTTGATGTTAAGGGTTTCTTGTCGTTTGATTTTGGAGATTCATAGGTATAGTTGCAGGCAGGGCAATGGCAATAGCTAACGCTAAGGACACTGACAAAAATCGACTTGCACAAAGGGCATGGGAGGGGCTTTGGGATTTTACCAAAAAGTACTTGAAAGCAATCACTAGCATCCATGGTCAATAGGGATTTAAGAGCTGAATGTCCACAGAAATGAAAAGAATGAATTTTTAAAAGCAGGTATAGTGCTAAGAGAGAGACGGAAAGGTAGCAAGGAAGATGAAAATATCCTAAACAAAAGAATAGGAGATAATGGATTGTAAACAAAAGAAAGAAAGCAAGAAACTATGGCCCAAAGGGCTAATTTCAATGAAGAGTGTGTTGGGGGAAGATCCAAAATAGACAAAAAGAAAGTTCAAAAGACAGGGCCAAGTGAACATAAATGATGAGCTTGATGAAGGAAGAAGCAAACACAATTGCCTGCAAGTAATTGCTCAAAGAAGCACAAAAAAAGAGGAGGAGCAAGGCGTCTGCCTTCTCTCTATATACTTGTTTTCCTCCGTAACCACAAAACTACACGAGAAGCTACGTAACTGCGTAGCCACGTGTATAACCGCGTAGGTACATGGGTGTAGAGAAAAAATGTTGTGAAGCAGAGTAGGCTCCATGTAGCCCATTTTCAACTCTCAATCATGCTTTAAAGAGTCTATAATGACTTGAATAAATTAAAAATATAATGTCTTTGGGATCTATGACGAGTATTAAGATCAATAGCTTAAGCATTATATAAAGAAGTGAAAAATTACGTGATTATCTGGATTTCATGGTAATTTTTAGGTCTTACCCATAGTCATTTTTTTACTACCGATAGTGACCCATAATAGCATATTGCTAGATTACCTCAATGAGATTACCATAGTCAAGAAGTGACTATGGTAAGTCCCTTTTTACCATAGTAATTTACCATACTTCATAAGTACATACAGTTGGTTCTTACCATAGTCTCTTTTTATCATAGTTACTTAGTCTTTTCTTACTATACATCATGAGTACATACTTGCTAACTTTTTGAAAAGACATGTGGATTCTTTAAAATCTTGATAATTTCAATATGAATGTATTTATCATAATTAGTAAGATTTTGAAAATATTCTCATTTTTATTGTTGTCATCAATTTTTAGTATCTTATATCAATGTAATTCATTTAAATATTTTACCTTCAAGCATTTATATGGAACCTAACGATGTTTGCACAATGTTACGTAAGATTTGAATGAGACCTCCCCAAGTAAAAATTGCCATTGAGCAAAGCATATTGAGAACTTTTTAATAGATATAAGACAATTGAAAGAAGAAGAACTAAAAGAAGTTAATTCTTTAATAATTCATAATACAAACTTTGATGTATCTTGCAATCATTTCAAGGCCTAGAATATGCACTAAGATTAGCACGTTGGCCTAATATAATTCTTATTCAAGACCAAATATTTGATCAAGTATAAAAATGATGGTTTTCAATAAATGTAAGTATATGTTTCCTATTGGTCCTCAAATTTTCTTAGTTGGACTTGAAAGTAAATCAAAAAATATCTAAAAATATTAAATTCATAACATATTGAAAATTTGAGGACCAATAGGAAACATGTGTTTATGTTTATAAAAAATATCTAAAATGCTTTTGATGAGCAAACTCCACTTGAAAGTAAAAATAATATCTAAAAAGCTTCATTTTCTTAGTTGGACTTGAAAGTAAAAAAAAAATTACTAAAATTGAAATTGAATTAGACCCCCGACCCTTCACTATTTGGATGCTTGGGCACTTAGGACTTAAGACTATATGAAACTTCTTTGAACTTATAGTATTTAATTGGTAATTAAAATTTATAGGAGTAGGGTTGTTAAAACATAAACAAACTTTACAAGGTTAGTAAATGCACAATGTCACCTGCGGTAGTAAATCCTTACATATTCTAGGATATTCAGAGAAACAATTGTCTAGTATAAAAGTAGTGAACAAACAATGTATATGAAGGAGCCCTCACATATTCTAAATACTAGTATATAAGGAATCACTCATGGATAGTCTTTAGAACAACAGTTTAGAAAATGAAGAAACTACAAATGAGAAGTGATTTCTCTCAATATCTCATTTCATATAGTTTTATTTATAATAAAACCATTATTTTAATTAGAGAAAAATAAATTCTGATATTGAACTATACTATCATAAATTACACTACTAGAATGTGGAGGCTTTGCAACGTTTGTAAGCAATGTGTAAATAACTTAGCAATGTTTGAGGAAATAAACAAGGTTTGAGAGCAATGTTTGTCTTTCCGCAACATTTTAGAGGTGAAAGCAACGTTCTGTGTTCCCAATGACGTTCTCACGATGTTCACAAGCCAAGCTATTTATCCCATTCATAAGGTTTGTCAAGGAGTGAGTGAGGTCAAGGATACATATTGCTATGCAATATATTGTACGGTATATTGTATACTATACGGTACACTATATGATATAGTGTACCATATACTATACATTATATTGTTATATGGTATACTTTACGATATATTGTACGGCCATTACTATATAGCAAAGTGTACTATATATTGTACAACTAAAAATATTAAATGGATATTTTGAAAACTAGAAGAAAAAAAAAATACAGCATGTACATCCCAAAATAGAGATGCCATTGGGAACAATTGTTCGCAAAAATGACAAAAACATTGCATAAGCATGTGCAAAAACATTACATAGTCATAAACATAAACGTTGTTTAATCACAACAACGTTTTAGAAACGTATAGGAGGGCTTCTTATCACTGCTTTCTAGTGTTAATAGCAACGTTTGTGGTGTTGCAAAACCCCCCAAATCCTAATGGTGTTAATACCTTGACTTACACATATTAATTTAGAAAAGAAAGTTGACAAATTTAGAAAACTATTTTTTCAAACAATGTTGTTAAAGTAAAGTGAAAAGAGAATCTTGTAGAAAATTCATAAAGCTCAAATGAAAATTTTCATAAATCAACACAATAGATTTGAAGTTTTGAACTAGCTATTGATTTACTCCCTTAATCCCAATATAAAGAGCACCTCCTCAAAATTCAGCATAGTATTGAAAACACTTTGTTGAATTTAAGGAGGTGCTCTTTGGCGGGACAAAGGGAGTCCACTATACTCGAGTGATTTCTCTCTAATTAAAAGAGCATAATTGATATAAAAAGAATTATCAAATGAAATATTTTGACCGATTGTTTCTTTCCACTTTCCATGTTCCCGGCCACATACTCTTATCAAAAATAAATATATCAAGTTTCCAATAACCTATTTATAAAAAATAGCCAAATAGCCAAAATAAAAATAAAAAACGCATTTTTATTCAAAAAGTAATGAATCAACAGTAACTTAATTTCATATACCAAAGCTACCTTAATACAACACACCATTCCCCAAACCTTCGTTTCAAAAATAAATCTATCATCTTACAAAGAAAGGGCTGCGTACCGAACGCCATCACTTATCCGAGCATCCTCAATCCAACTACAACTGCAGCTGCGTTGCAATGGGTAAAGGGGCTACACAACCATGTCTTAGAAGCTGGACTTGAGTCAGATTTGAGTGTGGGAAATGCGCTCATACACATGTATGCCAAGAGTGGCAGCATTGATGATGCCCAACAAGTTTTTGATGTATAGGATGAAGGAACGCGGTGGAATCAAGTGAACTGCGAGGATTGGCACATGAATATGCAGAGATCAAGCGGTTGTAGTGTAGAACCATCTGAATTCTTTCTCCAAATGAATCGGAAAGGTTTCAAACTAGAAGCAGTCACGTATATCATTCGGCATCGTGAATGCAAGTGCAAGTTGGGCTCTCGATTGGGTGAAGGAGGTTCACAGCCATGTCGTTGATCATCAAGTCTTGAGTCAGATGTGCGTGTGGCAATATATGCGCTAGTCCACATGTATGCAACAAGTGGCAGATTTGATGATGCCCGACTAGTTTTCAAAAGAATGCAAACTGCAACGTAATCACGTGGAACACAATGATCGCTGGACTTGCAGAACATGGACGTGGGTGAGAAGCTTTCGACCTCTTCCGAAACATGATTGTGAAGCCCGATGCGTACTCATTTGTGGCAGCTTTGTCAGCTTGCAGCCATGCAGGCCTTCTTGAGAAAGGGCGTCAGCTTTTTCTGGCTATGAGTGAAGAGTATGGAATTGAGCCTTCTGTGCTACATTGTCACTGCATGGTGGACCTTCTTGGGCGAGCAGGTCACTTGGAGGAGGCCAAGCTTTTCATCCGGAGCTTTGAGCCAAACGAAGCAACTTGGGGAGCCTTGCTTGGAGCTTGTAGAACTCATGGGAATGTGGAAATGGCTGAACATGCTGCCCAAGAGCGTACCAAGTTGGACCCGAATAATGCCGCAACTTGTGTGCAGCTGCTCTCCAATATCTATGCAGCAGCTGGCAAGTGGAAGGAGGTGTCATTGGTGCGCACTATAATGCTGGAGAGAGGTGTACGCAAGGAACCCGGGTGCACCTGGATTGAAGTTGATAACAAGATCCATGAATTTGTTGTCAAGGATAAATCGCATCCCGAAGCCAAGGAGATATACGCTGAGCTGAACAGATTGGGTGACATTATCAAGGCTGAAAGGCTACGTTCGTGATACCTGGCTAGTGTTAGAAAATATTGGCAAGGGCGAGAAAGAACTTGCTCTCTGCTCTCATAGACTTGAGAAATTGGCTATTGCTGATGGTATCCTGCGCGTCCGCACCTTGTGGAGAACCAATCTATGTGTACAAGAACCTTCGATTAAATATGTTTAGATTCACTGCCATACAACAACCAAGATTATCTCTAAGGGGACTAACGGGAAATCATAGCAAGGGATGCTAATCGTTTTCATCACTTCAAAGATGGCGTGTGTTCTTGTGGTAATTATTAGCAAACTTGACCAATTGGAGTTTTGCAAGATGATGAGATAGTGAGCTGAATTGTCAGCCTCATGAATTGCAAAAGACACTTCAATTTGTACCACTTGCCCTTGCATGTGGTGAGAAATGCCTACTATGCATAATTGCTCTAAGAAATGGTGATTCATGTCTCATTTATTCTTCATTTCAAAAACAAAGAATACATGATTTTGTCAAGTCTCCTGAGATCAAGGTCGTATTGTGTGATTTGATGGAATTATTTACTTCATAGCTTTTTGGAATGTTTAGAAAAGGTTGTTGCAACCTATTGATTTGACAAGTTCATGTTGAAGATTACCAAACTATCGATAGAGTAGAGAATCAAATAGTGGCTGATTGGACTGGGCCTTTGTTCACTAATTAGCAGTTAGCGGGTCTTAGTTTGGGTTAAGGTAGAAGGCTCCAAAACCAACGAGGTTCTAATTCCAAGAGAATCTAAACCATGCATTTATTTTAGAACACAAATCTAGGCACATCATAGAGCTCTTATTGGAAATTGACCAAAATGCTAAGCTAGCTATCTATGGTCTACCTAGATTTAGGTTCTAGGATGACTATTGTGCCTAGATTCACTTGGAATTAGAACCCTGTTGGTTTTGGAGCCCTCTACTTTAAGCAGCCTACTAACTACTAAGGGCATCCTCAATCTTGCTTTGGCAAAGTGGCCCGCCACCCGCATTTGGAGGGGCTGATTTGGGAGTGGATTTACAAAAAAAAAATTTACAATTGAAGCGGCCCCAACCCGGCCGGCACCGTTGCCTCGAAATGCTGTCTATCCTGACAGCCAGTGCTCCTCAAATTATGGCCCGGGCCTCGAACTGCGATGCACATGCCTTTTGACCAAGGGAAGACCTTGTTGACCTGGCCACAATCCATCAGAATTCCTGTACAGAAAACAAAAGGATGTTCAGTTGAAGCCCATGAGGATCATGTGCTGGAAACCTCTCACTCCCAAATCCAAACAAAACGTAGATAATAGGTTCCAAATCTACACGACAGATTAGATTTCCTCGGAAGCTCCGCCCTCAAATCTACACCTCAGAGTAGATTTGACTGGTAGCCCTGAAGCCTCTTTCATTTCCACCCCACATAATGGACCAGAAAACACTCCAGTGCATCAGCTCCTTGGCTTTGTGATTATGCTTTGGGGGCTCTATGCATTCCAGCAAAAGATGTTGAAGTTTGAAAACAGGTCGCAGGGTGGTTGCAAGCTACGGTCACCCAAACTTTTTGTCGCGGTCTACAAATTGGTGCACTTACCCAATCTTTGGAAAATCATCAATAAATATTGGAATGGAATTTTTTGACGAAAAAAATTGCATTGTTTCTAGAATTCTAAAGTTAAGATGTCTACCACAATAAAGTTTGCAAATTTTCAATCTTTCTATCCAAATTAAGCATTTCTACTTAGATTTGGTAGCGTGTCGCTTGTCAAAAGTGCACCTATTTTATGGGAAATGCTAGAAGGGGGCCAAAATTGAACTTCAAAAATTTATAGCAACATACCACAAGTGTGTACAAAGCTACCATATTTTATTTTTTTGGGTACTACGCTTACTTATTTTTTAATTAATTGTTTGATGATGTTTTTGTTTTTTAAGATTTTCGTGCAGTTAAAAGTTTTTTTTGGAATTTTTTTTTTGGAAATAAAATAATGGTTCAACTTCAGAGGTGGGATAAGAAATGCATTTTTCATAAAATCTAGCTAAGGATGTTATGTAAAAAAGGCTCTAATTACCCATTCTCGGTAAAAAACAGAAAAGGCTATTGAGTAATGCCCAAAGACTTGAAATTAACTTAACAATTGCTAAAGTGAAAGTATTAGCATAAACCCTATTTGGGATGGTGAAATTTTTGATCTAATTGAAAGTTGAGAGGTGCGCATTACTACGCTAGTGCACGAGCTGCATGGCCTTTAGCTGCACAAGCTGCACTTCCCACTTGGTAGACCGTAGCTTGCAATCACCCCGCATTGTTCTTCTTTTGATTCAGTGGCCAATCATGTCGTACCTTAAACAACCCCTTATTTAGTTTTGATGTATTTTAGCTCCAGGATTTGAAGCCAAATTTTTCTCCAGCTTTGTTTTCGTGTGTGGTGTGTTTTTGTTGTTGTTGCAATGGATGCGTGGCGCAGGGAACTCGAAGAGTCGTTGCAATGTGAGCTTGAGGGTTCAGATGATGAGGGTTTTGAAGAGGGGTTGCTTGAGATGTTTGTTGCAATAGGGGGAGAGGGTAGTGTCTCACTACCGTCTCCACCTAAATTTGGAGGAAGTAGAATGGGACGAAGATATATTTATCGGGAGAGAGAGAGAGCTCATGAGAGGTTGTTTGAGGACTACTTTTCAGAGAATCCTACCTATGATTCTGTGAATTTCCATAGGCGCTTTAGAATGCGGAGGGAGTTGTTCTTACTTATTGTGCAGGAGGTGTGCGCATATGATGATTGGTTTGTGCAAAAGAGGACGATTAGGTCTTTCTTCCTTGCAAAAATGCACTGTTGCAATTCGCATGCTTGCTTACGATATTCCCGCTGATGCAACTGATGAGTATTGTCGCATAGGAGAAAGTACAGCTATCGAGGCTATGAAGAGGTTTACAATGGCCGTTCGCGCTTGCTTCGAATCCACTTTCTTGCGACAACTGTCCCTTGCAGATTATCAGAAGCAGATGGAGATCAATGCAGCCCGAGGCTTCCCCGGTATGTTTGCTAGTCTAGACTACATGCATTGGGAGTGGAAGAATTGCCCGGTCGCATGGCAAGGCCAATTCCAAGATAAAGATGGGGTGAGGAGTGTTATTTTGGAGGCCATTGCCGACCAAAGCATGTGGATTTGGCATGCTTTTTTTGGGCTCCCCGGAGGGAACAATGACATTAATGTCTTGGACCGCTCTCCAATCGTGAACAACTTATTGCGGGGTGTAGGTAACAATTTGAGCTTCTCGGTGAATGGCCACACTTACCCAAGGTACTACCTCCTTGCCGATGGAATCTATCCGTAGTGATCGTGTTTTTTACAGCCTATTCATGAGCCTCAAGGTGAGAAAAGACAACATTTCACTAAGATGCAAGCAGGGGCTAGAAAGGATGTGGAGAGGGCCTTCGGTTGCCTCCAAGCCCGTTGGGAGATTGTGAAGAACCCTTGCAGATAGTGGGAGTTAGAAACCATCAATGACATTATGATGTGTTGCATTATTTTACACAACATGATCCTTGATGATGAGCGGGATTTGAATTTGGAACCTATCTTTGATAGGACAATTGGGGGAGGCCAAATGAGGGCTCATTTTACCTTCCGTGAATTACAGGAAGGAACACAAGAGATTGAAGATACAAATAGGCATTTTGCATTGCGGAATGATGTCATGGAGCACTTGTGGCAATTTAGAGGCAACTCCCGCTTTTAAATTTGTATTCCACTTTTCATCTTATGAATTCAAGTACATCTAAAAGTCCAAGTGCAATGTGGTATGTTCTGAAAAGCTCTTCATATCCAAGTGTAGGGTTTAAATTTTCTAAATTTTGAATGCACATGCACTTGCACATGGTTGAAAACATGGAATTTCCGTTCTAAAATTGTGGGAACTACTACCTGTAGTTTTCAATTATTTTGAAAATAAAGAGAAGGCCTTCTAGGGTAGACTCCTTCTGACATTAGAGACTATTTGGAACTAAATTTTTTAATATGTTTTGTAATTTGATTACAAAAAAATATTAACAATATGTAGATGAAATCTGTTGTGATGGGTTGAAATGTAATACTCTAAGTGTAGTGATTTTTGGAGATTTCTTGGTTTCTTGACTTTATGAATTGACATTTTCAAGAGCACATTTAGACCAAAATCTTTGAATTTTTTGGTGAAACATTGCAACATGAAATAAGACATTAAAATTTCACAAATCATCTAATTACTAATCGGATCACATGTATATGAAGATTGACCATCAATGACATTATGATGTGTTGCATTATATTTGACTATAAGAGAATAACAAATAGAGTTGGCAAAATCATAACTCTCCATTTTTTGTACAGATGAGTGCCCAACATCATAAGGAACACCCTCCCATTTTAGTTATATTTTTGAAAAATATCTTTCCATATGTTATTGGAATTTTGCTAAGACTATGTTCTTTGACTTTAGTGGAAAATGCAGCCATGAGTCCCGGGACTCCATTTTTGAAATTTTTTGCACAGTTGGGTGCCTAACATCATTGGGAACATCCTCAAATTTTTTTTATATTTATGAAAAATATATTTCCATGTGTTATTGGGATTTTGCTAACTCTATGTTTTTTGACTAGGACTTGCAATATGTGGAAAATGCAGCCATGAGTCCTGGGACTCCATTTTGGGATTTTTTTGCATAGTTGGGTGCCTAACATCATTGGGAACACCTTAAATTTTTATTAATATTTATGAAAAATATTTTTCCATATGTTATTGGAATTTTGCTAACTCTATGTTTTTTTATTAGGATTTGCAATACGTGGAAAATGCATCCATGAGTCCTGGGACTCCATTTTGGAATTTTTTTTTTGCATAGATGGGTGCCTAACATCATTAGAAACACCCTCAAATTTTTTTGATATTTATGAAAAATAATTTATTATATGTTATCGGGATTTTGCTAACTCTATGCTTTTTGACTAGGATTTGCAATATGTGGAAAATGCAGCCATGAGTCCCGGGACTCAATTTTGGAAATTTTTTGCACAGATGCGTGCCTAACATCCTTGGAAACACCCTCAAAAAAAATTATTTATGAAAAATATTTTTTCATATGTTATTGGGATTTTGCCAACTCTATGTTTTTTGGGTCCTTATATTTGGCAAATAAGAGAATTGGTAAATGTCAAGTTTCATTCTTAGTTCAAAAAATGAGACCTTAAACATGATTTTCCAAAACACAAATCATACCATCTCGGAGTGCATGTTATTGCAATTTCATTACAATAATTTTTTTAATTTTATTTTTAATTTGGAAATTTAAATTGAATTTCATAAGAAAAGCTTGAAATTTTAATTACAATTAAATAAAAACATATATGATGAATCCAAACGTACAAATGTAATCTTCACATTGACATATACAACTTAGCGATGGACATCAACTCCACTTTTGATATTCATCAAACATTTTATAACGCATCTTCGAAATCCGTGTTGAATTGGGATGTTGAAGGGGTTAACCCTTTGTAGTACGGAAAAGTTCACTAAGGAATTCTAACCTAGGCGATCTTTCCTGGTAGGGTTCTTTTAAGGGGAAAGATTAAATCGTTTAAGGATAATTCACTAAAGTCACTTATAAGGATAAAGATAATTCAACTCAATCACCTAATGTTAATAAAACTTAGTTTATGTTAAATTGTGGTATGGGCTCTCACCTATAACTAATTCCAGTCAATTAGATATGCTTCTGTCTTGTCCTATCTTAAGGTCAAATAGTCATAGCAAAAGGGGAGACACCCTTTTATAGTATCCAAGTGAGTTAAATAGACATAGTTTCCAAGTATCCATGTTTTACAGTCCTCACTTCTCTTATGTCTATTTATAAATTCATGTCTATTGTATAATTTGCTTAAGTTAAGAGAAAAGAGTCTTATCTCATATAGGTCTTTCGCTTAAATCTTTATACTCCATCTTGCTCCATCTCGCATTCTTTATTTATTTAGTGTACTCCTTTACACTTTAAGAATTTACGTATCCTTTCTCTTAGGACACTACAACGACATTGACTCCATTATACCCACGAGGATCTACACTATCAATCTAAAGTAAAGTTTATAAAGAATAATTATTTCATAAAGATGGCCGGTCCTTATGAATTCACTCTTTATCACTACGACTTGTTAATACCATTGACCACTCGTTGTATAACATATTCAATGTCAAATTGACTCTCTATATTCTAGTTGTACAACTATTATCAAACAAAATTCATTTTGTATCTTTAAATACCCGAGGTAATAATTTATAAGGCAATGCACCACAACGGAGTTTGAAACAATCTAGTTTTACCCACTAGCTATCAACTCCCTTGGTCTCACTCCTAAATATACACAGTCGTCACTATGCATATATATTTCTTAAGAACTTCACTCCTGACCGAGTCATTATATATTGATTCGCTCATTCAAATACACAAATACACTCTCTAAGTCAAATTGACAATTTTTATTTAACATATTTTAACCTATATATATATATATATATATATATATATATATATATATATATATATATATATCACTATAATTTTATATAACCTTCATGATATTCTGAACATAGTCAAATAGACCGTTATAGTGTTCACTCAGTATTCTTTTCAATGATCAGAATTTCTCTATTGATTTGAAGTCACTTGAATCAATTACATTGTCAAATTTCCATGTTCTTGCATGTAACCAGTACACAATAATTTCCAGTATAGTCAAATAGACAGTTGCACTTGAAAAACTTGTTCAATTAGACTGGTTGCTCAATAAAATATTCAATGTCAATTTGACCAGAGTTCACCAATGTCCAATTGACTGTATCAATTCACCAATTTCCCCATGATCTCAATACAACTCTGCATTCACTATGTATAACATAAACTGATAGACTTAAATCAATTTGACTAGAACTCTCCTCATTCAGTTGTCATGCATTCTCATACTCTCATAATCCAAACTCAACCAATATCTGTCAAATGGACTGTTTACATGAATGCATACAAAAATCAATTTACATACACACTTCAAGAATTTCATGCAACATTCTCATTCAACAGCAAATAAGACTAAATCAAATAGACAATTCCAAATTCATACATCAAATCAATAAGCAAAGTAAAGCAAAAATCAGCATTCCAATGCTTCTTTACTTCTCCCTGTCAACTCGACTTTAAGCATGAGCAATAGAAATATTTACAAAGCAAAAACATAAAAAGTATTATAGCTTAGACTATCACTCCTATTAGTGTAGCGAGGGAGACAACTTGCTCCTTTCCCTCATATATATACTATGAATTCTAACAGTTATACCCTTTAAGATCCCGGTTTGAGTCTAATTGACTGTTTGTATCTTAATTTACACACCACTTCCATTCTAGTCCATTAGACATAAAACATTCACACCTAAAATCAATTTAGAGTTTCACAAAAAAAAATTCACAGTACACCCTTTGGCATGCCTGTGTCTATATAATGGATGATGACTAATCTGTAAGCCTTTGCTTGACTACATCCCATGCAAAATTTTATCCATGTAAATTTTCCTTGGTTCCTATCCTAGTGGACTACCGTTTTGTACAGTACGATCTTCAAAATGATGAAATTGGTTTATGTCAAGTTTCTTCAAAATAAGATATTGTGATTTTTGTTGTAAATGATGAAATTGGTTTATGTCAAGTTTCATTCTTAGTTCAAAAGTGAGACCTTAACCCTTAAGCTCGTAAGAGACGGTTTTGTGGTCACTATCCATTTTTCCGCCCTGCCTAAGTCGAAAAAACAAGCTCTTTTTAGAAAAAAAAAAAAGAATAACATATCATAGGTAAACAAGTCTTCTTTCCAACCCAATTGAAATTATGTTCATCCAATCAAAATTTCACTTAGGGGAATTTTTCAAAGAAGAACACCTCAGTGTTGAAAGGCAATTTCAACACATGAAATAGGCTTGAAATGAGGCATAAAAATTTCACAAATCATCCCCTTTCTAATCGGATCACACATGCACGAAGCTAATTTTATATAAAAGTTTTAGTAAAAATTTCACACTGCAAAAAGTGCATGTTCGATGAGAAATCCGGGTTTAAATCATCCAAAATATGGATGGTTGGGCGGTTAGGGGTTAACCCTTTGACGCGCCAGCGTCCATATTTTGGACGCTGGATGATTTCTGACGCGTCCCTTCACCACATATGGTGATGTTTTTCATCCATCCAACATTTCCTTAATTCTTGTGCTAGTTGACTACCACTTGTACGGTGCGGATCTTCAAAAAAAGAAAAAATGTGAATTTCTGAAAAATAATAGAAGTGGTTTATGTCAATTTTCATTCTTAGTTCAAAAAGTGGGACTTTAAACATGATTTTTCATAATAAGTAGAATCAGATAATGGAAACCATTCTATTTTGTAGTGCATGTTATTCTAGTTTCATTACAATATTTAATAATAAATATGATGAATCCAACCGTACAGATGTTATCTTCACATTGACATTTACAACTTTGTTTTATACGTCAACTCCATTTTCATTTTTCATCAAACATTTTATAACAAATCTTTGAAAACAGTGTTGAGTCGGGACCCCAGCTGCACTACCTGGGGACCCCAACTGCACTAACTCGGGCCCCAGCTGCACTACCTGGGGACCCCAACTGCACTACCTGGGGCCCCAGCTACACTACCTGGGGACCCTAGCTGCACTACTTGGGGTCTTTGTTTTTTACTTTCTAAATTGACATTAATTTAATACACACTTTTACTTTTTAAATTGACATTTTTACATTTAGGGTCACACTTTTAAATACACACTTTTACATTTATTTTTAATACTTTTAAGTTGAAAACTAAAGTAAAAGCTTTTACATTTACATTTAATACTTTTAAATTGAAAACTACAGTAAAAGCTTTTACAAGTAACTATATAATGAGGATTTTTTATTTATTAAAATATATCCAAAGTATTTAGTGCCTTACATTCTACTACCTTAAATTCTATTAGTCTATAACCATTCATTTTATTGCAGAGATGGCTGAGCTTGAGATACATGAGGCAAAAAAGCCTAGAATTGCACAAGTCATTGCTCTTAACTTCATAGAATCTACAAAGATTTTAGAGTTAGTTTATGATTCAAATACAAAAGGTTGTAAAACTCCTGGACCGGCCATCTTATAGGACCGGCCATCTTTATGAAATAATTATTCTTTATAAACTTTACTTTAGATTGATAGTGTAGATCCTCGTGGGTATAATGGAGTCAATGTCGTTGTAGTGTCCTAAGAGAAAGGATACGTAAATTCTTAAAGTGTAAAGGAGTACACTAAATAAATAAAGAATGCGAGATGGAGCAAGATGGAGTATAAAGATTTAAGCGAAAGACCTATATGAGATAAGACTCTTTTCTCTTAACTTAAGCAAATTATACAATAGACATGAATTTATAAATAGACATAAGAGAAGTGAGGACTGTAAAACATGGATACTTGGAAACTATGTCTATTTAACTCACTTGGATACTATAAAAGGGTGTCTCCCCTTTTGCTATGACTATTTGACCTTAAGATAGGACAAGACAGAAGCATATCTAATTGACTGGAATTAGTTATAGGTGAGAGCCCATACCACAATTTAACATAAACTAAGTTTTATTAACATTAGGTGATTGAGTTGAATTATCTTTATCCTTATAAGTGACTTTAGTGAATTATCCTTAAACGATTTAATCTTTCCCCTTAAAAGAACCCTACCAGGAAAGATCGCCTAGGTTAGAATTCCTTAGTGAACTTTTCCGTACTACAAAGGGTTAACCCCTTCAACATCCCAATTCAACACGGATTTCGAAGATGCGTTATAAAATGTTTGATGAATATCAAAAGTGGAGTTGATGTCCATCGCTAAGTTGTATATGTCAATGTGAAGATTACATTTGTACGTTTGGATTCATCATATATGTTTTTATTTAATTGTAATTAAAATTTCAAGCTTTTCTTATGAAATTCAATTTAAATTTCCAAATTAAAAATAAAATTAAAAAAATTATTGTAATGAAATTGCAATAACATGCACTCCGAGATGGTATGATTTGTGTTTTGGAAAATCATGTTTAAGGTCTCATTTTTTGAACTAAGAATGAAACTTGACATTTACCAATTCTCTTATTTGCCAAATATAAGGACCCAAAAAACATAGAGTTGGCAAAATCCCAATAACATATGAAAAAATATTTTTCATAAATAATTTTTTTTGAGGGTGTTTCCAAGGATGTTAGGCACGCATCTGTGCAAAAAATTTCCAAAATTGAGTCCCGGGACTCATGGCTGCATTTTCCACATATTGCAAATCCTAGTCAAAAAGCATAGAGTTAGCAAAATCCCGATAACATATAATAAATTATTTTTCATAAATATCAAAAAAATTTGAGGGTGTTTCTAATGATGTTAGGCACCCATCTATGCAAAAAAAAAATTCCAAAATGGAGTCCCAGGACTCATGGATGCATTTTCCACGTATTGCAAATCCTAATAAAAAAACATAGAGTTAGCAAAATTCCAATAACATATGGAAAAATATTTTTCATAAATATTAATAAAAATTTAAGGTGTTCCCAATGATGTTAGGCACCCAACTATGCAAAAAAATCCCAAAATGGAGTCCCAGGACTCATGGCTGCATTTTCCACATATTGCAAGTCCTAGTCAAAAAACATAGAGTTAGCAAAATCCCAATAACACATGGAAATATATTTTTCATAAATATAAAAAAAATTTGAGGATGTTCCCAATGATGTTAGGCACCCAACTGTGCAAAAAATTTCAAAAATGGAGTCCCGGGACTCATGGCTGCATTTTCCACTAAAGTCAAAGAACATAGTCTTAGCAAAATTCCAATAACATATGGAAAGATATTTTTCAAAAATATAACTAAAATGGGAGGGTGTTCCTTATGATGTTGGGCACTCATCTGTACAAAAAATGGAGAGTTATGATTTTGCCAACTCTATTTGTTATTCTCTTATAGTCAAATATAATGCAACACATCATAATGTCATTGATGGTCAATCTTCATATACATGTGATCCGATTAGTAATTAGATGATTTGTGAAATTTTAATGTCTTATTTCATGTTGCAATGTTTCACCAAAAAATTCAAAGATTTTGGTCTAAATGTGCTCTTGAAAATGTCAATTCATAAAGTCAAGAAACCAAGAAATCTCCAAAAATCACTACACTTAGAGTATTACATTTCAACCCATCACAACAGATTTCATCTACATATTGTTAATATTTTTTTGTAATCAAATTACAAAACATATTAAAAAATTTAGTTCCAAATAGTCTCTAATGTCAGAAGGAGTCTACCCTAGAAGGCCTTCTCTTTATTTTCAAAATAATTGAAAACTACAGGTAGTAGTTCCCACAATTTTAGAACGGAAATTCCATGTTTTCAACCATGTGCAAGTGCATGTGCATTCAAAATTTAGAAAATTTAAACCCTACACTTGGATATGAAGAGCTTTTCAGAACATACCACATTGCACTTGGACTTTTAGATGTACTTGAATTCATAAGATGAAAAGTGGAATACAAATTTAAAAGCGGGAGTTGCCTCTAAATTGCCACAAGTGCTCCATGACATCATTCCGCAATGCAAAATGCCTATTTGTATCTTCAATCTCTTGTGTTCCTTCCTGTAATTCACGGAAGGTAAAATGAGCCCTCATTTGGCCTCCCCCAATTGTCCTATCAAAGATAGGTTCCAAATTCAAATCCCGCTCATCATCAAGGATCATGTTGTGTAAAATAATGCAACACATCATAATGTCATTGATGGTTTCTAACTCCCACTATCTGCAAGGGTTCTTCACAATCTCCCAACGGGCTTGGAGGCAACCGAAGGCCCTCTCCACATCCTTTCTAGCCCCTGCTTGCATCTTAGTGAAATGTTGTCTTTTCTCACCTTGAGGCTCATGAATAGGCTGTAAAAAACACGATCACTACGGATAGATTCCATCGGCAAGGAGGTAGTACCTTGGGTAAGTGTGGCCATTCACCGAGAAGCTCAAATTGTTACCTACACCCCGCAATAAGTTGTTCACGATTGGAGAGCGGTCCAAGACATTAATGTCATTGTTCCCTCCGGGGAGCCCAAAAAAAGCATGCCAAATCCACATGCTTTGGTCGGCAATGGCCTCCAAAATAACACTCCTCACCCCATCTTTATCTTGGAATTGGCCTTGCCATGCGACCGGGCAATTCTTCCACTCCCAATGCATGTAGTCTAGACTAGCAAACATACCGGGGAAGCCTCGGGCTGCATTGATCTCCATCTGCTTCTGATAATCTGCAAGGGACAGTTGTCGCAAGAAAGTGGATTCGAAGCAAGCGCGAACGGCCATTGTAAACCTCTTCATAGCCTCGATAGCTGTACTTTCTCCTATGCGACAATACTCATCAGTTGCATCAGCGGGAATATCGTAAGCAAGCATGCGAATTGCAACAGTGCATTTTTGCAAGGAAGAAAGACCTAATCGTCCTCTTTTGCACAAACCAATCATCATATGCGCACACCTCCTGCACAATAAGTAAGAACAACTCCCTCCGCATTCTAAAGCGCCTATGGAAATTCACAGAATCATAGGTAGGATTCTCTGAAAAGTAGTCCTCAAACAACCTCTCATGAGCTCTCTCTCTCTCCCGATAAATATATCTTCGTCCCATTCTACTTCCTCCAAATTTAGGTGGAGACGGTAGTGAGACACTACCCTCTCCCCCTATTGCAACAAACATCTCAAGCAACCCCTCTTCAAAACCCTCATCATCTGAACCCTCAAGCTCACATTGCAACGACTCTTCGAGTTCCCTGCGCCACGCATCCATTGCAACAACAACAAAAACACACCACACACGAAAACAAAGCTGGAGAAAAATTTGGCTTCAAATCCTGGAGCTAAAATACATCAAAACTAAATAAGGGGTTGTTTAAGGTACGACATGATTGGCCACTGAATCAAAAGAAGAACAATGCGGGGTGATTGCAAGCTACGGTCTACCAAGTGGGAAGTGCAGCTTGTGCAGCTAAAGGCCATGCAGCTCGTGCACTAGCGTAGTAATGCGCACCTCTCAACTTTCAATTAGATCAAAAATTTCACCATCCCAAATAGGGTTTATGCTAATACTTTCACTTTAGCAATTGTTAAGTTAATTTCAAGTCTTTGGGCATTACTCAATAGCCTTTTCTGTTTTTTACCGAGAATGGGTAATTAGAGCCTTTTTTACATAACATCCTTAGCTAGATTTTATGAAAAATGCATTTCTTATCCCACCTCTGAAGTTGAACCATTATTTTATTTCCAAAAAAAAAATTCCAAAAAAAACTTTTAACTGCACGAAAATCTTAAAAAACAAAAACATCATCAAACAATTAATTAAAAAATAAGTAAGCGTAGTACCCAAAAAAATAAAATATGGTAGCTTTGTACACACTTGTGGTATGTTGCTATAAATTTTTGAAGTTCAATTTTGGCCCCCTTCTAGCATTTCCCATAAAATAGGTGCACTTTTGACAAGCGACACGCTACCAAATCTAAGTAGAAATGCTTAATTTGGATAGAAAGATTGAAAATTTGCAAACTTTATTGTGGTAGACATCTTAACTTTAGAATTCTAGAAACAATGCAATTTTTTTCGTCAAAAAATTCCATTCCAATATTTATTGATGATTTTCCAAAGATTGGGTAAGTGCACCAATTTGTAGACCGCGACAAAAAGTTTGGGTGACCGTAGCTTGCAACCACCCTGCGACCTGTTTTCAAACTTCAACATCTTTTGCTGGAATGCATAGAGCCCCCAAAGCATAATCACAAAGCCAAGGAGCTGATGCACTGGAGTGTTTTCTGGTCCATTATGTGGGGTGGAAATGAAAGAGGCTTCAGGGCTACCAGTCAAATCTACTCTGAGGTGTAGATTTGAGGGCGGAGCTTCCGAGGAAATCTAATCTGTCGTGTAGATTTGGAACCTATTATCTACGTTTTGTTTGGATTTGGGAGTGAGAGGTTTCCAGCACATGATCCTCATGGGCTTCAACTGAACATCCTTTTGTTTTCTGTACAGGAATTCTGATGGATTGTGGCCAGGTCAACAAGGTCTTCCCTTGGTCAAAAGGCATGTGCACCGCAGTTCGAGGCCCGGGCCATAATTTGAGGAGCACTGGCTGTCAGGATAGACAGCATTTCGAGGCAACGGTGCCGGCCGGGTTGGGGCCGCTTCAATTGTAAATTTTTTTTTTGTAAATCCACTCCCAAATCAGCCCCTCCAAATGCGGGTGGCGGGCTACTTTGCTGAGGCAAGATTAAGGATGCCCTAATTAAGGGTGACTGGGCGTTAGCCATGGAGTTAATGGGAATCAAGTCCACCTAATAGTGCAATGACGTCTGGTACACCTGTTGATAGTAGGTGGTAAGTTGCTAACTGTCCTTTAGACTGACAATGGGTAGCTGACCAATGGCGAACCTCTGTTTCAACAATTCAATTGTTCCCCCTTTTGATTTGGTGTAGGCAATATGTTGAAATGCTATATTTTTTCGTGCACGTAATGAGGGTCATTCTTGGTAGAGGGACTTACTTAGTTATGTACATCATGATTCTTCTAGTTGTTTTAGGCTTGCTTATGCTTGCAGTTGCATGTCGTGTGGTATGTGAATAGGTAACCAAGGGATGGACTATATGTTGTATTTGTAGATCACGTGCGTTCAAAGGGTATTTTAGGGGGGTTATGAAGTAATGAGAATATTCTATGATTTAAAAGAATATCAATGGTATATTCTATGAAAATTTCATAGGGTCAACTGGCACATTTAAATTATGCTATTTTACATCAAAGATTTTTCAAAAATTTCTCTTAAATAAATTAAAATATTAAATATCCTTACTTTTGATTGCACGTAGCCAACAAAAACATGGGGAGTGCATCCCATGGGATTGGTAATAACTACAAAGAAGCCAGGTTCTACATTTGATGGGTTATATTTGCCTTATTTTATCAATATATATATTTTTCAACCAAAACTGATGCAACTTGTATCTGCTTAGCATCAAGTTTGGTGAGCACTTGAGTTACTTCTTTTTGCATTCACGTAGATATATGCAAAGATATTCAAAATATGGTATTTGTAGGTCTAAGGTAGAAGGATTTTTGAGAAATTAGTGACGGACTAGAGTTAGCAAATGGGCGCGTATCATCGGTAATTTAATTTGCAAAAAGCTAGTTCATAAATGAGTCATGGGATACTGTAGGGAAAATATTTCTAGAAAATATTTCTAAAAAACATTTCTAAAAAATATTTTCAAAATAAATGCCAAAATATTTGGAATTTTTTTTTAAAAAAACGTTTCTATATGGTAAAAAGAAAATCTTCAAGGATTTTTTCTTGGAAATATTCCATATGTAAACATTATATTTCCAAAAATGAAGACCTCAGACTCAAATGTGCCAACCTTTTTGTTCACTTATAGTAGTCATGAACAAGATTTCTCTTGAAGAGCAGTGGTCGTGTACAATTTGTCTACTATTGAATTGTTCATTTGTGGAATGCTGCAGTAATGGCAAAACAAATTAAAGCAATGGTAGTGTACTTATCTACTATTGAGTTCCCCATTTGTGGAATGCTACACAAATGATCCTTGGAACAAATCAAAGTTGGTGATATAATCCCAATAAAAACACCACTGACTATATTAATCTGCATTAGTAGTAATAATGAAAATTTGTGTTAGTTCTAATGCATTTGTGTAAATTTCAATGCAATTTGTCTTAGTTTTAACAAAAATTCAATACATCAATATTCTATTGTCCATTAGTGGTTCTGTTCTTGTGGAGGGAAAAAATAAATAAAAAAATTTAGTGATGAGGGTGTAGGTCATCAGAATCCAACCCTCATCATATTGAGTGCCAGTTTGTTGATGCAAAAGAAATTGACTCCTTATATATTGTCTAGTAAACAATTAAATATACATATATACATGGATTTAATACTACATTTGTTAATTTGAGACTTTTTAATATGCATTCCAAATTGTAACATCTACCGGTATAACCAAAATGATAACAATGGGCGTGAGAGAAACGCCAACCTAATTGACCAACGTGAATAAAGACTTTGATAGGAGAAGAACCAAACTACATTGCGTGCAGGCTAGGGAAGCACAAAAAGAGAGGAAGCGCAAGGCATGTGTCTTCTCTCTATATACCTGTGTTTAGCTCGATAGCCACAAAACTACGTGAGAAGCTACATAACCGCCTAGCCACCTGTGTAACCATGTCTCTAGGTATTTGTATAGAAAAATTGTTGTAAAGTAGAGTAGCTATGTAATTCATTTTTAAATATATAGACAAATCAAGGATTGACTATTTTTAGAGCAATATTTTATGAATTCAGGGTATATCAAAATTTACCAATTATTTATACAATGTATGATCATGTATGTAAGTTATTATATTGAATGGGTGACGTGTCAGATGTCATATAGGTGACTTCTCACATGTCACATAGGTGACGTGTCAAATTTTACATACGTGGTATGCCAAATGTCACATACTTGACGTGTTAGATGGCTATGCATATGGAGTTTAGGAAATAGAGACTTGCACTACCAGCACGGGAGGACCTTTGGAGCTCTATCACAAACTAGTTAAGATCCATCATTACCATCCATCATCATTAGGGACTTTATAGTTAGATGTTGATTAAAATCAAAAAAATGAATTTGTTAAGGCATGTATAATGCAAAGAAAGATAGAATGGTAGAGACGAAGATGTAAAGATCCATAACAAATCGGTGAGGAAAAATGAAACAAAAACAAAATAGAGAGAGAGAGAGAAACTTCAATTTAATAACCTGCGTGAATGACAATGAAGACAACGATCTAGTGAAACAACGCAAGTACTAGCAAGAATACCAGTAAAACTTATTGAAGAAGAGGAGTATGTAAATGAAGCTTACCGCGATGAGAGCTTTCACCAAAAGCCTCCCAATGTGAGAAGCTTTTAATGATTGCAATGCCAGAGGTCTCCTTCCCTTTCTTGTTATGCTTTGTTGTTAAGGGTTTTTTTTCCATCAACTTCGGAGATTGATATGTAAACTTGCAAGCGGGGCAGTAGTAATGGCTAACGCTAAGGATACTAACAAAAATCGAATTGCACAAAGGCATAGGAGGACGTTTTGGGCTCTACCACAAAGTACTTGAGAGCAATGACTAACATCAATGGTCAATAGGAATTTAAGAGCTAAATGTCCACACAATTGAAAAGAACTAATTATATAAAGCAGATATGGTGTACAAAGAGACAGAAAGGTTGCAAAGAATATGTAATAAAAGATCCTAAACAAAAGAGTAAGAGAAAACAAGAGATAAACAAGAGATAGAAATTAAGAAACTTTAGCCCAAAGGGCCAATGTGAATGAAGAGTGTGTTGGCGGAAGAATCAAATGAAAGAGCGAAACTCTAACCTTGAGGACCAACCCAAGAAGCATAAAAAAAAAAAAAACAAGGCGTCTACCTTCTCTCTTCTCTCTATATACTTGTTGTATAGCTCCGTAGGCACGAAACTACACGAGAAGCTACGTAACCGCGTAGCCACGTGTATAACTACGTAGCATTCCATAGTCTGCTACTTACAACACCTTCGTTGCTCCGGGTAAAAGCACACTACCGCCTACCTCTTTTGATGTCACAAAGTCACACTTGACAAACTTATTTATTTTAAGTATACATAAATGAAGAAAATTACATGCATGAATCTGGTGTAATGATTGACATTATAAATGCATCCTAAGATCCAATGGCAATTTTCCATATCTAATCAATATTTAATTTTATTCACTAAAATTCACTAAATATAATGAATTTAATAAAAATTTATAAATAAAGTTTTTAACACTTTGGTTGGTTCATAGAAGAAGTGAACAAGATTCTAGAGGTGGGCCTAATTTTTTTACTTTTTAATTTTTCTTTGGAATAATTCTAAACTCAAGTTTAGAAAAAAAATTAGAGTCACATTGTACCCCCTTCTAAGTTTAGTGTTCCTAAAAATCCCTTGTAGAAGGAATTAAACAATAGAAAATTAGGCCCACTTGTAGAATCTTCCTAGCTTCCTCCACTAACCAACCAAAATGTTAAAAACTTTATTTTAAATTTTTTATTGAATTCCTTGTTTTTGCCCAAAAAGGGTGACCGTAGTGTGCTTTCACCCCTCCTAGGTTACGATGGTAAAGTGATGAAACCTGCATACACACAATCATGAAGAAAAAGCATGAACAGTGATCATTCTAGTGAAGATAGCGATCTAGTGACGACAATGCAAGTACTATTAGCAAGAACACCAGTGAAATTTATTTAACAAGAGGAGTATGTAGAGAAAGCTTACTGCCATGGGAGTTTTCACCAATGTCAAAGGTCTCCTTCCCTTTTTTGTTATGCTTTGTTGTTAAGGGTCTCTTGTCGATTGACTTCGGAAATTCATAGGTATATTTGCAGGCAAGGCAGTTGTAATGGCTAACGCTAAGGACACTAACAAAAATGGAATTGCACAAAGGGCATGGGAGGGACTTTGGGACTCTTCCAAAAAGTACTTGAGAGCGATCACTAGCATTTATGGTCAATAGGGATTTAAGAGCTAAATGTCCTTTAGAAATGAAAAGAACAAATTTTTTAAAGCAGGTATGGTGAAAAAAGAGACAGAAAGGTAGCAAAGAATATGTAAAGAACCTAAACAAAGGAGTAGGAGAAAACAAAACGTAAACAAGATAGAGAAACTAAGAAACATTGACCCAAAGGGCCAATGTGAATGAAGAGTGTGTTGGGGAAGAATCAAATGAGAGAGCAAAACTCTAACCCTGAGGGCCAACCCAAGAAGCACAAAAAAAGAGGATGAGCGAGGCATCTGCCTTCTCTCTATACACTTGTTGTGTAGCTCTGTAGCCACGAAACTACACGAGAAGCTACGTAACCGCGTAGCCACGTGTATAACCGCGTAGGTATATGGTTGCAGAGAAAAATTGTTGTGAAGCAGAGTAGGCTCCACGTAGCTCATTTTTCAAATCTCAATCATGCTTTCAATAGTCTATAACGACTGTTGAAAAAAATTAAAATATAATGTCTTTGGGATCTATGACGAGTATTAAGATCAATGGCTTAAGCATTCTATAAAGAAGTGAAAAATTACATGATTAGCTTGATATCTTGATAATTTTTAGTTCTTACCCATAGTCCTTTCTTTACTATGATAGTGACCCATAATATCATATTGGTAAATTACGTCAATGAAATTACTATAGTCAAGAAAGGACTATGGCAAATCCCTTTTTACCATGATACAATTCTTATTCAAGACAAAATATTTAATCAAATATAAAAATATATAACGATTGAATGTTTCAAAAAAAAATGTCATGAAGAGGGTTTATGAAAATTAGTCATTATTTGTTTCAATGCATGATCATATATGTGAATTATCGTATTGAATAGGTGATATGTCAAATGTCACACAGGTGACGTGTCAGATGTCATACAAATGACGTGTCAGATGTCACACAGATGGCGTGTCAGGTGTCACACAGATGACGTGTCAGAAGTCACACAGGTGACGTGTCAGAAGTCACACAGGTGACGTGTCAGATGTCACACAGGTGACGTGTCAGATGTCACACAAGTGACGTGTCAGATGTCACACAGGTGACGTGTCAGATGTCACACAGGTGACGTGTCAGATGTCACACAGGTGACGTGTCAGATGTCACACAGGTGACGGGTCATATGTCACATTGGAGACGTGTCAAATACCAAATAGGTGTCGTATCATGTCACATAGGAGACTTGTCAGATGTGACATATAGGTGACTTATGGGTTGTCACATAGCTGACTTGTGGGTTGTCACATAGGTGACTTGTGGGTTGTCACATAGGTGACTTGTGGGATGTCACATAGGTGACTTGTGGGATGTCACATAGGTGACTTGTGGGATGTCACATAGGTGACTTGTGGGATGTCACATAGATGACTTGTGAGATGTCACATAGGTCACTTGAGAGATGTCCTCTACGTGACGTGTTAAATGTTAAATAGGTGACATGTCAAATGTCACATAGGTAACGTGTCAGATGCCATATAGGTAAATGCGAGATAACACATAGATAGCGTGTCAGATGTCACTTATGTGGCGTGCGAAATATCACATACTTGTCGTGTCAAATTGCCATGCATGTGGAGTCTAGTTAAAATAAACTTACACAACCTACAGGGGAGGACTTTGAGGGCTCTATCACGAACTACTTAAAAGTCATCGATACTAATGATCATCATTAGGAACTTTATAGTTAAATGTTAATAATTAATTCAATGAATAACTTTGTGAAGGCATGTATAGTGCAAAAAAAAGACAGAAAGGTAGAGAAGATGATTTAAAGTTCCATAACAAATCGTTGAGGAAAATGAAACATAAATAAAATAGAGAGAGAGAGAGAAACACCAACCCATACGACCAACATGAATGAAGAGTTTGATGGGGAAGAAGCAAATTAGATTGTGTGCGAGTAATTGCCCAAGAAAGAACAAAAAAAAAGGAAGAACAAGGCATCTGCCTTTTTTCTAGATACTTGTGTGTAACTCCATAGCCACGAAACTACACGAGAAGCTACATAACCATGTAGCCATGAGTGAAACCTTGTAATTAGGAATTTGCATGGAAATTTTGTTGTATAGCAAAGTAGTTATGTAGCCCATTTTAAAATATACAGACCAAATAACGATTGAATGTTTTAAAAACAATGTTTTAAAAAGGGTTTGTGAAAATTAGCCACTATTTGTTTCAATGTATGATCATGCATGTGAATTATCATATTGAATAGGTGATATGTCAAATATCATATAGATGACGTGTAAGATGTCACATAGGTGACGTGTTAGATGTCACATTGGTAACTTGTCAAATGTCACGTAAGTGTCGTGTCAGATGTTACATAGGTGACTTGTCAGATGTCATATAGGGACTTGTGATCTATATCACATACGTGACTTCAAAGATGTCACATAGGTGATGTGTCAAATAACATATACATGGTGTGCCAAATGTCACATGCTTGACGTGTCAGATGGCCAGGCATATGGAGTCTAATTGAAATAGACTTGCACAACCAGCACGAGAGGACTTTTGGAGATCTATCACAAACTATTTAAGAGTCATCATTACCACCGTTCATCATTGGGGACTTTATAGTTAGATGTTAATAATGAATGAAATGAATGAATTTGTGAAGGCATGTATAGTGCAAGAAAGGTAGAGAAGATGATGTAAAGATTCACAACAAATAGGTGAGGAAAAATGAAACATAAATAATATAGGGAGAGAGAAAGAAAGTCCAACCCATACGACCAAGGTGAATGAAGAGTTTGATGGGGGAAGATGCAAACTTGATTGCGTGCAAGTAATTGCTCAACTAAGCACAAAAATAGAGGAAGAGCAAGGCATGTGCCTTCTTTCTATATACATGTATGTAGCTACATAGTCACGAAACTACACAAGAAGCTACATAACCACGTAGCCTCGTGTATAACCGCATAGTTACATAGTTGCATAGACAAATTGTTGTAAAGCAAATTAGCTGCGTAGCCCATTTTTCTTATTTATTCAAATCTCATGCTTTCAAGAGTTTGTATTGACTATTGAATGATAATATAATGTCTTTAGGATCTATGACAAATATTAAGACCAATGGTTTGAACATTTTTTGTAGAAGTGATTTTTTTATGATGAGCTATGTACATTGATAATTTTATAAGTTCTTCCCATAGCGACCCTTGCTTTAGTGGTGATCTATAATAGTATATTGGTAAATTACCTTAATAAGATTTTTTCATAAGTGCATAGTTGTTTCTGAATAAACAGGTGGACTTATTCTTAAATCCTAATAATTTTAGTAGAGGATTTTTGAGCCTTTCTACGCTCATTTGTTTTGTTGGTCATACAAACACATGAAAAATGTTGAGAATTATAAGACGACAGAACTAAAATAAAAAATGGAGCTAAGTTTATAAAATTAGAAGATTCTAGCCTTTCATTAGGGGTATAATCCTTTACTTGTTTTTTGAATCAAAATGTTGTTCTTCAAAAGTAAAAAACAAAATTTTAAGTAACACATCATTCCAAAAGTTTTGAAAAATAGCCTATCAGTATTCATTCCATTGTGTAATCTTTATTGAATTCAATTCATTGTGAATAAGGGGATGTAGTGACCATATTAGTATTAGTAGTCGAGATTGTAGGGCTAGCAAAAAACTTAGGAGAGATGGATGTGTATTAAGTATATTGTACTTTATTAGCACAATATTAGTTATTGAATTTGATAGAGATAGTGATTTTCAATATATTTTGTAAGAATTGATATAAAATTTATAACCATAGTGTTGCTCTATGTCATTTGCCAAATGTTACATTCCCATGATCTAACCATGCTTTTACTTTTTATTTTATTTTAAGAATAATGTATCCATAATATAATTCAATTTATGGTAATTGAAAATCAATAACTTTCACACTATAGATCGAAACCTATGATATGACTTTGATGCACTCTTCCTTGTTGAGAGCTTTCTTATGATGTCAAGAATGTCAATTGTATGTGGCATGTCATATGTCACATATATGACACGTCATATGTCACATATTTGACTTGTCATATATCATATATGTGACATATATGACACGTCTTTAAAGACTGAATGTCCCTTGTGAATCGTCTATAGCTATTAAAAATCACAATTCCACTGACTATAGACCAGTCACCATAGACACTTAGTCATTAAACACAAATCACATTTTAGAGGATTTTTACAAATGCTAATGAAAATGTCTTCAAAGGCTTTAATATTTATTGCACAAGGAGGGCACTTGTAGTTGTTTTTTGTATACACATGTGTTAACCATGTATGTTTTTGGTGGCCATAGATGTAAAAGAAGATTTCACAATTTACTAGACTATTCATGGTATATTTTTTATATATTCTATAATTTTAAATAATTTTATCCTATATTATTTACAAAATTGAACATTGAATTTAGACACCCCTATATTATTTCCATAAGTTTTTGAATTTTTTTTTTGAAAAAATAAACAAGACCCTGTTTTTTAAATCAAGTTGTTTTAACCATTTTACTCAGTGCCCCTCCAAACTTATTGCTAAAACTTAATTACTCTTTCTAAAATTTTGCATGAGAATTGAATAAAAAAAATAAGGAAAATCGGCAACGTTGCTTATGTCGCTACTAGTTTCATGACTATTTCACTATTTGGCTATACGGGTGGTTATACAACCACGACTATAAATATTCACAGAAGCTCTAATACTTTTTTTTCTGAAACTCAAAGACTCTTTCTGGATTTTAGCATAACATGTTAACAAAAAAGGAAAATGGGCTTTGCAGTTTAAAAAACTACTCTGCTTTATGTCTATTTGGCTATATAGCTACATGGCTATGTGCACCGCTATGCTCATGGCTACGCAACTATGTAGCTTTGCGGCTGTAGAGTTGCGTAAAGGTAAATGGACAAAGGGGGATGCTTTGCTCTTCCTTTTTGTTTTGTTTTTCCGTTGGTTTGTTAGCGCTATACGTTTTGCCTTCCTTACATTTCCCTTGCTATTTTGTTTTGGATCTTTGCATCTTCTTCAATGCCTTTAATTTGTGTTTTTCTTCTCACCGTACCTCATTTTAGAAATTCTTTCTTTTCATGTTTATTAATATCGACCTTTTGAATCTACGCACCTAGTGACTAGCGATTATGATTTATATATATATATAGACAAGAAAGGGATTGCTTGTTTTTAAGGGGTTTTTTTTAAAGTATACCCTTGGAATATCTTATTGCTATAGCATTTTTAAGGTGTATTTTATAGGTTATTTGCACTTGTGAAATTGAGAGGTTCTTTGTGCACAAGCAGTGAGTACTATTAATGAATTTACATTCTACCTTTATCCTTAACTCCCAAAGGGCCAAGTGGACACATTATGTTCAACAATAATTTCATTACTATAATAACTTATTTGGATTTTATAATTTTGACTCAATGTTAACTAAAGAATTGTAAAGGTCCGTTACAAGAACACAAAATTCCTTCAAAATTTGCAATTACATTGATTGATCCACTAAGGAAAAACTAAAACATCAACGTAGGTGAACTTGGGACATGGTAGTTGGTAATACTCTCCTTCTATAAGGGCTCGGTAATGGACTACCGAGTTGTATAAAGAAGAGAATCACAAAGGAAATACTAGGAAAGCAGTCTTTCGAACTCTACTTGGTAGCATATCTAAGATTATTGAGTTCTACTTGGTAGTGGATCTGAGACCTAGCTATTATCCGAAGATAAGACAGAAAGATCAAAGGAGAAATATTCCTGTTGGTAAGTGAAGCAGCAACAAAATGGAATGGACCTGGACATAAAGAAGAATCTTGCAAATCACACTAGAAATGCTAACACAATGAAACTTCAAAATGGGAAAAATATTGTTTGCCAAGAGGTTTGGCTCTATTGCTTTTATACAAGTACATCCTGATCTGACTAGTAACGGTCAGATCGGTCAAAAAATTGTTTCAGATCTACTTTTAGAGATAACTTGGAAAATTACCGAGCGGTAAAAAAATCAGGTCGGTGGTAACTACCGGAGGTTACTATTTTTACCTTTAACAGTAATTAGGGAGGTTGATGACCTGGAGGGCGTTTTCACACTAGGAAGTCACATTTGTCAAAAAGGAATGTACAACATGTAAAACATCTACCATTATTGCATTATTAATACTATATAATAATTATGGAAGATGTTAACCCCTAACCGCCCAACCATGCATATTTTGCATGATGTACGGATTTGAACTCCGATTTCTCATCCATCATGCACTTTTTGCAGTGTGCATTTTTTACTGAAACTTTTATGGGAAGTTAGCTTCGTGCATGTGTGATCCGATTAGAAAGGGGATGATTTGTGAAAATTTTATGCCTCATTTCATGTTGTAGTGTTTCACCCAAAATTTCGAAGATTTTAGTCTAAAAGTGCTCTTGAAAAAGTCAACTACTAAAATTAAGCAACCAAAAAATCTCCAAAAATCACTACACTTAGAGTATTACATTTCAACCCATCCTAAAAAAATTCATTATTAGATTGTCAATATCTTATTCGTAATCATTTTACAAAAGAGCTCTAAATTTTAAGTTTGAAAATTTATACACAAATATTGGTGATAGCAATTGCAAATCTAACCATATGGATAAAATCTAAAATTCATAATGTACAACTTTTATTCATTCATCAAGTTGAAAATATCCTTCTTAGTTGCATTTTATAATGCATCTTTGAAAAACTGCCAAATCTGAAAAGGGTGAGACCGTTCAGGGGTTAAAATATATCTTAAATGGAATATTTTTGGAATATTTGGAATATTTTTTACATCTTTATATTATTTTGGAATATACTGGAATATTTCAATAATAAATTTGAAATCTTTACTCATTTTATGCAATGTAAGAATTAATAACGATCACAAACACCGGCTCAATGAGTCACCAATAAGTCACTTCACCCAAACATAATTATTTGAGACTCAATCATTGTTGTTATATTTAGTTTTAGAACACCATTTTTTGTGAGCACCTAAATATAGTACATCTTTGTATGCTCTTGAGATTTCAAACGTTAATCATGGTTTTAGAATTGATGAGAAATTTTGCAATGAATGATTTGTTGACTTTACTCGAAAATTTCAGAATTTTTTTTATGATCAAACCTTATAATCATGTAATAAATAGTTACGGTTGATTGTTTCAAAAATTGATATACAATCTCACGACTTAGTCCACTTTAAGCTTCAACAAAGAAGTTTTCAACATGAACACCAATTCAGAGATACAACTCCCTTTTTGAAAGCATCACGAAAAAATGATAAAAATTTAGGGATGAGCATGGTCCTTTATGGGTTAAGTCTTGTGTGTAAGAGATTGATATTTATTTTTCTTTGTATAGAATTTCCTCTCATAAGAATCTATCATGAATTACAATGTTATGCAATCACCAAATGAAAATCAAATTATTTTATAATGATTGACTTTTAATACAAAGGGTTGAATGTTTATTAGTGAATTTACTAGGTTTTGAACTTTTATTAAATATCTTGGAATTTAGTATTATAATTATTTCCTATTTTAAACGATTTCCTTGTTGAAGACTTATCATTTATATTGAATGTGCTCTTTCTATAAGGTCAAAGATGTGGATTTTGACCCACTATTGAATCAGTAACTTTGCTTTCAGTAATTCCACAAATAATTCGATCAAGTGTTTTAAAATAAGACATAATTTATTATACATATCATTGTTGGAATATATATGATGATATATATGTAATAAAATTTAATGCATTAATGTGAGTTTAACTCGCCACCCGACTATAGAATGAGCTTTAAAGAGCTTATTTCTATTCAATTGTGTTTCAAGAAACACTCTTACAATAGAGAAATTAGCAAAGTCTGTGGATCACCCATCCATAGTTGCATCCCCCATCCTCTATTTTATAGATATCCGAAAACTCATTGACACAAGCTCAAGAGAGGTGTGTTGGGCTAGGATTAGAAGCTCATAACATTCTCAGGGCCACGAGGTCCAAGGTTCAAACCTTGGAGGCCATTATATTCCAGTCATGTGGTTTATTTACGAACGGGCTCCGGCGCCATACCTGGTGGCGGGCCTTGACACAGGACCAAACCCAGTCATCCAAGTTTAATTTTCGGAAATATAACTCATCCGGTTTTTATCTTTGGAACCCGACACTCCTACTTTTATTGTCATGTGAATCAAAATCTTCACTGACGCAGTACCGGAAGCTTGAGATTTCACAACTTTACGAATTTCTCTATTGTTGTTTCAAAACTTATTCTTAGAAGGACACTCAACGTTCATTTCAAAATGACATAAGTTAAAAAATAGGGTCTCGTTTATTCTTTGGAGGAAAAAAGTTGAATATTTCTACAAAGAAATCAGGGGTATGGAAATGGTCAAATCTCTCTTATAAAAAAATAGGGGTATGTATATAAAGGATGTACCAAAAAAATAGTTTTAAATTAGCAATAGATAAAAAGTGTAGAAAATAAACAAATGATTTAATGAGAGGAAGCCATTAGAGAAAATAAAATGGAAGAGATAATACATTTTTTCATTGCAATGATGTGGATGACGGAGGGTTTTGGTCAATTACTTGCTTTGTGTGGTTCAATTTTGGTATCTATGTACAATTCAAAGTGTGAGTTTACTTTGTAGCTATATTTTTTCCCCTGTTTTTTTGTCTATATTTCAATTCATCAAGTTTTATTACACAAATCTCCTTTGTTGCCTTAAGTTTGTTGATTTACTAATAGCTACTCTGTTCTTTCTAGTTTGTTTTGTCTTATTCATTCCGTCTAACTTCTAGTATTGAAACAATATGGTGTCATTTACTATGGCAACATATAAGACAACGAACTCTTATATGTGAATTATCATGTCACATAGGTTTGCCACACTCTAGGTCCAAACGCAACAAAACAAACTCTGTGCACCCCTTCTCATCAAGAGCTTTCCAATGGTACCAAGAACGCGGCTTGCGGGTACATATTCCGAAAGATGTTTATATATATATATATATATATATATATATATATATAAACCAAAAAAAAAACAAACAACTTGTCTTAATGTATAGATACCCTTCATAATATTCAACCTTTTGGCAAATTGAAAGAAAAAATAGGATATTGTTTAATGTCACAAAATAACCTTTTTTTTTACTGATAGAGTCCGTTGTAAGAAAAACCCTGAGATAATAGCCCCATAATTAATACCTCGTTGACACCGGTGATGTCTTAAAATTACACTAAGTGCTCCCCGAGAAATTATTAAAGTAAGTTCTTTTGGATGCTACAATATACGAACACTTGCTCAATACATAGTGTACGTTTACTGATTTTATATTATCTAAGTGCTATTTTATATGCTTTAAAATATAGGGACTTTCTAGGTGTGTTGTACAATTATTAATTGTACACTTTGTTGATGATGTTTCAGCTACCCAAGTTTTATGATGTCTTACAGTTTTACTTTTTGACTCTTAGTTACATCAAAGTCAATCAAGAGTCTTGATTACTTAAATTACTTTGGAGATAATCTTATTTCAACAAATCCACTCAGCTTAATGCATATAATAGAATTTCACCTTCACGAATTTGTCCATTTCAATTGACTAAAATTATAAATAAATTTTTTATAAAAATACCCACACCTGAATGACATGAAATACTTTAATTCAAGTCCAAATTTTTAATTGAATAAATTAATTTTCATGTTTTTTGCTTTGTGAGAAAATAGCCAAAAATTAGCATTTGCAGGCATTGTAGTACAACATAAATAATATTTTTTAGCGTTCAAATTAATCATTTCAAAGAACACATATCTAAATGTACTTCATATCAAAAATTAGTACCAAAATGACGTCATTGGATATTTTAAACAAATGTTTTGGTTTTTTTTGAGCAGCTAGGACAAATTTTGATTTTTTTTACTAAAAAACTCTTTAAAAATTTTAAACTTCTTCAATTTTTATGTGATTTTTTTTTTGTGTACTACATGACGGAGTGTAGGAAATCAAAACCACATCCGGTCGATTCAATTTTTATTTTGTTTTAAAGAAGGACTCATTCAAAGTTGCCATGGGGGTTGATTTTAGAGTTCAAAGGGCTTTTCGGGGTACCCATATTAGACCATTGCCCTTCTCAATAAATTAATAGAATTGATGCAAATTTTTAACATAGAGATATGCATTTATAGAGGTTGTTTTCTTTAATTTATTTTTCCTTATAATTCTCAACATTTTCCAAACTTCCAGTTGTTGATGAATCCAATAATTTAATTTATAGAGGCTCCAAAATTCATTTTGCGCACTTATCTAAATTTCCACTTGTCATTGCAAAAGGAATGATGCACTTATGAAGTAATTATGTGTTCATTGAAGTAAATTTCTCTAGACGATTATAGACTATGGAGTATACAATAAAGGGAGACTACTATAATAAATGATCAATGCATAAATTTAATAACACTTTTTTATTTTCTTTGTAAAAGGTAAAAGCCTTTGTACAAGCTATTGTCTTTGTAAAGGTGAGGTTAGATAAAAGTGCTTTCACATTTTAATTGAACATCTTTGAAGACTCCTTCAAAGCATATATTTGAATGTTTTAGAAGTAAACAAAAAAAAACCATAAACTGAATTAAAAGCATGAGATTTTAATAAAAAAGGAATGTGGTCCACGCGAGCACTAGAAGTTAGGAGCATTGATTACTCTTCCTTTGCGCATGTTCTTTTTTGGTGTGGCTTACTCACACTTGTTCTTTAATTGCACACGTGAGTCTATGTTCAAGCCATCAAACATACTATATGTCCATTTGGTAATTCTTATTATTCATTCAAAAATAATGTTGCTAATTCAAATATCGCACTAATCTATGTATATGTACATTCAGCTCAACATTAGTTGTCTATTAGCCGATCTATCACAAGTAATTTCTTGAATGTGCATCAAGAAATATCCTATAGATGCACTAGGGCTGGTTTGTGATGGCCTACACCCTCATCACCCACATTTATTTATTTTTTATTCTTTTTCAAATTAAGACAAATTGCATTGAACTAAATGCAAATGCATTAGAACTAATGCAAATTTTTGTAACTGCCAATGTGGATTTATATTGGTGTTGTTAACAATAAAATAGTAACTTCCGGTATACTTGGTTTTTTTACTGCCTCGGTAATTTTTCAATTTACCTCAAAAAGTAGATCTGGGAAGACTTTTTTACCAATTTGACAGTTACTAGTCAGATCGGGTTGTACATGTATATAAGCAATAGAGTCAAACTCCTTGGCAAAGCAGTATTTTTCTCAATTGAAGTTTTCTTGTGATTTTCTTTCTTGCATATGATTTGCAAAGATTCTTCTTCTTTATGTCTTCACTTCTCCCGAGTACTATCTCCTCGGTTCTTGCGTTATCATTCTGCAGGATATCCTGGTTGAAATCTATACCAGCTACCGAGGGAAGGTCGGTAGTTATAGTGGTCTCACCAAGTCGATCTTCATTGTCTTTTGTCCTTAGTATTTTCTTTGATATTTCTCTCCCTGCAGCTTGGTAGTCGTATACCGACCTCATGTAGAGAAAGAGGAACTACCTCATGTACTTGTTTTAAAGAGGAACTATCTTTATTTTGTTTTAAATCATGTGTTTTTATTGACATTATATCACAAACTTTGACTTTTTTGGACCATTGGTATAGCATTCCACAACTGGGGAACTCAATAAAGTTATCTTTAAAGCCACTCTGAGTTTGAATAAGATATCATGAGTTTTGCTTTAATATACTCTTAATATTTGTGCACTCCAAATAGTTATAAGGTATGGAAGAGTTTGGTGGTCTCTCAATTAGAACTTTATTAAGCACGAAAGAACTTGGTGGTCTCTAAACTCAAGGAATTTTTTTTGTGAATTCCATTCTTTATGGCAAAAAAGTTTGCCATAAGTTTGAAGACCACCAAGCTCTTACACACTTAACAATGATAGACCACCAAGTTCTATTTCTAATTCCTATTAAGAGAAACAAAACTCATAGTATCTTGGATGATTTTAAGTATAATTCTAATTTAGTGAACAATCACTACATCACGAACTTGGCAAGTTTTGTTTTTGTGGTGCTTTTTGTATGTTGTTGAAATGAACATGGGTGATTACGTTCAACACACGATAACAATATGTTTGTTGTAGAAATAATGTACGAAGAATGTATTACAAACATGCAAAAAAATCAAGATAAAACTTGCATGTTTGTAATATTACGTCTTTCATACAATGTTTTTACAAATAACATATTATTATCATGTGTCAAACGTAATCACCCTTGTTCATCTCAACAACATACGAAAAGCATTGCAAAAACATGACTTGTTAAGTTTGTGATGTAGTAGAAATCTTTCTCAAAGGAACATGTCTTTAATGACTAAATGTCCGTTGTGACTTGTTTTTAGTGATTCAAAATCAGTTTTGAGGCACTAAAGACAAGTCACAATGGAGATTTAGTCATTAAAGACATGTCCCATTGGACAAGATTTCTACCAAGTGAAGCTACTAATTAAACTACTATTGCTTTGACTTGTTTGGGTCATTGTTGCAACATGCCACAAATAGTGAGAACTTAGTGGTAGACAAGTGTACAACCATTGCTCTAGAAAAAAAAACCTTGTTCATAACTACTATAAGTGGAGAACAAGGTTGGTACATTTGTGCCCAAGATTTTATTCTTTGGAAATATTATGTTTACGGATGGAATATTAGAGTTATTTGAAAAGAGAAGATGAGTTCTCTAACTTCTATGGTGTGTTTTCATGCCAATTCAATCAATTTCTGAAAAACATTGTTCATAATTAGTTCCTGGGTTGGCTATCTTAGGCTTGGGGAAACTTGTGGGAACTCTCGTCTAACATTGGGGAGGTCACGAGTTCCATATCCCACAGTGGCACAGGGCTGTGCTTTAGAATTTTCTCCAACAAACTCACCATAAACTAGTTTTGCAGTCTTTCTGAAGTCAAAATGAGTTTAAAAAAATAGTTTTCCAAAAAATTTGGCATCTATTTTGAGAATGTTTAACCTACAGTATCCCATGATTTGTTTATGAACAACCTATTTGCAAATCAAATTACCGATGATGAGCGCCCATTCCCTAACTCCGATTTGATTAAATTCTCAAAAATCCTTACACCTACCTACAAATACCATACTTGGGTATCTTTGCATATATCTACGTGAATGAAAAAAAATGTAACTCAAGTGCCCACCAAACTTGATGACAAGCGGATATAAGTTGCATCACTTCTGGTTGAAAAAATCTAATAAAATAGGGCAACTACATTAAATCCCTAAACGTAATGATTTAATCCCTAAACGTACCAAGGTATCTCTAGAATTGACAATTTCAGAAAAATCATTATAAAGTATTATTTAGAAGAATATTTTGGAATTGATATACAAATGAAAGTTCTAGATTTTGAGTTTTAGATTCCATCCATATGGTTCGATTCACCAATACTATCACCAATATTTTATTATAAAATTTGAATGTTAAAATTAAACATCCTTTTGAATTTGATTACAAACTAAATTTTCATATTATTTGAGTAAAATTTGTTGGAATAAAATTTAAAATGAGATACTCATAACGTGGTGATTCTTTGAAATTTTTGTGTTCTTTAAATCTATGACCTCACTTTTGCAAGGCCACTTTTGAACTACACTCAATGCAATTTTGGCTTGGTCAACAACTTGATATACTTCTACATTTGTGATTTTAGAAAAATATGTATTCTAGTGTCATCAAATTCAACCATTGGATAGGACAATAATTGGTGAAGTATCTCCAAAGCATTGATGGGAACGTAGGATGCGTTTGAATCTGTTAGTCATCCAGAAACTGGACGCTGTGACGTTTAGGGGTTAAGCACCTCAACCAAGAATGACCTTCATTACTTGCACCAAAAAATGTAGCATATCAATATATTGCCTACACTGAATCAAAAGGGGTAACCAATTGAACTTGTCAAACCAATTAGTTGCAACAACCTTCTCTTAACCCTTTAGTGCCTAGAAGACCACATTGTAGTCATTGATGAGTCGAAAACGCAAATAACGGAAAATATGTGAAGAATTGGATTTTGAGTTGTGAGGTTCAGAGTTGGGGATTTCTAATACACATCTTTTACAAAAAGAAAATTTCAATTTGGAGTTCTGCAACTATCAAAATACCTATGTACAAAACACCAAAATACTACAAATACCTCAAAATACAGCAAATACTTACAAATACAACACATGTACTATGCGGTATTTCTTGTGCTTGGAAATTTGTTATCTTGTATTTTTTTCAAATTGTGTTCTCTTGTTCATGTTCCATTAGTGTATATATTCCGATCTTGATCAATGTACCAACTCCTTTCATATTTTAATGTATAAATTTTGTCCTAAACCATATATGGATAAATCACTCTTACTAATGAAATTCCCAATAATTATGTGTGAGTCTGTTCTTGACATGAAAGGCTGCAATGGAGAGGTGTTGACATAGGTCATTTTTGAACAACTTCACTTTCATTTTCAAAATTTAACCCAAATTCTATTTAACTTTGAAGTCACACACCCTCCAAAATCTCATTTTTGACTGTGCATTATACAATTCAAAGACATACTATAATCTTTCACTTCAACGGCCCGATCTTACCAAGATTTAACAGACACTTGTTTGATTAAGTTATGCTTACATTTATATGGTTGAATACTTTTAATAGTATCCCCTAATTTCAACAAAAGAGTTTAAAAAATGTCACAAAAAAACTGTGGTTTCTCCATAACCACCCTAGGCACTAAAGGGTTAACATCCTTCTGTCAAACAACACAATACTGAAACAAAATCGACCTTGAGCTCAACAGACTTGACATGACAGAATTATTCAATAGAAAGTTGTTTGAAAAGAAGTAGAATAAATGATGCATTCAACATTGCTTACAGCAATTATGCATGGTAGGCATTGCTCACGACAGGCAGGGGCAAGTGGTACAAATGGAAGTGTCTTTTGCAATTCATGAGACTGAGTATTCAGCTTGCAAAACTCCAATTGGTTAATATTGCCAACATGGTCGGTCACCAATAATCACCACAAGAACACACGCCATCAATTTGTACCACTTGCCCCTGCCTTGCATCTTTGAAGTGGTGAAAATGATTAGCATCCCTTGCTATGATTTCCCGTCTAGTCACCTTAGAGATAATCTTGGTTGCTGTATGGTAATGAATCTGAACATATTTAATCGAAGGTACTTGTACACACGAATTGGTTCTCCACAAGGTGTCCGCAGGAGTCCATAAGCAGTAGCCAATTTCTCCCTGTGAGCAGAGAGCAAGTTCTTTCTCCTCGTCAATATTCTCCAACACTAGCCGAGTATCAGGAACGTATCCTTCAGCCTTGATAATTTCACTCAATCTGTTCAGCTCAGCGTATATCTCCTTGGCTTCGGGATGCGATTTGTCCTTGACAACAAATTCATGGATCTTGTTATCAACTTCAATCCAAGTGCACCCGGGTTCGTTGCGTACACCTCTCTCCTGCATTATAGTGCGCACCAATGACACCTCCCACTTGCCAGCTGCTGCATAGATATTGGAGAGCAGCACGTAAGTTGTGGCATTATTCGGGTCCAACTTGATACGCTCTTGGGCAGCATGTTCAGCCATTTCCACATTCCCATGAGTTCTACAAGCTCCAAGCAAGGCTCCCCAAGTTGCTTCGTTTGGCTCACAGGCCATGCTCTGGATGAAAAGCTGTGCCTCCTCCAAGTGACCTGCTCGCCTCCAAGTGACCTCCTCCAAGAAGGTCCACCATGCAGTTACAATGCAGCACAGAAGGCTCACTGCCATACTCTTCACTCATACTTAGCCAGATAAAGCCGACATCCTTCCTCAAGAAGGCTTGCATCGCTGCAAGCTAACAACGCTGCCACAAATGAGTACGCATCGGGCTTCACAATCATGTTTCGGAAGAGGTCCAAAGCTTCACGCCCACGTCCATGTTGTGCAAGTCCACCGGTCGATCATTGTGTTCCGCGTGATTACGTTGCAGTCCTGCATTCTTTCAAAAACTAGTTGGGCATCATCAATACTGCCACTCTTTGCATACATGTGGACTAGCGCATATATTGCCACACGCACATCTGACTCAAGACCTGCTGATCAACGACATGGCTGTGAACCTCCTTCACCCAATCCAGAGCCCAACTTGCACTTGCATTCAGGATGCTGAATGATATACGTGACGGCATCTGGTTTGAAACCTTCCCGTTTCATTTGGAGAAAGAGTTCATAGGCTTCCTCACCACAACCGCTCTCTGCATATGTGGCATTCATCGCAGTCCATGTGATTACGTCGCGTTTCTTCATCATGTCAAAAACTCGCTGGGCATCGTCAATGCTGCCACTCTTGGCATACATGTGTATGAGCGCATTTCCCACACTCAAATCTGACTCAAGTCCTGCTCCCAAGGCATGGCTGTGCACCCCCTTCACCCATTGCAAAGCGCCTGCACTTGCAGATGGATTCAGAATGCTTAGATAAGTGATGGCGTTTGGTACGCAGCCCTCTCTTTGCATTTGGAGAAAGAGTACATAGGCTTCAACACCACAACCGCATTCTGTGTATGCGCCAATCATCGTAGTCCACGTTGCATGGGCATACTGCCACCGCTTCCTTGCTTGGACTCTCTAGGCAAATTGTTGTTACTTCCATAGTTACCCTTTGGTGACCTGCCGCATCAATAGGTTCTATATTAGAACAGTCTTATGAAAACAAAAACACTAATACACAATGTAAAGAGTGCAAAATTATTAAACTCATATATTTCAAACACACAAAAATTACATACATAAGTTTGCTATCTTAGTAGCTCCAACATATACAGCATATCATAGAAATCCATCCCTCTTTAAGTGCACCCGATAAAGAAAGAAACGAAAGAGAAGTGTGTTGCACAAACCAAATCCTCAAAGTGAGTCAAAATCACAAATTTCTGGTTGCACCTAATTCTTATAGTTAATCAAGGGGGACAACTCAGTTCTTACGTGCACATGCCAATACCTATTCTCTTCAGTTGTGCAGTGGCTTGAGACTCTCTGATGACATAACCAGCATGGGATTGTTGAGTCACCGATCGGAGCCTTGCCTTCACCCATGCTGGAGTTGACAAACCATCTACCCAAAGTGCTTTCCTTGTCTCCTTATGCTTAAAGTCAGGTGATCTGAAATTCCTCTGTACGCACCACACCACCGAGAAGGATCCGCAAAATACTCCTCCCAAAGCTGTTGTACTTCGCTTGACTCCACTGCAACATACTTCATCTACGTAAGTCATATTCTCTCCAGAGACAAACTGCATCAACCTCTTCCAGAATTGAAATAAATCATTAAGGAAGATTCAAAGTAATAAAATATACCAATAGAAAGAAGAAGGCTGTGACGATGGGCATCTAATACATACCTAAAGCATTCACACTCGAGGATGGTTTCTTCCAAACTGATGAATATGACGAATAATCCACTTGTCCGATGCTTCTTTGTTCATGGAGAGACGAGAGCATGGAGAAAGAAGGGTAAATAGGCCATGGAGACTCGATTGCACAGGCATCCTGGTCACATAATTCCCAACAGTGTGCCCAAAAGCAATTTAGTAGCAGTTTGAAAATACTCTTCCCATCAATACTGGGGTTTAGGGTTTAGGGTTTAGGGTTCAGTCCCTGTGCAAAAGTTGCAGCCTATTTGTCAAGCATTGCTGTGAAGGAGACCTCGTATTTGAACACACAACAAGACCACGATAGTTCAACACAGGTCACAAGTCATCTAACTCACTCACCCGTGCACGAGCTCCACATACCAACAAAAAGCTTCTACATTCTTGCCCATATTGTCTGCAACCTAATCGAGTGGGCAATCCCTTCACCGCTTGCATGCATCCACAGAGACCAACTTCGGGCATTTTAATACTTGTTTATTATTGCTAAATATTCTACTTGTACACGCAACAAGTTACTGAAAAGGAGCTCTACAGATTGAACAATGCCAGGACCAAAATACTCTGCGCAGATGTGCTTACTTGCTTGATTTTGGCGAGAGTGACGGACACCATAAAGGATGGCAACTCCTCCCTCTCAAGATCCTGTAACACTCAACCAGAAAGTAAACAAGTCTCCCTTAAACTAAAAAGTTAATAAGCTGAAGACCCTGTTTTTCAGTCTTCCTTCAAAGCAAGCCTTGACTAATCCTGAAAAAACTGACAGTTAGATTCAAGTATAGTTCTACATTTAAGATGTTGACTTGTTTGTGATTTCTGATACATGTAATACCACTATGCAATGTTAATTCCACCTGATTTCCACTTCATAGAACTTTAGAAGAAAGCTTACCAATTCACCAATGAAACCGACATTATCTCCACGGATAATATATAGGCTCAAAGGGTGTTAGCAATACGGCTCTCCGACCGTTATCCTTTGAAATACTTCCTCCACCACATCATTTGGTGTTCTCTGAAGATTTCAGAATGGGCCATTCTGTGCCTAATGAAAAGTATAAATGATTGTATAAGTAAAGCTCCGAGACTCAAATAGTACACAGAATAAAAACTCAAGGCAGTATCGTTTCAGACATCAGGTACCAAGTTGACACAAGCTTCTGCAGATGAAGGATATTTTAAATGATGCAGACCTAAACTTGATACCTTCAATACAGTCCAATTATCCCATTCTATAGCTTAATCCTAATGCTGCTGGCAACGATCTGAGCAACTTGGAAGTGCCAGAGTAAGTTTCTACGCTACACATGAATTTGCCCGCTTGATCAGTATGTCTATAGCCCCATCTTCTGAGATGTCATTCGAGGATTGAATACAGAAAATCAAAAGCAATTTTGATCCAGTGGCTGCGAGTACGTATACGCCAGAGTTCATTTCAATGCAAATTTAAGGCAATTGCGAATGAGGAATGCACGAAGTGGAATGTGGAATACAGCACAAACATCAATTGAGAAAAAAGAAAAGAAAAGTAAAAGGCGTGAGTACGATGATCTACCTGCAGACAGTCGACCCTGCGTTCGCAACATCAAACTGCTATGGAGCGTCGACAATCCTCCGATGCTGGCTACCCAAGATCACAATTCAACTCAAAAACAGCCAGCGCGAGTAATCAATTGTCCTCCGTCCACTTCTCTACTTCAAATTAAATTAATCGCAAGAAACAATAGCATAGCGATCTCCCACAATACTTCCGATACATCAATGTGAGAAAGAAGAAGCGAACAAGGGAAGGCTCCAGATAAACCCTAAACCCTAAACCCTAAAATAGCAACGAACGGACAGGCGAGAGTAGCCATGCCGAAGGACCTCCAGCTTTTACGTTTCCGTTCACACTAACAATCGCCTCCCTCAATTTCGAACTAAAGCAAAGAACCGCACTCGTGATGCTTCAGAGTTTCATCGTGATGCTTCAGGATTTCTCCAAATCGTAGTAGAAGAAATGCTTTTCCATCATTTGTTAACGTATAATAGTGTGATGGGCCGGAGACCTAGCTCAGTGTGTCTGCGCTTAATTGTTTCGAACGATGATTTCGTTGTATGGAGGAGCTAGATAGTTGCTGTTTTCTGTGCACCAGCTTGTGTTGTGGCTGCCTCGTTTGTTTTGTTTGATGGAGAAGAACGGTGGAGGTGGATTGAAGAAGCGGCCGTGGTCGGGGAAGCAGCTGGAGTCTCTTCTTCTGGCGCTCTCCGGGTCGGTCTTTTATTTGCATCTCGGATACTTACTCGTGGCTTGAATATTTGCAAAATCACGATGTCTTTGTTGATGAATTTCAATTGATTAGGCTTATGCTGCAACAGGGCTATTGAGATTGTTCTGGAGAAGCAAGCTGAAGAGTCGAGTAGTCCGAAGAAGGTCAAGGAAGATTCTAGCAAAAAATTATGTCTCACAAAGGCGCTAAAGGTAGGCCTCATGGATTGAAGAGTGCAAAGGATACCAACCTGATTTTTTGATTGATTGTGAGCTTGCATGAGTTGCGATTTCTGCTTTAGGATTTTATTAGGGTTTTAGTTGTAGTTCCTAAATGCAAGCAAGAAGGCCTTGTAAATTCAATCGATCATACTGTGAAAAATATAAGTCACATAGGACCAGATTTATATCACTGGAAACATTGAATGTGTTATAAACAAACAAACAAGTTTCAATAAAAAGTAGTCTAAATAGGACCTATTCAAAACTACTGAAAAAAAAAAAAAAAAAACATGAGGCCCAATTTGGGTTTCTTGGTCCTTTTAGGGTTAAACAGAAGCTAACTTGAGAATTGTTGGGGTTACAGTCTCATCTTTGCGTCGGAATCAACAACGTGTCTCGTGCCTTGGAAAGGATGCCTGTTAAGGGTAGTAATACGTTACTGGGAGAATCAGAGCCAAAACGTGCAAAGACTGTGGACAACATTGTTACACAACTTAACCAAAGAGCCAACCGCACACCTTTACAGGTTAGTTCATGATTGTGTTTCTCAATTCTATCATATTTTTCTGTTTTCACGTAGCATTTTCTTTCTCGTATTGACTGACGAGAAGCTTTTGTTTTCTTGTCTCCAATGACTCTCCAAAGGACTTCCAAAGCACTCAAAACGAGGCACCCTTAACTCGTATTAGCTTGAATGGACCTTGTTTTTTTAATGTGCAGGCAGTAATCTTCGCAACAGATGTCAAGCCAAAAGCGCTTGTTGCTCACCTTGATGTCTTATGTGCTAGTCGAGGGGTTGCAATGTTCCCCATCACTGGTGGTGATGGAGGCGGCTCGTTGAAGCTAGGCGAAGTCCTTGGCACTCGGACAGCTACTGCCATAGGAATTAAGGTTAGAGCATGCACACCCTTCTCCCTTCAATTCACCCCATTGCAGTATAATCACATCCAAGATTTGGTGTCAGAAGCTATCTTGTCCACACCTTTACTGCTATAATCACCCTCTATATAGTGCGTGAACCAAACACAATCACTATACATGAGTAATCATCAATCTAGGATACTAAGCCCTTCCTTGAATTAGCTATAGAGGGACTATAGAAGCATCACTATATCCTGGCCTCACTCTCACTGGCCTTGAATTCCAGCATTAAATGCAAGCATATTTCATCCAATTTTCAGAGTCAAGGACTAATGCAGGCGTAGGGTGTGCATGCTCTTAGTATGAATCTTTCCCTGCAATGTAGTTTACCCGTTACAATGCAGGTCACCAATATTATGTTGGTATGTCGCTAACTGATAACAATGAAAACTTGTTCAGGAAGGAGACACCCCGATTAATTGGGCTCTGGAGTCAATTCTGGAAAAGTGTTAATTACATGGACCTGAATATCCCTCTCAAGCCATGGAGGAATCGTCGTTCTCAGGTGAACAGGTTCATCATTTTCAGAAATTCTAAAGATATGCAGTTGAAATTGCAGTAATGAAAATCCAAGTAGGGTAGGAAGCAGTCAACCGGTTCTTAGCAACGCATTGAGGTCAACCATGCATAGACATGGAGAATGATTAGAAATTACACCACATTTATGGACATGTAACTGATGGATCCCCTTTACAGCCATCGTTAGACTGAATGTTTTGCAGCTTCTGTGTTAGGATTGACTTGCAGTTGTCATTTTGGAGAGCTGCAAATCTGCCTTAACTGGTTGCTTGGCTATTCCTGTAAGTGTTGTAATTGAAGGACATACCTTGCCTTTCAGGATATTCAACCTTTGATCATCATTCTGTTCTGGTTTCCATTTTTATTTTCCACAGAAATCTCATGGCTACAATGACATAACATTGTGAAAAGGCTCCCCAACAGTGAATGACTAGGGGTAGTATATTTTGCCTCTGTCAGTCTTAACCTTGAGCTAAAGAATCTATAATTATACATTGCCGAGCAAGGCATAGTTAATAATGTTTTGAATCCAACTCAGAATTAGTCAACTGAAATATTCTCAAAATTTCACAATAGCTTTGATTTGCCTTCTATATTGTATTGTACGTCCAGCGGATGTCTGTATTGAGCTTGTTCTGGTTCCGTTCCTTCATTGTTAGCTCATAAACTGATCATTGTTGTACAGAACAATAGCAAACAATCTCTGAATAGCTGGAATTTCTGGTAATGAGTTTGGCGCTGCAGAAATGTGTCGTATTATGTAGTGTCATATTATTAGGTTACACTACCGAAATCACATTGATTGCTTTTATCATATTATCAAGGTTAGACTGTCTATATCAAAGTACATTGGTCTCGGGGATCACTAACATATATCTAGTGTAACCACGTGCATTAAAAGGGTATTGAATGGGGCTATCACATAATTGGAATATTTGAGGTATATTCTAATAATAATCTCAAATTATTCCTTGCTTGAATTTAAAACATCCTATATTACATATAAAATTAGGTAGAATTTTTTCCTCCCATGAATTAAAAGGACCCAAAGGTTTAACTCATCATAGTTGTGAATACTCATGTTCCTTGGATTTAAAGAATAATGCACCCCCCAGAAGTCTTTATCATTTCTCCAACATCCTTTTTGATAAGGTGCTCTCCAAGAACCTTTGCATGCTTTCTTCAAGCAACATTAAACACCTTTTGAGTAGCATCTTTGGATGTACCTATATTCATTAGAGTATAAACTTCATAACTTATTCATACGATGTCCAAATAATGCACACTATTGTACAATCCTGTACAAGTTGCTTACGAATTTTTGATTCCTTGTCAAAAACAAAGTCCTTTGCTGTCCCTTCCCTAAATTGTAATCTGCTCGATATGGCACCTATGAACCTACAAATTGAAAAGGACATTCCTACTCTAGTCCTCTATTGGTAGGAATTTTTTCTTGTCATATTTGCAATCTTCATAATCAATGCGGCTGCTTGATATAGGATCTACCTACTTTCAATGCTGACAACATCCCATCAAACATGGCAGTGATGCATTTTCCACAATTTTCCAATGCCACCTCTCAAACGTGCGTCGTCAATCTCCTATCATGTCGGAGGTCGCACCGATCAGCACCGAAGCATATGGAACAATGGTGGTGGATCTTCTATGTTGGTTGTGATAAGTTGGTATGTTTCTACTACCTGGTATGACTCTGTTGCCTAGTATAACTCGTCTGATATGACTCTGTTGCCTAGTATAACTCATCTGATATGACTCTACTGTTGACTAGCTCGTGTATACTTGTGTACTTGTATTGCAATACCGGCTAGTGTTCATGTGGTGCAATACCGACTACCGACTTCTGTCTTGCCATACCGTTTTGTCTCACTTACATATTTAGTCATGTTTACCGTTTAGTTACACATAAATTACAAGTTAGTCCTTCTTTCTCAACTTGGTTAGATTCTCAGAATGCGGCAGCGCACTTTGACGAAGAAAGAGAAATTTTTCATTGTAACAATGCGAGAGAAAGGAATGAAGTGTAAAGACATTGCAGACGTGCTGCAAATGCCTCGGTCTATTGTCTCCATTGTCCTTACAAAATGGAGATTAACAGGTTGTATGTGAACTCAATCAACAAGCCACGCTCCTCAAAAACTCACAACTTGTGTATTGCGAGATTTAGCTCGGCTTGTTCATTTCGACCGCCAGCAAACTCTTGCAATGCTTATAGATCGTTTCCATATGCATAGAAACACCATACATACCTATATCTGCAAGCTTGCATTTTACAATAGGATTTCCCGTAAAATGTCCTATTTGACTGTAGATTATAGAGCAAAGAAATTAGCATTTGCAAAAGAACATCGACATTGGATTGAGAACGATTGGAAAAATGTGATATGGTCTGATGAGTCCTCCTTTGAACTTGGAAAAACCTCACGGCAGATTAGAGTGTGGCGGAAGCCACATAAAGCATATACATCTAAGTGTTTAGTACCTACTTTCAAATCGGGTAAATCTTCAGTAATAGTTTAGAGGGCTTTTACCGGGTTTGACAAAAGCCCATTAGTTCTTATGCCGGAGGGTGAATAAACAGCAACCAATTTCATTCAAAATGTCTATGACAACACTTTAAGTGCCTTCTATTTTATACATGATCATCCTCATCAGCTCACACTCATGGGAGATGGTGCTCCAATCCACCGCAGCAAATTTGCACAACAATAGAGGATAGCTTATGGTATTCAAAAACTTGATTGCCCTTCAAACTCACCAGACCTCAATCCCATTGAGAACTTATAGAAATTTGTGAAAGATTTGTTCCGCTACCACAACCAACCAAAAGATAAACAAGAAATGATGCAAACTTCTGAAGTAGTATGGAATGAAGTCTCCATAGATAAATTACAAAATCTTATTGCAAGTATGCCTAATCGAATAGAAGCAATCATTTCAGCAAAGGGAAGCACCAGATGGTAAATAGTATGTAGAAAAAGATTATAAATCTTATTTATTTTTCCATATGTACATGTACATATTTATCATAAATATAAGGCTTTCTTTTCTATGTTTCTAACGCAACTTTTGGTTTCAAAATTGAATCATTTTTGCACCTCCTATAGCTCCTCAAAGTTCCTACATACTATACTGAAATTTCAGGCCCGAAAAAATTCGTAAACATGTTGTACCCGACTGTACATTCAAATTTTCTTTCACTTGTCAATAAGACCAATAAAGAAATCATCAATTGCTAATAGTAACAATCACGGGTGCATATATTTTACACAAATGAAGATAGGAAAATGTTGAAAACACTACTGAGGGCCAAACCATAAAGGATAGAAACAATGTCATGGAACGATGTTCAACAACAAAACATGCAAAAAAAAAAAGTGACGACTTTCACTTGTTTTTTTTTAAGAATGATGATGTTGAATTTGTACAAATAAATTCCCGTTCCATTTCAAATTGGAGGATCTTAGTGTTGACAAAGCATCATTTACAAAATCCATTATTGATTGATGAAAATGTTATATTTAGCTAAACATCCTGCATAACATAGTACTTGTTCTCTTCTCCCCCAAGCTTACAACAATGCATTTTACTTCATTCACTTCAAACTAATCATTGTTTCGTGACTTGTGTGGCCCTACACTATCCAAAAAGATGTTGTTTTTGACACTCTTCTCAACACATTGTTTTTGACACTATGCCCCTACGGTATAGATAGACAAACTACCTCCAACATAATTTTCATTCACTATGGTCTTGTAGGCCATTATTATTATTATTCGACACTAATTATTTGGTAATGATTATTTAACACTAAAGGCCACTTTACATATGAAATCAAGGCCGTTTTGATGTGTAAAATGGCTTGAATCCCCACCTCTCATTCGTCCAAATCCTGAAATCAACCCCAACCCCATTATATCAATTTTTTTTAAAATTAAAAATGACAATATGTGACACAACACCTACTTGAAGAATTGGGTGCATTGAAAAAAGGGAGGCCAATTCGTGACGTTGGGGCCATTTCCAGATTTTTTTAAAAAATATTCAAAAACTATTCACTTTTGTTAAAAATAATTTTTTTTGCAGCAATCAACACCCTTGGATTGTTTGCAAATCTGAACGGCTCTTTTTGGGAGATAAATGGGTGAAATTTTCAAAATGCTAGTAAACATGGGTCTCTGTCATAATCTTATTATATTGAGTACTTGAGGCCGGCCTGAAGGCTAACAAGGGTTGAAATTTGGTTGAATCGACCCCAAGAAAAAACGGCGTCAACTTCATATGTAAAGCAGCCCTAAAGTGGAGAAAACAATATCATCGAAAACAACACCCTTTTTCTGGAAGAGCAGGCATGAGGAAGAAACCAGGAATCACGGGCATGGGGTTGGTAGGCCCAGATTCACACTACATGATTATTAGTGTTGCCGGCTTTACCTGAAGGCGTTTCCACGAAGGCGCGGCCTCCGTTTACAAATCACCAAAGAAACCTCTCGCCGTGGTGCACGAAGAACAAGAACTAACAAACTGAGGAACACGCGGTTTCCATCCCTTTCTGTGTCAACGACGGACCCAGGCACGAAGATTCATACACTTTTGCCTCCGTCTTTGTGCCTTCACCCTTCTCCAGTTCGCAACCCCCACAATGAATGAATGAATCATTCACCCGTTCCAGGCACTCACTGCCCTTTGGCTTTCTCGCTCCTTTCCATCCGTCCGCATTCCCAGGCTCAGTCACTCTCACTGAGCCCTCTCAATCAACACGCTTCTAACTTAACGCACCATTGGATTTCCTCCTCCTCTTCCAGTTGTGTTTCTACTGCGGCTCCACGACTACGTGATTCAGACTATGTAGTTCATAGAATTGCTGAAGGGCGCACACTTTGGACGCCTGGGTGGATCAATTGCAATTCAAGGATTCGTTTCCAGACGTCTTCTCGTTTCTTCCAGGTGAGTAAGTTCGATAGAATTCGGTGCGATCGTTGTTGCCTTGAGGATCAATTTGAACCAATTTGAACTTACAATGAATCTTCATCGGAGGTCGAAGGAATTCCTGGATCAATTAGTAGTAGTAACGTTCGCAAACAAGCGCTGGAATTCTTCAATGAAACCTGGAGTCTAACAAGGCAATGCATTTCACGCGGCCAAGAGTTTGACTTGCTGAGAGAAAGAGAGAATTCACGCTGCCTGGTTCTTTGGAACCAGCGTTCATGAAGAGTCTATTCTTTGATTCTTTGCATGCTCCGTGTGTTGAAATCCTTGCAGCATTTCCTTGTATAGGGTAGATTTCATGGCACATGAGATTTTTCTAGGTTTGATTACAGTGTAAGGATTGCAATTATAGGGAGATTTTTGTGTGTTTCCGCAGGAGAATTTGCTTGTGGATGGTCTAATGGGGCGCAACAAGGCATCGTCAGCGGGGCCGAGAGGTGCGATTGTATCCGGCGGGGGCGGCACGACGCCGCTGTTCGGCGCCAGCCCCAACAACGCGCCGTCCGATTACGGCAGCCCTGTGAAACCCTACGTGGGACCTCCGGCGTACTCGCCCAGTGCGCCTCCCATCTACTCCTCGCCCGGCTACGCGTACAGCGGGGACCCCGAGTCTGCTGGCCCCGCTCCGAATGAAAAGCCTCGCATCAAGCAGAACCGCAAGTGCCGCGACGTCGTCTTCCTGGCTCTCTTCCTCGCCTACGGCATCGGCATCGTCATCGAATCCAGCTGGGGCTTCACCAAAGGCGACCCAAGGCGACTTGTCTATGGACTCGATTACAAGGGCAACACTTGCGGCGATAACAAGGGCTCCCTCAATCTCAAAGACTACGATGTTCGCTACTGGGTCAATCCCAACCAGGTGAAGAAACCAAGAGCAATTTTGATTTCACTACCCTTGGTAATGACCAAAGTTGAAAGCGAAGTGAATGTTCTCAGTGTAGAAACTAACCAGAAGTTTGAATTCAAAGCAAAAATTTCAATGTCGAAACCAACCTAGGTCATTCAAAAGGATTGAATTCGAACTGAACAACTCTAGCGTGGAAACGAACCTTTTTCATTCACAAGTTTGAATTCAAAGCTAACAATTTTAATGTAGAAACTAAGTAACCTTGTTCATTCAAAAGGATTGAATGAATTCAAACTGAACAATCTTAGTGTCCACGGAAACGAACCTTGTTCATTCAAATGGGTTGAATTGAATTTCAAAGTGACCGATTTGAGTGTAGAATCTAATCTTGCTTGTTGGGAAGATAAATTTAAAGCAAATTATTATGCTTTTTCTTACTGTACATGTTGTTTCTAACCTTGCTCGTTTGAAAGCGAGCGTTCTTGGCGAGAAACTAACTAACCTTGGTCATTCAAAAGGCTGAATACACGTTCTCAGTGTAGAATCTAACCTTCTCATTTCAAATCATGCACACTTTTCTGTGGGCCTAAGAAATTCTAATAACATTTTCACCTTTTGCTATAAATTTGAATCACAAGTATAATTTTAATTAAACTAGGGCGCCGCTTTTCTCCACACCACCAGTGACGAAGTGAAAGGCCATGAAATTAAATAAGATATGAAAGGCTAGATTACTTCACATAATGGTCTTTGTGGGCATAGAAAACCCTGCTCTAGAACTGTCGACTGCTCACTTACAAACCCTGCAACCAACCGTTGAAAAGCCACAAGTGGAACCTATAGTCATCAATACCATTTTTCTAAACCAGCTTCGACCTACAGTCGTCATTGGAATTTTAACTTATTGAAAACATAATGGGTTAATATAAAGTCATATACGTATGAAATAGTCCTTGATACATTAAAACGTTTGTTACTAGTAAAGAGTTACAACAAGATGGAAATGGTGATGTAAATTTCAGCGAAAAGATGTAGAGAAATATTGAAAAAAAGAAGTGGTGGAGCAGGTGTACAAGAGTGGGTTGACGTCGGATCCGTTCACATTGGGGGATGCAAGGAGCATATGCTTGGGGGAGTGTCCACAGCCCAGTGCAGGCAACTTGACGTGGGTGTGTGATTACCCGGAAGGTAGCGTGACATTGAGCATGTCACAGTGGGCCGCCCGAAACTATGATTATTTCGCTCTGCTCTCGCCGGAGCAACAGAGCTCTTCTTTCAACTTGACAGGGCCTTGTTATCCTGTTCTCTTTGCCAGCACCAACCGTACGTCTCTCTCCCTCTCTCCCATACACTGGCCACCCCGGGGGTGTACTCTACATTATGTTTGAGAATCACGTGCGTTCATGACCCCTTCTAAAAAGCCCCTTGTATACGAGAGGTTATATGTCTAAATACTTTTGTATACAGATATATTCCGTTTTAAATATATGTTAAATGTAAGTATACGTGAATATTTTTAGTTCTAAATGTGTTTATTGTATGTATACGTAATACGGCAATGTTCAAATTAATACCCCTTCTGTGCACTCACGTATACTTGTACGTGTTTAGTACAATGCACCCCCGGGCTGGCCACTTCCAGTGTGTCTTTACGCTTGTATCTTTGCAAAGGAAGTCCACATAGGACCTACTCAAAACTGTTAAAAAAACATCTTGAGCCCCAATTCAAGCTTCTTGGTTCTTTAGGGGTTAAGGGTAGACTCTATACTACCTAAAGTAAGATTTGTAAACACACTAAATACTTCCTTGCATGTGGGTTACTTTTGTAGGAATATAAGAGAGTAATTGTATTACAAAGTTTTACGCTTACGGATGTTGTAAAACCAAAATTTTGTGCAATAATAATTATAAGGAACTAACTAAAGAATCTATTCATTTGGTCCTATAAGAATCTATAGGACCAAATGAAGATAGAATTTCTTTTACTGTTGGTTTTGATGACCCGGACTCTTAATCCATGTGATAAGTGTGAATTTTTGATACATGGATAGTCAGCTACGAACCACATCTGCAAAGTTTTCTTCTAAATCCACTTTTTGTACTTAGCTATTGAGGTTCAAAGTTTGGTGTTTTTAATGTGATTGCAGAGATTTTTGCTGAATTTTTTGGCATTGAAACGTTATTTCGATATTTTAGATGATTGTATTCTAATGATCTCACGTGTTGTGTGAGATTAGTGTTTTGGAGCTGTCAACTGGATGATACGCCATCGAATGCCACTTTGGCTCTTTGGGAGAATGCTGGAGGCGTTGCTGTGAACTCAGGCAATGTGATTGTGCAAGTGATTCACAATGCTCTCTCCACTCCGAGTGCTGTTGCCAAGGTGAGCTTTCATTTTAATGTTTTTTTAATAAAATTTGAATCCAACAATCACGAGGTGCTCTTTTCTATGTGCGCTAGTGTAAATGGCTTTGGTATTGGGAGTAACAGACCCTTCACAAGCACAAAATAGGGGCAAGCGTGCACTGTGGAGCCTATGCACACACAGAACTGCAATCCTCAATAAATCATGGCTCAAAAGTTTTGCTATTGTAAAACCTTGATATGGCCTAATATGGGTACCCCCTCCAAAAATGGTGTGATTTTTGAGAAATATCTTTTTGATAAGAAAAAAACATTGGAAAATTACAAAAATTAGAGGGTGTTATAGGCACCATGGCTGCAACTATATACATGGTGTTACAGATGGAATTTCTAGCACACAGAAAATGAGTTAAACATAAGTCACACTATGTGAGACGCGTAAAAGTGGTACCCATATCAGGCCATTCCCCCTCATTGTTTTTTTACTCGAAATTGATTTTTTTATGTCAATATTTTGTCTCTTTTCAGACGAAGCTTATCAAATGTATGTAAATATTGTAGAGAGCACTCTATTTCATCTTTATTAGTGCCGGAATGCAGCTTCCACATAGAATTTCAACGAGTCTCAAGTAACGTAGGAATGACACGTGACATTTTCCAACAAAATGTGCTTTTATTGGAATAGGGAGCCCTCTACAGTATTATAAGAATCAAAATTCGTATTTTTGAGCATAAGCCTTGATTCCTAAAGGGTGTTGTGAACCGGTAGTCTAATGAATCTCATGATAGCAGCTGTATAAGCTATAATATGATAACTATTATTATAATTATTTTGAAAGTCAACACTATTTCATACTCATGATTAAATTTCAATTTTATTTTATTTTAAACACCTATTCATAAGATTTAATCTTTAATTTTCTTCATTGAAACAAAGTGAGTAACTCCATTTTGAATGAGTTTAAGAATAACTCTATATTTTTGATGTGAGTGTTGACTAGGGGTTTAATATTGTTGCAGAGATATATTGCAGATTTGGGAAGAGCATGGCCAGTTCTTGTGGTTTGTGGTGGCATAGCCCCACTAGTTCTGTCAATTGCATATCTCATCCTTGTTCGATACTTTGTGGGTATATTGACATGGCTGACCATCATATTGCTCAATGTCCTTACACTCCTGGTGACCCTTTTCTTTTACATAAAAGGTAACTATATTCCAAAGCCTTGAATTATTTTTGTCCTTTTCATACTTAACCCCTAAAGGACCAAGAAGCTTAAATTGGGCCTCATGTTTCTTTTTTAGCATTTTTGAGTAGGTCCCATGCGGAGTTCCTTTTGTTTAACCCCTAAAGAACCAAGGATCATGGTTTTAAAAATGTCAAATTCAATTGGTCATATTGTGAAACACATAATTTGGATGAGACCAAATTTTATATCACTAGAATCAGTGAAAAACATTGCATGTGTTGGTCAAAATAAGTAAATTTGAACAAAAAGAAGTCCACATAAGACCTACTCAAAGCTGCTAAGAAAAACATGAGGCCCAGTTTGGGCTTTTTGGTCCTTTAGGGGTTAACTTTATTTGTTTTCTGATCAACACGTGCAACGTTCTTTATTGATTTTGATGATAGAGCATTTGGTTCCATCTGAATTATCTTTTTCACAATATGATTGCTTGAATTTGTCATTTTAAAACCATGAATCCTTTGGACCTTTAGGGGTTAATTCTTTTACAGAGCTACGTTCTTGTGTTTACGAGTGCCTTACTTGTCATTGAAGCATAGGAATATGTATATTCTTTTCATTTGTCAAGTCATTAGATGATGATTGAGTGAAAACATCGCTTGAAATAAAGTGACCCACATTAGAATAAACTTAAGAATGTAGCTTGGTGTTGAAATTAAGTGAACAAAAAGTCACGTGAAGTTTGATATGGGGGTTTTGGTGTGCAGCTGGATGGATTGGGAAGGACGTTGTTACAGGTGTAGTAGGAAATGGTGCTGACAAAGTGTTGTCATCTTCTGATAGTGTACGGATCCTTTCCCTTATGAAATCATTTACCTCATGAAATCGTTTACATTGCTAGTCGATTTGTCAACTTTTCTTTTTTAAATAATTGGAAATTATTGCCATCATTCTTACATAACATGCTTTAGATTGGGGTCCTAGAATTGCTTACGAGAATTATGTACAAATTGAAGCTATGGATCCAATACTTTCTTATTTTGTATCTTTGGCAATTTTTGTGTGCAGGAGGCTAACCACTTGAAGATAGTGGCGGTGATCATGTCAGTAGTCTTTGTTATTGTAGTGCTCGTCACTCTCGTTCTGCTCAAACGTCTCATAATTGCTGTTGCAGTAATCAAGGTACAAATTCCTCATCCATTATTTACATTAGCAGATTCAACTTTTTCCTTACAAATGATTACTTTTTAAAAAATTAAAAATTCGTCAAAAAATGTTTTTTTTAGCTACACCTTTAATTCTATTTAGTATGGTTTATGTGGATTCATGTTCTTTTTATGGAATGTTGGTAGACTTACATAATATATAAAATAATGTGAGTGTCTGAAGCAACTTAAATAATGTGAGTTTCTTAAATGAAGTGACCCATGTTCATAAAGGTGTTTTCAAGTAAAATTTTAATAATGTAGCATACAGTATGCAGAACAAAGGGTGTACCTTGTGTCATAACAGTTTTGCAATCCAAAATAAAACCTTCATTATAGAGGAAAATGCATGCCACTCGGTGAGTGGTCAACGTCTCTCTTCTTCTTGGAGCTTTTGGTCACCCTATTTGTGCCACTTTGTGATCACTATGTATCAACATCTTATATTTAAAATTGAAATATGTATACTATTGATACATAGTGATATGACTTTCAAATTGTGACATAAATAGAGTGGCTTATCCCTTGAAGGACCAAGGATTCGTGGTTTTGGAATGACATATATTCAATCAATCATATTGTGAAAAATATAATTTGGATGGGACCAAAATTTATGTCACTAGAATCTGAAGGACATTGCACAAAAAGAAAGTTCTAAATTTAAACAAAAAGAATTCTACATAGGACCTATTCAAAAATGCTAAAAAAAGAACAACACATAAAGCCCAATTGAAGTCCTTACCTCCCAATGTTATGAGCTCAAAATTGTGCATAAAAAGAAATTGGATGAATTTCCTTTTTCTAGAGGGAGTTGTTTGAAGAAGGTGGTGTGTTGTGATCAATGAACGGGGAGTTTTCCAAGGGAACCAGCTAAAATCCAATATTTTACAAAGCAGGTGGTTTTAAACAAGAACCCATCCGGTTATTACCTATGTGTCACCTAGGTAGCACCCGAGTATCACAAAATTCATCCAGATTTTAGCCTAAAACTATGAATTTCAACCGATAATTTGGCAATTTCATTTGGCTGATTTTATACTAACTGTCGGATCTCCCTGTACATTGGTTGTGATGGCAATGCAGGTGGCTGCAAAGGCGATTGGGGCAATACCAAGCCTAATTTTCTATCCAATAGTGCCCTTTGTGTTTCAAAGTGCATTTTTGATCTATTGGGTAGCAGGGTTGCTGTACCTGTTCAGTGCAGGCAATGTGACTCGGAACAACTGCAACAATAGCTGTGCGGCTTATGATCTGACGCTGGGGAATGTTACCGACACCAGCTGCTGTGGCTATGACTTGCACCACCCCAAGCATTTAGTGTGGGCTATTCTGTACCACTTCTTCGGTTTCTTTTGGACTACCCAATTCATCACTGCTTGCTGTTTGACCACCATTGCTGGTGCCGTCGCGGCTTATTACTGGGCCAGGGGCGAAACTGCTGTGAGTCTCTACATCCTCGTTTTGGCAAATTTCTTTTTGTAAAACTTGCATACCATTTGTTTTAGGCAAAGCTGTTAGACCACTACAAGGAGAAGGCGTCGCTTTTCACTCCCTTCTGTGAGTCAAACGGCGCCACTACGCACTCACCAATTTTTTGGTTGGACTTGGTGAGTGCGATTCGTCACGTAGGACAAGTATGTACAGTAAAAAGTGACAATGGACAGGATTCTCGAGAGTGAGAAACGACGCCACTGCTTGTAGTGGACATTGAATGGGAACAAGCTTGGATTCATGAGGGTGATATGTTTGTGATAAGAGGATGATTGCTCTTTATGTTGGCAAATTTGTTATTGTGCACTCACTAAAACCCTTAATACCATTCTCAAACCAAAGCTGTCAAACTTTGAATGGGAACCAACCCGGGATCAAGAGGCTGATCATATGTTTGTGATGAGAGGATGTCAATGTAGAGAATCAATCTCTTAACATTTTTTATTTAGAGTTGTGAAACTTTGAATGGGATCTAGTAAGTGTGAATTCCTAAGGGTGATATGTTTGTGATAAGAAGATATTGGAGAGTATCATTTTGAAGGGTGCGTGCCAAATGAGCTATAATTGAGTGTCACGTTGCCAAAATCACATTGTGAAGTTTTCTGAGTTGAATTGTAAATTTTCTAATCTACAAGGAAAGCACACTGTTGTGATAAGGCCCTGTCCGTATCAAGCAAGTAGCGAACAAATGTTAAGAGCGGTTAGCTAAAAATGTGCCCGCATCTAGTGAGTACAAGAGCAGTTAGGTAACATTGTTTAGCTAACTCATGCTCTCATCTACTAGTTAAGAGTTAGTTAAAATATCTTATGCGTGAAGATTTTGGAATCAAGTAGTTACTTCTCCATTCATGGTCAGGAGAATCAAAGAGAAGTATAGGAAAGTAACACTTGTTTAGCTACTTCTTATTTGCTTGGTGCAGGTGGGGCCTAATAGAGTTATCTTTGAAGTAGGGTAAAGGGGAGTTGCTGACCTTGTGTTAAAAAAAAAAGGGAAGGAATGAACCTGAGTTCATTCATATTGCTATGAATTATGCAAGAATATTAACTCCAATTATACATGTTGTAAACGTTTTGGTACATGTGCTGGTTCAGGATATGGGGTGGCTGCCAGTACTGTCATCAGCAAAGAGGGTGTTTCGGTACAGTTTGGGGTCCATGGCATTTGGCTCTTTGTTGGTGGCCATTATCGAAATGATTCGGTTTCTGCTGGAAATGATTCGGAAGAAGCTCAAGGTCTTGGAAGCCGCGCCCGGTGGATGCTTCATCACCATCTGCTGCTGTTGTGCGCAATGTTGCTTGGGTTGCATCGAGTGGACCATCAAGTTCATCAACCGGAATGCTTATATCGTGGTACGTGATTTGTCTAAATTAACTCCTCAAGGACCAAGGATTCCTTGTTTTAAAATGTGTGAAAAAAATATACTTCAAATAGAGTCCTTGTGTTGGTCCAAAAGTAAATAAACTTGGACAAAAGAAAGTTTTCATACGAACTACTCAAAAATGTTAAAAAAAGAGAGGCTCAATTTTTTTTCGTCATGGTGAATCCAACTTTTGAACTAGATATAACTTTTTGAGAGCTTTGACTGAAAGATTCACATTGAGTAGATTATGGGGTTTTTTTGAAGTTTTAGACATCTTTAAAGGAGAATCTTCTTCACATGGAGAGATCTCCTTATGGTCATAGAGGCCTCCTCATAATTATATAGGGAGGTCTTTAGAATCATGAAAACCCCTATTAGAATCACACATTGATTGCTACATTTGTTAGCAACATTAGGAAACAACATTGCGGTTCCTAAATGTTGCTTAACAAGCTATAACATTGCTTCAGCTACTCAACAAATGTAGCACACAATGTATGATCCCTCATAATCCACTAGGACCCCTTATAATCTACTAAGAGGATTATGTAAAAATATATTCTTTTCTGACCAGCCAAAGAGAGAGTAACATGGTTGGCCTGAAACTTGGCATTACGGTATCTGGCCGAATAATTATTAATTTTGGAAAATTGCTTCCAATAAATGTCAAATTATGTGGCTATTCTCTAAGATTCTTTTTTTCACCATACCAAATGGAATTCTTTTGAAAAAAGTAATTTCCTAAAGCTTTGGACTTCTCTTTTTATAATTATTTTTTGCCGATCCTGACGACCGACTACGGTATGTGCAGATTGCCATAAATGGGAAGGGCTTCTGCCGGGCAGCAGCCAAGGCAACAGGGCTGATTGTGAACAACGTGTTGAGAGTGGCAGCTGTGAATATCATCGGCGACTTGATCTTATTCCTTGGAAAAGTGGTCGTGAGTTTAGCCTGTGCCCTCTTTGCCTTCTTGATGCTGGACACCAAGACCTACAAGACTGGCCATGACAAAGTCTCCTCACCTCTCTTCCCTGTGCTGGTGAGCACCATCATCATCTCTTTCTTCCAAATCGTGTCTGTATGCAGATAATCGAAACATAGAAAAATTAGAAAATTGTTGCAAGTGGTTGTTGTATTTGTAACTTCCTCTGCTCTAACCAGTATTCCTTTTTGCTACTTTGTTGAATGTTCTCTTTGTTCTAGATCCCAGTTTCTGTGTAGATACATACAAACCTCTTTAATGTCATAGCCCAGAAGCCCAAAATGCATACAGTGACATTGTTAACAATCAATAGGTTTGCATATAAAACTGTGACAATCAATTGTGTTGCATGTAAAAATTTGACAACCAATAATGTTGGATGTAAAAGTATGTGACAATCTATTGTGTTACATGTAAAAGTGTGTCAGTCAAGAGTGTTGCATGTAAAAGTGTGTGAATCAACAGTGTTGCATATAAAAGTGTGTGAGAGTCATGTAAAAATGTGTGATAGTCAAGAGTGTTGCATGTAAAACTGACATTAAGGAAGTGCTTGCATGGGGAACTTCTCGTTGAATTCCTCATTATGCAGCTTTTTGTGACATAACAGAGTGTGACAGTGAGAGGATATTAGTGTGAGTTCTGAATCAATCAGTGTGTTTTCAAAGGTTTGGTGAGAGAACAAAGGATCACTTGATATTAGAGAAGGTGATATTAAAGAGGTTTGGGTACACCATACATCAGTGTTTTTTGGGGCTTCAAAAAGCAGGTGTCACCTATAGCGAAAAATGTGTTACCATTTTGATTTATTTTCTTTCCAGTTTGTTTTACTGCACTGATCCTGGTGGTGGTGGTGTTGTTGCCCAGTTTTGCTGGTTTGTGGGGTACCTGGCAGCAGGCATGTTCTTTGGAGTAGTAGAGATGGCCATTGATACCATCTTGCTGTCCTTCTGCATAGACTCGGAAGAAAACAATGGCACTCCCATGTTTGCTCCTCCGTTGCTCATGGACACACTCACCTCCCATGCCAAACGTGTGGAAGCAGATGAAGCCGCCCGAGCTGCAAAAGCGGCCCGCAAACAGGCTAAACAATAACCGGAGAGCTCTTTACCTTCCATGTAGTAGAAACCAACCATATTGATATGCATATGATGGGAAACCAGCCATATCGATATTGATATGATGGGAAACCATGCATCCATGTAGGAAGCATAAAACACTCAGACAAACAGACAGACACACAGAGAGGAACACAGGGTTTATTTTATTTTATTTGGCAAAGAATTTGCCAAATTTAGACTTTAAAAACCACAAGGTGATAGATATCCTATGGAAGATATCTGGATGAATTTGCCACAATGTCCTCAGCTAATTTTATTTTCTTTGTAAATAGATGTAATAAGTTTGCCACTGCTACGGTAACTTCGTTTGAGAAACTTATGTTTGCAGTGAGTTGCATGATTCTGTTCAATTTATCTTCAAGCTCTTCCTTGGGTGCCTTCTTGGATATGATGATATTTGAAGGCTTTGAATGTGTGCTTTTTATGCCAAAAGATGAACAAAGAGGAAATGATCCAAATCTTTCAACAAGTATGGGCTGAAGTATCTCAAGAACAATTTCAAAAGCTCATTTCAAATATGCTTGCTAGAATGAACACGTAATTGAAGCGAAGGGTGGGAGCACTCAATGATAAATAGTGTATACGGTACATAGATAGTATTTTTATAGTGTATAGTATAAATTGAACAATTAAAGTCATCCTTAGTGCTGAAATTACAATTTTCTTGGTCAAAGGCCATAAATTACGACTAAAAAATCATATATTTAAGTTCTAATTTGATAGAGTCCTCTATAGTTCTATTAGGTACTTCAATTTTCTTGGTTAAAGGCTATAAATTACACTAAAAAATCACATATTTAAGTTCTAATTTGGTAGAGCCCTCCATAGTTCTATTAGGTACTTCAATCCAAAGTTTCAAATTAAAATATTAAAAAAAGTTACTAAAAGTAAAGCTTGAAAATAGATGTCTAAAACAAACTTCGAAAGCAAATCTGATGAATTGAATCATGTTCAATATGAATATAAATTATATATTCTATAAGTTCATTGTGTATTCAAGGGCTCCAAAGAAAAAAATTCTTGAAAAGATACATATATAATGCAATCTCAACATGTTTTGTATCTACTTTTCAATTCGGTTAGAACTACTTTTCCAATTTTAACTGCTTTAACCTTACTATAACACACATAAGTATTTATTGAACATGATTTTTCCAATTTTTTTGGTTAGACTTTGTTAAACATTGTATCTTTTATTTTATCCACAAAAATAACTCACAAAAATAAAATTTAATAGATTTTTAAACCCTGCATTGTTGCTTCTTCATAGGGATCACAAGTGGTTCAGTTTACCATGCTTTCACTCACTTGTTGTATGATTTTCACTAATACATGTGTAAAATTGTAATGATATTGTAGTACACTCCAATGTGATTGCAACGCACTGTACAGTTTCCAAATCGGATCATTTTTGAGTACACATGCATTATTCAAAGTTTCTGAATTTTTTTCTTACACAGGGGAATTTGTAAGCAAATTGGACCTAACTGTACAATATGGAAGGCAAATCAAGATATTTTTCTAAACAAGAAATTTTGAGAATATTTAAGAAGCCGACTATGGTAATTCTGAGATGGATTCATAACGTTATTAACATGCAACTGGGATGCCTTTGCTCAATGTTCAATGTATAATTATAGCTTGTTTAGCTCAAGGTTAAGACTAACAGAAGCAGAATATCCCGGGGTGCACTCTACATTATGTTTGAGAATCACGTGCATTCATGACCCCTTCTAAAAACCCCCTTGTATACGAGAAATCATGTCTAAGATATATTCCGTTTTAAATATATGTTTAATGTAAGTATATGTGAATATTTTCAGTTCTAAATGTGTTACCCCTTCTGTGCACTCACGTATACTTGTACATGTTTAGTACAGTGCAGCCCCGGGCAGAATATACTGCCTCTAGTCATTCACTGTTGACTGTTGGGGTGCCTTTTCACTGCCTTACTACGGTAATGTTACGTCATTGTAGCCATGAGATTTCTGTGGAAAATAACAATGGCAACCGGAACAGAATGACAATCAACGTTGAATATCCTGAGGAGATTAGAAAGGTAAGGTATGTCCTTCAATTGCAACACTTACAGGAATAGCCAAGCAACTAGTTCAGGCAGATTTGCAGCTCTCCAAAATGACAATTGCAAGTCAATTCTAACACACAAGCTGCAATATACGGTATGCAGTCCAATGATGGCTCTAAAGCTTTCTAAACAGTGCACGTTTTGAAAAGATGCAATGGACAGTGCAATGCTCTCCAAACAGTGCACAATTTGAAAACATGGTATATGAAGATGGAACAAAGAAAAAGTTATGTCTAGGTTCCTTACAAGTATAGTACATCATGACATCGAAGTACGACAGGAATGAAACCAATAATTTTGTACCTTTGCACAACAAAAAAACTCAAAATACTTGGGTCCGAGACAGTCCCAGATTTGAGGAATAATCCCAACTATACGAAGAAAGCCTTTTAGGGATCTACCACTTACATGTCCATAAATGTGGTGTAATTTCTAATCATTCTAATCATTGGAATGAGCATAGCAACTGGACCTGTTTATCCCACGAGCAATGGTGAGGGTTCGGCATTTCTATCTCTACATAAAGGGAGGTCCTGCAAATTAAGTTCAATTAACTATTTGGCCAGCACAGAAGGAACTATTTTTTGCATTTTACTAATGAATACCGTGCGCTGCCTACACACCGGTATACCGTTTTTTTTGGACTGCCCCTCACCAAGTGAAGGGCCCATCAACATAAACTTCTAACCAGAAAATTCATTAGAGATGATTGTAGCATCCCACAATCTAGATTGAGGCTTTCTGATATTCTGGATGTTATCAAGAGTTGTTAGGACCCTTGCACGCTAAAATTATTCATCTATATTTGAAGAGCTTGTGAACTTACAATTCTCCACCCTCATACTAGTCCATGGATCAATCACAAGTAGAATGTGGGATATATATTCAATTAAACTTAGATTTGAAGGGTCATTGTTTAACAGGGCTGTAATTGAGGACCCAAAGACTATTTAGAAGTTTCTGCAACATTTTTCATTCAATTTTTCTTCAGTGTGTCAGACCCTTCCATGGCATAGGTGTGAATGCTCTAAGGCTTGGTTCACACCACGGGTAATACAAAGATATAGATGAATCTTATCGATTGTTTACAATAAATTGGATTTTAGATGAACAAAGTTGCTTGTAACAAGAGATAGTGAATCATTTCACCTTTTGAGATATGGTATCTTCAATATAATGACATGACAGTTCTAAGGAGAGCTAATTTGAGGGACTTCTAATCGTGTGAACTAGGCCTAAAGATAGGCAATGAAATAAGCCTCCATGGATGAAGGGGATTGGTACTATGGAATTCTTTGATTGGCAACCAATGGAGACGCAACTCTCGCATGCTACATGTCCCACACAAAATTGCCTATATGGCTGTACCACTGACAACATTTTGGTACCAAAGCTATTCTCTGAACGAAAGTCCTTGAAGAACTTGGAAATGGAATCTACGTAGGATGTGACCAACTGCCCTCTCCGACAACTACAGTTCCTCTCCGTGCTAAGTGCTAACCTACCTGCCTTCAGTTCCCAATGAATGATCTGCTGCACAACTGATTTATTTTATATATTTTTTGAAACAACTGCACAGCTGATTTGCTGACATACATTCCTGAGAAGATGGAACTGAGCTTCAATGTTGCAAAAACTAATAACTTAACGATTTATCCCACAGGCATCGGTGAAGGTTCGGCATTTCTATCTCTAAGGTAACTATATCTAAAAGCGACCCTTTCCTTAAATCGTCCCTAGCTCAATCTTCCATAATAAGTAGATTTTGACGCCCTACTATTGATGAGAATGTGCACAATTTGAACATCAGAGTTTAGGGTCGCTTTAAGGTCAACCTATAGTCAGCACTTTGGAAATTCATAACTTATTCATAGTGTCCAAATAATGCATGCTAAAGTGCGTTGGAATCCTGTTGAACTTGCTATTAAGACCCACTAAAAATATTTTCTGTTTTATGTGTAAATAAGCTCAGTTGGTAAGGTGGTCGCTTTAAGGTATAGTTACCTTACATACACGGAGGTCCTGCAGGACATCCCTCAGTAACCGAGTGGTCAGCGCAGAGCGAACTATTCTTTGGCCTTTTACTAAAGAATACCGTGCGATGGAGTGGATACACTCACTGGTATATCCATTTTTTTTAAACTGCCTCTGACCAAGGGGCCCATCAATACAAATCCCAAACCAGGAACTTCTTCAGATGATTTGGTGAAACACTAACTCTGCGAAATGACGAGGAAATGCACATCCCAGCTGTTCCTCCCACATCGACAAACATATGAACTATTAATGGATTCTATACTATAGAATTAACCTGGGGCATGAAATTGAAGATTCATGTAACAAGAGCCAATAATCTCACATGAAATTCATCTCCAAAGCGATCCTTAACCTGTAAAGGACATACTAAGCCTCACAAGCTTACCGGAGAATCTTGCTCATGATTTCCACTCTGATGAACCAAATGGAGTTTTTAAAATACCAAATCGAACATATTTAAGGCATCTATACTTCTTTAGAATAGAATAAAAGTAAACTAAAAAGAGAATCATGCTTAAAAGAGATTTTGGGTGTAGGAATCGAGAAAGCCATGTCCTTTCAGGTTAAGCATCATGTATTATCATACACAAGAAAGTTACAAACTGAGCCTGCACTCCCCGGGCGGCATTTCTCCATCCTCTCATGACGCCATCCGGAAGCTTGCTCTTAGCTTTACAAGTCCACTCTGAAAATACTGGTCCACTCACAGGAAATTATTACAGCGTATAATGTACAAATGAAGCATGAGAATCGACACAAGCTAGGAAACTATAACCGAGCATGATCCCAGCCTTTGTAGTAAAATGACCGGATCACACCATTCAAGCCCCACGCCATGAACGCTGCCAACACTCCAATTGCCACTGCAATGTAGCGCTGGGGCGTCGCAGTGATCGCAGCTCCCGCAGCGGTGGCCAAAATGGCCAACATACAGAGCGCTGTTTGCGCCTTCTTGAATCCCTCCAGCGCCCCGCTGCAGCACACGCATTGCTTCGTATGCTGCAAGAAAGAACAACACCACCCATTAAAACAAGCATGTGCTATGTTATGTGCACACAAGTTTTTCATTTGTAAAAAATAGACTGCAAAATTACATAACAAGGAGGTAGCATAGAAATACCAGAAACCGTGAAAATAAGGAGATTTGGATATTAGAAATAAAATTGTATCTTAAGACTCAATTTTTCTATATAGAAGAGAAGAAATCATAAAGAGGCAAAGTGATTTCATATTTTTATCCCATATAAATATTTTCCTACAATTTTTCTAAGTGGGAAGTATTTCAAACCCCTTAGTGATTACATAGGCTCATCTTAAACCGATACTAGGACTAATCCAAAGTCAATATATGGGCTCAGCCATCATTCTACCCAAAATAAAGAAAATACAAGAAGCCGATTGGTCAACACTAATCTCCTAAAAAACGGTTTATAGTCACAGCCTTAACTGTTTCAATGTCAATCTACTGCACAACTTTTGGGCCTTCACGGTTTATGGTATTCCCACGTTAATGATTGTCATTCATAACATAGCCTACTCCAGGAAATCAGGACCAGCTGTGGCAGCTTCAAATTGGTTCTAAGCAGTACGGTTACAACCCGTAATGCATTTTCCTATGCACACAATCTTCGTAGTGTATTCCAAATCTTTGTAAACTCCTCATCTCTTTCTATTCTCAACTCTTCATAGTGTACTCAAAATAAGACTACTAATGTGTAACGTGTCTAGGCTATGCTAGATAGAGTACTCCATGGGCTTGCCACGTTGTGTAGTGGGTGCTTTGCGACTTGGAGATAGCATGCACCGGCTAAATGCCATAGCAGAGCTTATAGAGTACTCTATCTAGTACACAATAAGAGGCTTGGCGATTCCCAACTCCATGAAACTTAATCATAATCATAATTTTGTGCGTAATCCACATACTTTAACGAAAGCAGTGTTCAAATTCAATGGAGAGGAGCACCAATAGAAGAAGCTCTTCATTGAAGTGGGTTCTCTTCAGTGATCCATGAATAGACAGACTGGACGAGGCTGAGAGGACATCTTGGGAACCTGATGTAGTAGAATTGCTTATTTAACAAAAGGATTGTAGTTTAAAATGACCATATTGTAAAAAATGCAATTCAGATGGGGCTAAATTTAACCCCAAAGGACCAAGGATTCGTGGTTTCAAAATTACAAATTCAATTGAACATATTGTGAAAAATACAATTCAGATGAGACTGAATTTATATCACTGGAATCAGTGAAGAACATTGCATATGTTGGTCAATAAACAAACAAATTTGAACAAAAGGAAGTCCACAGAACTGTAAAAAAAACATGAGGCCCAATTCGGGCTTCTTGGTCCTTAAGGGGTAAATTCATCAGTGAAGAAAATTGCATGTGTTGGTCAGAAAATGAGGAAAGAGAAAGTCTTACCGAGTGGTAGCGGTCAAGCAGATCTTCCTTCTTGGTAATGAGAGGGGGAAGCTGCGCATCAGATAATCCATTTGCATAAGCAACGCCGTTGCCACCATGCCTGCTTAGCCACTGCCGGAAGGCGCCTACGTAGCGATCGGCTTTTGTGGGCATGAAAAAGGCCTTGTTCCACTTCTCCACATGACCGTTCGTTGCGTCCCGCAGGTTCCTCTCCTGTGATGCACATCCACCCAAGTTTAGGGTTTAGGGTTTAGAGCATGCGCACATCCACCCTTGACTCTAGAAATTGGATGCAATATCAATATCAAATTGGATGTATTTAATGTTGTTTTTGCAGAGAAGGTGAGAGAGTCACGCCTTCTGGGTCACATATAGTGATGCTTCTATAGTCCCTCTATAGCTAATTAAAGGAAGGGTTCGGGAAGGGTTCGGTATCCTAAGTTGATGGACAATAATGATTGTGGTTAGTTCAAGCACTATATAGAGGGTGATTATAGCGGTTCAAGGGTGTGGAGAGGATAGATTCTGACACCAAATCTTGGATGTGATTATACTGCAGTGGGTGTGCATGTTTAGGGTTTAGGGTTCAACGATAGAAATGAAACGATATTAACCAAGCCCGGCCACTGACCTGTTCGTGCAGGAGAGACAGATCGCCATCGAAGAGGTTGAGCATCATTTGGTGGTCAGCCCACCGCGGAAACAGTTGCCACCATTCAGGCCCGCTGGACAGCTGCGTCATGAAGTTCCTGGCGTTGATGACAAGAATGCGACATTTTCCAGGCCCTGCATCGATCAGGAGACATTAAGTTATTACAAGGCAAAACCTCCATCAACACTTAATTGATCAACCCCATTGGGTGTAAGTATGACTCGGCTAATAATCTTTATAACCAGTACTCTTTAAACAAAAATGGAATTCTCTACCATCCCTTCTCCTTTGAATGATTGCATATCACTTTCTTCTCAAGAGAGTTTGGCTCTTGCAGTACCCGAAGTGATCTCGCGCAGTCCTACATATTGGTTCAAAGTGACGGAAGGAGGATGCTCTACCTTAATAGCAAGAGAGAGAGAAAGAGAGATCCAAGGGCAAAAAATCGGAGGAAAGGGAGGAGAAGACGAGCATAATGGTGCTAATCTGATATCTTCCTTGCTTGTTATCATGCAGCTCCAGATTACAGTGTTGGAACTGGAGTGGGTCTTGTCGTTCTGGATGATTGCAACTTTCATGAATCTTTGCGACTTGATGACTTTGAATCGGAGTGTGCTCTTACTTTGGTGAGTCCTTTGGTGCACTTAATACAATATGTTTTATGCTTATTTTCCCATGATTGATATGTTTCTTATGCTTTCTCTTCACTTCTCGGCTCACGATACGAGCTGTTTTATGGGTACAGGTTCCATCTGATGGTGAAATTCCAATAATGAACTATCCAATGATGCAAGAGTTTATGAACATAATTACCCATAGGGGTGCAATAGGTGGTGGTGCAGCCGGAGGCGCCAGGCTGCTTGAGGAAGAAGCGATACGAGAAGCGAGCGGGCGCATCAAAGACGTGACGAGACGGAGCGCCGCCTAGAGGCTTATTCCACTGCCCCTCGAAGCCGCGCGCGTGCTGCTTCGTCACCTGCAGCGCGATGGGCGCAGCCATTTCGCGCTTGCCCATCACGCCACCGTTCACCCCGTGATGCGCCACCGGCACATGGCTCGGATCAACCAGATTCTCCATGCCCGTGTCGTAGCCGTGATCCAAGTCCCGGAACGTGCATGTGAAGTACCAGCCTGGCTCATCAATACCTGCACTCCCACCAAGCAATCAAGCAAGCAAGCATCAGGCCCTGAACAAGTCCAAACTAGAGCAATCACATTATTGTAACAACTAGCACCACTTCATCTCCAATCTGGAAGATTATCGAAACATTATTGTAACAACAAGCTTCGCTATATCTCGTCATTTCAATACCAAAATAATCACCCAATGCACACATCATATGTTTCTTTCAACATTAGACACTGCCCAAAGAACGCTATTAAGTTTCAATGTACTTCTAAGTTTGCGATGTTCATTGTCATTCCTACTGCTGCATGTGGAGATTCACGAAAGGCTGTACGTGAATGGAGTGTTAGGAATGAATTGAGATAATAGATTCACTTCAAGTGCAAACGGAGGAAATATTTGCCAACAAGCTGCTGTGAATGAAACTACATGAGGATGAATCATGTGCAGTACCAGGAGTAATAGGGGGTGCTGTTGATTCAGCCAATTCATGGCCGTTCTCATCCGGCCAGACAAAGAGCATTCCCTGCTTGACTACAGTGGGAAATGACACGCATCGGGCCATGTCGTTACCTGCACAAGTTAAAGCCACCATTACAATAAGAAAACTCTACAGGAAGAGTTCGTTAGAAAGCGCAAGCACTAGTAGGAATTCGTTCCTTTAAAACTGGTCCATTGTGACTTTACAAATGGTTCAAAATGGCTCAATTCTTTTATAGAACAGTTGTTTTGGACCATTTAAGCGAGGGATGGAGGAACTGACGAGCTGCTTTGGCTTCAGGGCCGTCGCCGAGCGCCTGCGGGATGCGCGCACAAGAGCCATCGCCGTTGAAGGACCAGCCATGATAGCAGCACTGCAGGCACCCGTGCTCGTCGATCCTTCCTTCCGAAAACGGCGCCAGCCGGTGTGGACACATGTCCAGAAACGTTCGCCATTTCTCCACTTCTTTGTCGTACCAGATGACCACCTTCCGACCCAGGATCTGCAGTATTAATCCCCCAGCCTCACTGCTTAGTTACAGAGAACATTGACAATTCAACTTTGACAGAAACACCATAAAATTTTGAATGAGCTCGTCACCTGGAATGCGTGGGGTATGGCCTTGTCTGCATCAATGACAGGAAAGACCGGGTACCAATTGGATTTCCACTCGAAAGGAGCCCCCTGGCCATCTGGCAGTGGGCTTGATTCAACGTCCTGCTGCAGCACTTCCACACCACTGTTGTTAGAAAATTAACCTCCCACAACCCTATGCACTATTCCATCTCAAATTTACAAGGCTATGAAAACATTATTGTAACAACAACAACAAGCTTCGCTATATACCCCCATTTCAGCATCGTTTCAATACCCAAAACAATTCCATCTCAAATTTGCAAGGCTATGAAAACATTATTGTAACAACAACAAGCTTCGCTGTATACCATCATTTCAGCATCGTTTCAATACCAAAAACAATTTTCCATCTCAAATTTTGGAAGGCTATGAAAACATTATTGTAACAACAAGCTTAGTTATGTACCATCATTAATACCGAAAGCAATATTGGAAAGACAATCATACATTTGTTTTATCATTGTACTATGCATGAAAACAAATGCCCAAATTTGAGATAAGTAATGTCCTGGGAATCACAAGCTGGATGATTGCAGAGACTTGAGTTGAAGGGAGAACGTGCCTGGTCATTAGAGTCAGGACCAGTGGTTTGCTGATTTTGTAAGGGCGGGGATGAAACAGACCGGATCCACGTCCTTGCTGCCTTGGAGTTTTTGAAGGCCCAGGAAAGAATGGTGGCGCCGAATAAAGGCGAGGTGGGTAGCTGGCTGCTCCATGCATTCACTTGCACTGAGCAATATTGCCGCTTCACCCCCACAGACCTACACAATCAGCCCCCATTTTGTTCCCATCAAAGACTCCACAAGTGGACCTCAGTGTGAAAGCGAAACATAAGTTTAAAAACTTATATGATATGAATTCGTTTTAACAGCAATCAAAAAGCAACAATACGCTTTTCGTAAATCCAACCATGGCACTGTCTCTAAGTGAAAATCTAAGTCTGAAACCGTTCTTCAATTTCAACTTCAGTAATAATTCAAACGTTTTTTCAATCTGTGTTTGTGCACTTACAGCTTAAGAACAGAGTGGAAAAGTGAACGACACAAGTGTAAAAGCGAAAAACAACCCTTAAAATTATACGATAAGAATTCGCTTTAAAAGCAATCAACTAATGACAATCTCCTTTCACACGTGAATGAATCCAACCCCCGGGGAGTGCACTCTACATTCCAACCCCGGGGAGTGCACTCTACATTATGTTTGAGAATCACGTGCATTCATGACCCCCTCTAAAAACCCCTTTGTATATAAGGGGTTGTATGTCTAAAAACCTTTGTATACAGATCTATTCTGTCCTAAATATATGCATAATGATAGTATACGTCAATCTTTTCATCTCTAAATATGTTTATTGTATGTATACGTAATACGGTAGTGTTCAAATTAATACCCCTTCTGTGCACTCACGTATACTTGTACGTGTTTAGTACACTGCACCCCCGAGATCCAACCATGGCACTGGAAAAACCGAATGAAACCGTTCTCCAATTTCAACTTCAGTAACAAATTTGAGCGTTTTTGAATCTGTGTATGTGCACTTATAGCTGACAAAAGAAACGCAATCGAAACCACAATAAATAAATAAAAACAAAACGGAATAAAAACAGAAGATTCCGTTTCCGGTAACCCTGATCCAAGGTTACCTGCGAGAAACTGTTGCCCTTGCAATCCGGTCGCCATAACTGGTGCCGTGAAGCTCAGATACAATACCGTTTGACTTTGCCCCCAATCTGATTACACCCTCCGCTGTCAACGTCTGCATCGTCAACCTGTCACCGCTTGCTTTCTGGGCCTCTTTGTCAAATGCATCAGCCGCTCGATTCCTAAAGGACGATCACACTTATAAGATTACGACCTCCAGCAGCTCAACACGTCAAAATGACCAGCTATGGCAGGTAACTTTTTTCCTTACCTCAATTGATAGCGACGCCCAAAATCTAGAATCATATATAAATATCCGGTGCGAAATCTCACAACCTAAGAAAAAGTTGCTCACCTCGGATGCTGCTTGCTCCTTCACCAAAGTAGCTGTAATTGATCGAGAGATGGATTCCAAAACAGCTAACTCGATGCAGGACTTTGATGCAGTGAAAAAATTTGAGGTTGGAGGTCAGGAATCGAGCTGGGTTGTGGCAAAAATCGGCGAGAGGAGGTGAAGTAACCCCATGGCTACGCAACCGAACCGCTGAATCAGATTCTAATACGTTGTCGTCGACCACTGTCATGATGGACTGCGTGATTGTGACCCAGTGTCACTCGCCCCTGCGATGCTCTCCATCCACGGCTCTCTGGCCCCAGTCAACGACGATCAAGGCCCCATTTTGGTCCAGTAACTTAATTTGAAAAGCGACTAAGTGAAACTAAGTGAATCCGTCACGTTGCGTGTGCTTGGCATCCGTCGCTGTCAGTGATGAAAAGCGCGCAGATGGATTTCTTCCATGGAAAACGTGTACTAAGGTGAGTTGGCCAACAACAGGTGCCGACCATAAACTGACTTCTAAGGTAACTATATCTTAAAGCGTTCACCTAACCAACTGAGCCTATTCACACACATAAAACAGAAAACATTTTCAGTGAGTCTTAATAGCAAGTTCAAGAGGATTCCAATGCACTTTAGCATGCATTATTTGGACACCATATGAATAAGTTATGAATTTCCAAAGTGCGTGACTATAGGTTGACCTTAAAGCGACCCTAAACTTTGATGTTCAGATTGTGCACATTCTCATCAACAATAGGGTGTCAGAATCTACTTATTATGAAAGATTGAGCTATGGACGCTTTAAGGAAATGATTGCTTTTAGATATAGTTACCTTGTAATTACTTCATGAATGGCACTCCACTGTGCCAAAAACCAACAATCGCTAAAATGGTTTAGTGATTGTTGATTTTAAAGCATTACTTGGAGAAACCTCATTGGTAGGAACTATGTTTATTCAAAGTTATTTTATGATTCTTCAAGGCATATTCACTATCAATTTCAACTCAAGTCTATTGTTATAAATAGGTAGCCTAGACCTTCGACTTTGAAAATTCATAACTTATCCAATATTACTTCAAAATTTGTGATTTAACTTGGGGTAGATTTAGAATCAATTTGCTAATCCATTCGAATTATCACATTGCACCTCGGATTATTGTAAATAGGCGCAGTGCTTAAAGTGCTGGTTTATGGCCCACTCACCTTAGTTCAGTTGCCATGTGAAGAAGCATCGAGGAAGTAGAAGTAAGGGTTTTCAATATTGAAATAATATGGTATCATTAACTATGGCAACCTGGATGGGAACTACATAATAATTGTACAAGTGTCATATAGAGATTGTATGGATTATGAGCAAATGAATCAATACAGTTACATTACACTAGAAGTTTTGAATCAGTATAGATGTTGTATTTATATAAACTTCGAGTATATATATTGTATTGACAAGTACTGTACAAGTTCAATACAATCTATTGTTTCTATACTGAATGTATACAAGAATGACAAAGTTTGCCATATCAAAAAGTGCGGTAAAGTTATTGTACAGTTTCTATCAAGTATGCCACTACAAGAATTTTCCTGATATGTGGGAATCATTCATGCATTTAGTTACCTGTGTAGCAAGGCCACTTGCTCTGCACTAAGTAAACTAAGTTACAAGCCTTTCACTAAGGGCTGCTTTCCATGACAGGCCCAAGTCAATTTGAAGTTCTAACATGTTTGAATCATTGTAGCTCATTGATTGAATTCACAAAATCAATTTATATGAAGGAGTTAAGGCCATTCTCTAAAATTCATATTTTAATGGGCTAAAATTATATTCTAATGCACTGAAAATGAAATCTCACAGAGTCCAAAGGAAGAGAATTGGGTTGAATCAAAATGGAAACCCAATTCACTTCCTTTGGGTTGTGTCAATATTAGTTTCCTCCCTTTTTTGGCCTAAGCCAATATTTCTTGTAAATTAGCTTTGGATTTAATCGGCCTTGGTCTGTCATGGCCATGAAGTGAGCATACCCACTAGTGACTAGTATCCTCAAAACAATTGCTAAAATTGAGGTCATGATTTGACTCAGAAAGACTTTTTGTCAATCATAGCGTTTGAGGTTGGAATGTTTTTTGTACATATCAGCTAAACTCCTCTCTAGAAAAATTTAGATTCGGGTTGGTATACCAAGTTTGAAAAATAGATAAACCATCATCACTAGTGGGCATGCTTTTATGGTGCTATGCCAACTACCAATTGTATTACGCACTTAAGGTTGGATAACCTATTACCACCACCAACCCCAGAATCGGTTGTCTTATGTGGCCCAAAACCGCTAGCCGCCCACCCCATTTCCGTAATTTTTGGGAAGTCAGTTTATAATTGGGGAAGGGAAGGAGCGGATTTTGGTGAGTCAAGCCGCCAGTATGGGTCGACGTCGTGAACATATCTCTAGTTGGTCAGGTTATGTAAATGGCAGTATCTGATATGTAAACGTCGTGAACATATCTCCAGTTGGTCGTAGTGGTTTTAGGTTGCAGCCAACTCGACTTTTGGTTATCAGTAGAGTAGTTTTCAATTTTCACAACTCTCGGTTTTTAGTCTCTTGTGCTCACAGTGATGGGTACTTTCACAAGTAGTCATTAGCACAACTTAGTGTGGAAGTAGGGAGTTTTGTATGTCGAGGAATGAGTCATAGCTTACTTTCCACTTTGAATATTTGTAGCAATTTCAATATGAAGAAATAAATGGTCACGACAATTGCAATATTCATGAAATCTTATTTGAATCCGCAAAAAAATTCTTACCACGTATAGAAGTGCTATAAATAGGAGTCAGCAAGCTTAAGTTGGTGGTTATAGGTCATCCAACCTTACTAGTGTTGTAGTTTGTTGATGTTTTAATTACAGTGCACCTAGAGTTTTAATTACTTTAGGCTCAAAGAAGTTTCATATAATCATAAATAATTAACTAAATTGTTTACGTCTGGAGAAAATGAAAGTTGATCTAAGTTAGTAATTTCTTCTTTTGTCACTAGGCTACTCTTGATTGATGTCACAGACTAAGTTGCTCTTGATTAATGCACATACAATAGAATTAACCAAAAAATCAGTTCAAAGAGGAAAGTTTTGACAAACTCGTGTTGAACTCAAATTGAAACAAAAATAAACCTAAAACTAGCCTCTATGCCGAGTTTTGAGACAATCTAAATCAAGGTTGTGTCATTATTCTCCATTCCTAACTATGGCTCTTACACTTTCCACCAAAGTTCCAAGTCCATAGCTCACAAGGGGACAATCTATGACAAGACACTATAACACCCAAGTATAATTCAAAAAAAGGTTAAAAGTAGAGCAAAAAAGGTAGGTTAGATGGAGGACATTTTGGTTAACACTAATGTCTTTGCAGAATACAAAATCCTTTTTTAAATACTCTTATTCAAAGTACTATCTACTATATCAGTAAATTAGACTACCTTTTTTTTATTCAACCTAAGTACCTTTAATGAAACAATATTTGACTTTGATGTTTCTTTTTCTTAATTTTTTAGTCATAGCGATGCACCATCAATCAACACAAAATAATTTTGTACAAATTCTTTGAGGGTAAGTCATATCTTCAAGCATAATTATTGAAATATGTCTTACTTACGACACCTTCCTTGTAGCATTTTCTCTTGCATAATATTCTACTTCTACATTGAATGTTGTAATAGCTTTTTATGGAACATAATTCCATGAAAATGATGAAATCAAATATGAAATAGCCTCATTGGCCAAAAAAAAACATATTCTCTATTAGATGCTACTTAATTAAATCGTCTAAAGTATGTAATAGGCATAGCAAATACCAACCATCTTTGGCCTTCCATTTCTTTTATAGATTAAGTTATTATTGATTGTGACATTAAGGTACAAAAACATCCTTTTATACTTAATCAAATATTTTATCTTGAATTAAAATTATGTTGAAGCACCATGCTAATCCTAGAACATAATTTGCTAGGCCTTGGAATGATTGCAAGGTTCATGGAAGCTCCTAGTACGGTATAAATTATTAAAGAATTAACTTCTTGACTTGAGTTCTTAAATTTTTTAAAGTTTTTCTCAATATTCTTTTCTCAATGGCATCGTTATTTATTTTTTGATCCCTTTCTATCTATGATTTACAAAAGATTGTTTATTTAAATCTGTCATATTAAATTTTTATAATAATTCCACCTTCATATACTTCTTTGATTTAATGAAATGTCTTTATATAATAATCCCTCTTTTTTGCATAGAGTTTGGTGCAATTACTAAAGATGAAAGCATGCTCTTATCAAGGTTCTTTCAATGTGTAAGTTTGAAGGCTACTCCTTTTTATTGGAAAGGGCTTGTAATATTTGTTGCCATTTGATTTAGAGTTTGATTGATTTCAAAAAAGCATTTTCAACATAATGTTTAATTTTTTAATATAAAATTGCATGCTAGAATTTTTCGTTTATCATAGGTCACATGTTGAATTGAACTTGAGTCATATTTGTGCTATTTTCAAAATTCAAATGTCATGATAGATTCACACAAGTCATTGTTAAATTCACACATGATTTGAACAAATTGTCAAACATTGTTATAAAATAAACAATAAAAAATTTAACACTCAAAAATTTGGAGAAACTTTAGATTCATTATGGTTATGGAGTTTACATCAAGTCACAAGGAATATATTGAAAAAACACTATCCCTATCATATTGGATTGATCGTCAGAATTGTGCTAAAGCAACACAATATATGTTGTACTTAATACTCATCCATCTCTCCCAAATTTTCTAGCCCTGCAATCTCAACTTTACACTAACATGGCCATTACTTTACCTTGCTCATAATGAACTGAATTCAATAGAGCCAAGTTCTTTTTTTTGGTTTTGGGGTCATCTAACTTTAGGCTCAAAGTTCGAATGCAAGTGAATGAGGTGGCTTTCTGTTCCCTTCTTTTTATATTTTTATTTGAAAAACCTAGAGACAAATCTCAATTTTTTCCATACATCTTATCTTTTTCATCCAAAATATTGGCCTTACAAGGTACTCGTCATACATCGTGTCTTTTTTATTCAACATCTTGGCCTTTTCATCCATTGCGAGTGGCTCACCAAGTTCCAATTTGGTTTGCAACTAGTGCAATCTACTACTTTGGTGGCTACATATTAAGGTGAAATTTTTCTCATTATGTTCCCACATAGTAAAATCTCCCAGTGAATTTTTGTAGCAAACTGGCTATAAAAAGTGAGAGAAAAAACCCTAAGAGAGACCACACATTCAAAGATGGGTTATTTTATTTTAAAAAATATATTTAAAAATAAAATTGGAATGAAAGGTTACTTAAAATTTTCCATTCAATCTTTAAGAACTATATTTTGATTTGAATAACATGTGAAAGATTAGACCCTTCATGAAAGGTCAAAGTCTTTCAATTTTATAGGCTCATCCCCTTTTGTTATCTTCTTTATTCTTATAATCCTCAACACCTTGATCATGTGTTTGTGTGCCTAACTAAAACAATTTACAAACGCTCCAAAATTTGTCAATAATAAAATTGTTAAGATTAAAAAAAAATTCCACTTGATTTTTGTTAAAGAACTAGGCATTTATGAAGCATACATATTGAGGTTATTTATCGATATGCTAATTATAAGTCACCAGTAAAGGAGGGATTATAGTAAGAACTGAACACCAATCAATATACTAAAAGCTAATCAAGTAATTCTTCTCTTCTTTAAAAATGTTCAAGCCATTAACTTTAATACTCGTTACAAATCCCAAAACCATCAATTATTTTCACCTATTTTATATTTATGTTATTATTATTATTATTATTATTATTATTATTATTATATATAATTTAACTATTTGTTTGAATCTAACTATATAACTTGTGTAATTATGTCATGATATGCCTTGTGTCAAATTACTATTATATGACTATGACTTGTGTCATACTGTCATGACTTGTGTCAAACTATTATAATATGACTATGACTTGTGTCATTATGTCATTGTGTGAATCTCACCATGACTTGTATCACTCTGTCATTATATGAATCTGGTTATAACTTCTGTCATTATGTCACTTGGTGAATATGATTATGATTTGTGTTATTATGTCATTGTGTGTGAATGTGACTATGAATTGTGTCATTATGTCATTGGTTGTGTGAATGTGACTATGACTTGTGACTTATGTCACTCTGTCATTATATGAATCTAAATATGACTTGTGTCATTATGTCCCTGTGTGAATGTGACTGTGACTTGTGTTGTTATGCCATTGTGTAAATGTGATTATGAATTGTGTCATTATGTCACTATTTGTGTGAGTATGATTATGACTTGTGTCATTATGTTACTATTTACCCGGGGAAGTCACTATCAAGAATTTAGATAACTATAAGAGAACAAATATAGGGTGTTATAACATATTGAAATAAAATTGAAAATTTGAGGACCAATAGGAAACATATGCTTACGTTTATTAAAACTATTTCAAAAAATATCTAAAAAGCTTTTGATGAGCAAACTCCACTTGAAAGTGATGTTTGACTTTTTGTGAACGCCTTGGGCATTTAGGGGTTAATCGATTAAATTCCACAAGTTCAAAGAATATGACAATTGCTTTAAGTTAGTAACTTCTTTTGTCACTAATAAAGTTGGTCTTGATTGATATGATTGAATGCACATGCAATGTCTTTATCAACAACTTGTCGAGCATCACCAATGCTGCCACTCCTGGCATACACCTCTACTAGCGCATTTTCCACAATCAAATCTATCCCAAATCAAAGAAGTACCTCTAAGTTATCACATAGCTTTGTACTAGCGCATTTCCCACACTCAAATCTGACACAAATCAAAGACGTGCTTCTAAGTTATCACATAGCTTTGAACTCCCTTCATCTGTAGTATTCTACATCTGTGCTCCTGGCATAATATTCTACATCTATGCTACAATAGCCTTGTATTTAATATACTTAGTTCCATGAAAATAATGAAATTGAACATGAAACAACCCCATTGGTCAAAATAAAAACATATTCTCTATTTGGTCGCTACTTTATTGATTCAACTTAAATATGTAATAAACAAAGAAAATTCCAAATGAATCAATTTTGGCCTACCATTTCCTTTGCAAATTCAACAATTATTGATTGTGCCATGAAGTTATTGAAAACCGTCATTTTATACTTGATCAAATATTTTGTCTTGAATAAGAATTATATTGGGCCAACGTGCTAATCTTAGTACATATTCTAGGCCTTGAAATGATTGCAAGATACATCAAAGCTCGTATGATCAGCTAGAGGATTAAGGTACCGGTAAATTGGAAATTATGAAAGCTTGCATTGATGGCTAATCCGGTGAAGAATAATTTCTTGAAAAAGACCTCCAAGACTATTTATGAATTTGACAATGACTTGTGTCATTATGTCACTAATTGAATATGACTTATGTTTGATTATGACATGTTTTAGTCTGTCATGATATTTGAATTTAGATATTTGTACTATTTAAATAGAACAAATGTACATTTTATAACTTTGATTCAAGTATAATTGTGTATGTGATTTGATGGAGGAATTATAGTACGATGAATGGTCAGATTATGTACAAGAAGGTTATCATTCAGTGAAGACAACATCAAGTAGCAAGAATACAAGTAGTACATACTAAACAAGATAAATAAAAGAAGCTTACCGCAATGAAAGCTTTTAGCAAAAGCCTTGTCTCAGAAGTTTGTAATTGCGGTGGAAGTCTCCTTCCCCTTCTCATTCTCTTTTGTCGACGAGGGTTCCCTCTCCTTCTTTGGAGATTGATACGTAAACTTGTAGGTGGGGTAGTTACATTGGGAGTTGCTGAGGAATTTAGTGAAGATGGACTTGTACATCGCGCATGAAAGAACCTTCAGAGCTCTACCACGATCTACTTGAGAACCATCACTACCATCTATCGTTACTAGGGACTTAATATATAAATGTTAATAAAAATGAAAAGAAAAAAATTCCTAAAGAAATTATGGTGCTAAGGGGAAAGATTCAAAGGTAGTTATAAAGATGCAAAAATCTAAAATAGAGCGGCAAGGGCAAATGAGAAGACAATATAGATAGCGCAAATAACCTCAAGGAATAACAAAAAAAAAAGGAAGATCAAGGCCTTCCCCCCTTCTCCATATACCTTTGCGCATCTCCATAGCCTCGTAGCCACGTGGCTGCATAGTCAAATATTTATAAAGTAGAGTAGTCACGTAGTCCATTTTTCTTTTTTTTTATTCAAATGTCATACTTTCAATTCTCTAAGATTTTTTTTAATATCGTTTTTTTTTAATAACTCTAAGAAATCTATGCTTCAAAGTAGTTTTCAAGAGTTTTGTATTGATTATTGAAGTAGCTCCAAAATTCTTTGCTAAAATTATTAGGATCCACCTGTCTTTTCATATACAACTATCCACAAGTTTATGAAGTAATCTTATTGAGGTAATTTACCAATATTCTATTATGGATTACTAGTAATGGAGGGAGAATGGTAAAAATTAAAAATTTATCAATGTACAAAGCTAATCACGTAATTTTTCACTTCTTTATAAAATGTTGAAGCCATTGATATTAATACTTGTCATAGATCCAAAAGACATTATATTTTCATTCAATAGTCTTTACAGACTCTTGAAAGAATTATATTTTAATAAAAAAGAAAAATGGGCTACATAGCTACTCTACCTCGTGACAAATTGTCCGTGTAGCTACGTAAGTACACGGTTCTGCACGTAGCTACACGGTTCTGCACGTAGCTACGCGGTTATGTAGCTTCTCGTGTAGCTTTGCGGCTATGGATTTGCACATATGCATACAAACAGGGGGATGCCTTGCTCTTCTTTTTTGTTTTATTCTTCCTTGGGCGTTTGCTTGCACTATCCAGTTTTCGTCTTCCTCCAACACTCTTCATTCATATTGGCCCTTTGGGTTAGAGTTTCTCTCTCTCTTTCTATTTTGTTTACATTTATTTTCCCTCACAGCTTTGTTTTGGATCTTTACATCTTACTTGCTACCTTTTTGTTTCTTTTTGCACCATACTTGTCTTAAAAAATTCATTCTTTTCATTTTTATTAACATCTAGATAGCTATAAAGTCCTTATTGATGATGGGCAATAATGATGTCTCTCAAGTAACTCGTTGTAGAGCCCCGAAGGTCCTCCCATGTCCGATGTGCAAGTCTATATTTATTATTGTATACAGTGACGACCATTACAGCCCCGGTTGTAAGTTTACCTTCCACTGAGAGGCTCAACTCTCTTCACACCACTCTCCTAAAGAGAAGGCCCAAAAACCCTTATCTCAAAAGAAGAACAAGGAAAAGAAGATGTACACTGCAATCACAAGCTTTTCAAACATAGCTTTCGCTAAAAGCTCTGGTCGCGGTAAGCTTCTTTTACTCATCTTCTTCAGTATGTACTGAATTGTATTCTTGCTACATGGTGATGTCTTCACTTAATAGTAACCTTCTTGTTCCTGATCTGACAATCATTTTACTAAAATTTCTCCTTCATCAAGTCACATATACAATTATACTTGAGTCAAAGTTGGAAAATATACATTATTTTGTATTATTTCAAAGTTCAAGTATAATGACAAAATGAAACAAGTCTTAATCATATTCACACAATGACATAATGACACAAATCATAGTCAAATTCAAAAAGTGATATAATGACACAAGTCATAGTCAAATCCACACACAGTGACATAATGACACAAGTCATAGTCACATTCACACACGTGACATAATGACACAAGTCATAGTCAAATTCACACACAGTGACATAATACATAGTCACATTCAAATAGTGATAGAATGATACAAGTCATATTCAAATTCACACAATGACATAATGACACAAGTCATAGTCAAATTCACACAATGACATAAACGACACATATCATATATAGTTAGATTCAAAAAATAGTTAAACAATAATATATAATAATAATAATAATAATAATAATAATAAATTAGAGAAAATTTAGATTCATTATGTTATGGAGATTAAATCAAGTCACAAGGAATATATTGAAAAACATTATCCCTATCATATTCAATATCCAAAATTGTGCTAAAGCAACACAATACACACACACACACACATACATATATATATATATATATATATATATATATATATATATATATATATATATATATATATATATATTCATTCTTCATCTATTACTTCTCATCCAAATTTCTTAGCTAGCCTTGCAATCTTGGCTTTACACTAGTTACATCATGGCCATTACCTTACCTTGCTCACAATGAATTGAATTCCAATAATGACCACACAATAGATAGGTTATTTAATAAAAAAACTTATTGGAATGAAATGTTACTTAAAATTTTGATTTTGATTCTTAAAGAAATAGATCTTGATTTGAAAAACAAATGAAGGATTAGATCCGAAATGAAAGGCTAGAATCTTTCAATTTTATAAGCGCAACACCCTTGGTTATTTTCTTTCTTTTTATAATTCTCAACGTTTTCCATATGTTTATGTGCACAATAAAACCATCCAAAATGCTCCAAAATTCTTTGGTAAAATTATTAGGATTTGTTAAAATTTCCACTTGCCTTTTCAAAAAGAACTATGCACTTTGTATACTTATTGAGATAATTTACCAATACTCTATTATAGGTTACTTACCAATAAAGGAGGGACTGTGGTTAGAGCTAAAAAATTATCAATGTAGGAAGCTAATCACGGAAATTTTCTCCTCTATGTAAAATGTTCAAGCTATTGACCTTAACCCCTAAATTTTTGTGACCGTATTCTCACAAAAAACCATGAAAAAAGCAGCATTTGGAAGTTGCAGAAGAAATCATATGTTTTTTAGTTTTTTCATCATTTAACCGTAAGATCTAATACCCAACTTGAATTTTCAAGTGAGCACAAAATTTGAGAGCAAAATGACCATTAGATTCTTAGATTATAAGGATCAAAGTTGCAAAAGAAGATTTTTTGGGGTTCAATCCGGTGACAAATTTGAACTTTAGAAATTAGTATCTTTTTTTTGAATGGGTTAGAAATTCAATGAATGGCAAGGCCATGTTAACAATTGAGTTAAGTCTTCAAATATAAAATCTTGTAAGAAAAAAGCTCATATTAATTTTTCATAAAACAATTACTAGAAGTGGGTACAAAGTGAAAGGAAAAAGAAAATCATTAATAAGTTTGACATGGAATTGTAAAATGTCAATCTTAACGGTGAGAATGTTGTACTTGGAAATCTTCACCTAGTGCCTTTTATTTCATTAAAAAATATTGAAAATTGAGTTTAGAAATGAGCTTCAAAGTTTTTTTTGTCCAAACTGCCCAAAAAACAAATCTCCTCATAACTTTTATCCCATTGCTCAAAATGGGTAGATTTAAAGCTTCATTTGTAGATAAAGATCAACCGATCATGAATCAAAAAAGAAATTTTGAAAAAGAGTAAAAAATAAAAAAATTCTTGCTGCCCGATCTCGCTTCAAAAACTTCAAATGCTTATAACTTTTGCAATACTTATCGGAATGACATGAAACGAAGTGCGACATGTAGAGTGTAGTTTTTGGAAGCTACACTAAAATTTTCATTGAATTTAAAAAAAATATGAGGTCCCTGGAGGCTGCCCAAAAAGTGGAACGACCAGAATATGGTCGCTCAAAAATTTAGGGGTTAATACTCCTCATAAATCTGAAGTTCAAAAAATATGCCATCATATTTTCATTCGATAGTTAATACAAACTAAGTCTTAAAAACTACTTTGAAGCATTGAAGAGAATTGGATAGTAGACAATATTCGGTTGAGTGGATCGAAGAAATTTGGAGCTAAACTACCGTAGTGATTATTAATTTGTACTTTTGTGTACTTGGACCCTTGCACACATGGAAACATTTGATACCAAAGTCGTACATGACAAGTACAGCTTTCTGATTGGTAATTTTCAATCAACCTTGCCTTGGGGTCCAAATTCCTTTGCATTTTCGACGCAACGTCATTTTTTGAATGCCTAGAATTTGAGCACATTGCAAAGAGGAGAATGGAATGTAATTTGTGGGCAGAAGTTCGCGGCAACCGCAATGATTTAAATGTACTTAGACCAAGTATTGAAATCTTAGCTCCACTGCAAAATTAGTCTAAGGTGAGTTAGAGAATAATCTAAAGCAAGGCCTTATACCGCCCATAAGAGTGAAACTCATGACCTCCCCAATGCTAAAGGAGAGTTCCCACGAGTTCCCCCAAGCCTAATGGACTATTTCTGAAGGGACCAAGGAACTATTCATGAATAAGCATTGTCAAAAATTGATAATTTTGGGTGGCATACTCCGCATTGATGAGCTGCTTGTTTTTGGTTAACTCAAATACCCACTATAATTATTGTTTTGATGTACTTGTTATAGAAGATCTCTCTTTTGTCAAATACAGCCGACAATGTTTTTTTTGTGTACATAATGGTTCTGTTATCATGAAAGTATTGGACTCCACAGCTCGGGGAGATCACACCCCCTTACGTTTCATAACCACGTGCGAGAAAAATTTGCTACCCTATATTATATGCCATAGATAATTTTAAAAATTATGATATTTTTCTACATATACATAACCATTGATAATATCTTTTGTGTATTTTTTTGAAATTTTTCGTCATCTTCATTTTTTGTAGTAATTGTTTTAGTTCAATTCTGCGTCATTCTAGTTAGAAACGGTATGTTTTATTAAAAAAACAAATCATCAAATTTGGTTACCATTTTTTACTATGTAATAGATACAGTGTATATCTACTCATGAAAAAAAATTGATAAAATTTTGACCCATTTTAGTGATGCTACTTAGAAAAAATAGTTTTTTTTTCTCGCACGTGGTGTTCAACTTGACAATGGAGTGCACCCCCTGGGCTCCACAGAGACCTTATAGTTCATCGGATTCAAATTCACTCATGGAGTGTACAGTCTTGAAGACACATTTGTTCATATACTAGGGGGAGGTATTGAGGTAAACGATGTAGGGTAGTATTGCTAGAAGCCAAAGAGGTTTGGGTACTAAATAATAGTGTGTGGGAGGAGGGGTTAGGCATGGGCTGATCTCTAGAGTGTCCTTGTGATGGGTTATCCCATATGGTTCGCCATGGTGACCTCCTAAGTGTACACTACTTAAGGTGGAAGGCCTTTGAGTAAAGATCATCTCTTTCTACGCATTCCTTGTGTTTGTGTGTGCTTTGTGCAATCTTCTACTACCTTCAATAGGAAGTACCACCTGTACAAGGCTCCAAATATCGATTGTGACACATAGTTGTTTTTTTGTGTTAGAATTTGTGTTGTAAGCTACAATTTCCAACAAAAACTGTGTTCCAAATAATGTTCTTTGTAACGACAATTATGTTCAAACAAATAGATAGATAAAAAAAAACTCCAGTTCTTTTCCAAGGCTGGCGAGAATAAAATGTTTGTTCGTAATGCCAATGAACCACTGCCCCAGACAAAGGGCCATGGATGTTCAAACACATGAAGCATCCTCATCAAAATGTGGGTGACAATTATACATCACAAAATCAATATTCATGGATAAATGAACCTTGACCCACCAAGCCACATATGTATGCCAACTCAACACCCTAAATCGCTTCATCTGTCCATGTAGATCCAAAAATCAAAGGACAACAGGGAAATGTTACAAAACATGTTCATCAAAATTATACCCTAACAGGTTTATGTTCATGTGAACGTCAACACAAACATAAGTAAACACTGTGTTAGGGCCGCTTCACACTATGGCCGTCAAGTCGAGAGGCCGTGGGAATTGAGAGTCCAAACTTTGTTAAGAGTCCAAAGAAATGGGCTGAAAATAGCCAATAAAATATTGTAATTAGAGCCTTCGGCCGGGCATAGTGTGAAGCCTCCAAAGGCCAAGCCGAGAGTCCAAAGCTCAATTCCACGGCCTCTCAATTTGGACAGCCATAGTGTGAAGCCTCCAAAGGTCAAGCCCAAAGTCCAAACCCATACCATTTGTCCGGCTTCAATCTACTTCTCTCCTCATCAATTCATGCAATTTCTGAAATTTTCCTCTCACCTTCTCTAATCATGGATTCTAGAAGGGAACGCATTCTTGTGTTACTCTCAATTTTCATGGTCATCAAGTATGTCATTGTGGGCATTTTGGCATTGCAAAAACTTGCAATTTTTCAACAAAATGTTCAAATGATGATGATGGCAGTTTTTATTACACAAGGACAGAGGGTGAATTATCAAAGGAGATGTTGGCATTATCAAAGATATGGAGGTTTTTTGGACCAAACGCTTTTGGGGTCATTTTCAGATGGTGATTTTCGGAAACGGATGAGGGCGAGTACATCTACATTTCAATATTTATGTACTCTATTGGGGCCTGTTTTGAAGAAGAAGGATACACATTTAAGAGAAAGTATTAGTGTGGAGCGTAGGATTGCAATTATTCTTTCTCGATTAGCAACCGGTAATTCATTACAAATGGTTGGTGATTTATTTGGGGTTGGATTGAGTACAACTTCTATCATTGTAAGGGAGTGTTGTGAAGCAATTAGGATTCATTTGAGACCATTGGTTTTTAAGAAACCAACTACTGATTGGATTTTAAGAAACCAACTACTGATTGGATGAAACAAGTAGCAAAGGGTTTTGAAGCACTTCATGGCATTCCGTTTATTTGAGGAGCAATAGATGGTAGCCACATCCCTATTGTAGCACCATCTCATGATCCCGTAGCATATTATTGCTGAAAAGGGTATTATTCATGTTTACTACAAGGAGTTGTAGATGTGAATTGCAAATTTTGGGACTATGATTTTGGATGGGCTGGACGGATTCACGATTGGGCATTATTTCAGAAATCTGAAATAGGGGAGAAAACTATGAAAGGTTCGTTTTTACCTTACAAATTCATTGGAGACGCTGCCTATCCAATGAGGCCATGGTTTTACTCACCGTTCAAGGGAGAAAGAACAGGATTGTCTAGAAGAAAGGCGCATTGGAATTTCATTCAATCGAGCACTCGTATGGCTGTAGAAAGAGCATTTGGAATTCTAAAAGGAAGATGGTGTATACTATTGAAAAGGGTTGACATGCCACTCCGGAATTTGCCCGACATAGTAACCGCATGCCTATCTCTTCACAACCTATGCATTATAGAGAATGATCAATTTTCTGTGGACTGGGCTAAAGAAGCTGAAAAGGAGTTACAAGCTGAAGCCAACATGTCACTAGGAAAATTGCAGCAAGTAGATCATTTTCACGCACTAGAATCAGCATTGAGGAAAATGAGGGAATTGCAGAAGGCCAATCCAGAAGCGGAAGAAACACCGTTCATAGAACCGGGAGAAGAAGAAGAAATAGAGAAGGAGAATGATTCAAGTGAAAAAAACAAAAAAAGAGCGACATGAGAAGATGAAAAAAATGTTGGCGGATTCAACTCGGGTCCATTTACTACTAGCAAAGAGCTATTACAAGGCTCATTTGGAAAGAAAATCAAACTTTCACTTTGAAAGCTGTACATACGATGATGATGATGATGATGATGACTATGAGGATAGCTCCGATGAAGAGTAGCCAATAGCCTATAGCTTATTGATCAAACGATCAAATTGGTAATCCACCCTTTCTAGCAGCTCATTAGTTCTCTCAAAAAATTTCATCAAGCCTATGCTAGTTTCTGCCATTTTCTCAAAGATATCAATTGCACGGTCGTGAAAGTGTTGCTTACCTTTTGATGTTGGTGTTGTCATGGTTGTTGTTGTCACGGTTGTTGTCACGGTTGTTGATGTTTAAGCACTTTCCACATCTTGTGCTGAATTGGTTTGAATCTCCACATTATCCGTGGTAGTAGCCGAGACATGCTTCATCACTTGTCCGGCTTGGTGATACCACTCATCTAGAGCATCATAAAACTTGCCCTCCTGTCGGTTATTACCAGAAATTCCATTCGCCAACTTGTCTTCTTTGTATGCATCAAAGATGGTCTTGAATTTCTTACGGCATGCCACAGCCGTCCGGTTAAATTTTGGTAGCATGACAACCATTCTAGCATGAAGTCTCACCCATGTATCAATTCCTACAACCAAAAGAGCCAAAAAAAAATGAGAGATGAGTAAAAAATGGCCTTGAAAAATAAGTCACAGCACATGTATAGATCCTCAAACAAAGACTATGATTACTATAAAGGGAAGAGAAAGGTGGAATGGATCACCAACGAGAAGTAGGAGGAAGGTGTGGCCATTGAGAGGAAAGTCTTCCCATTGTAACGGGGGAGACTAGAGCTCAAATCCCAATGGTGACATTCGGTTTGCAACTTCAATGGGGGGAAAGGGGGCAAAGGCAAAGGCAAAGGGGGCAAAGGCAAAGGCAAAGGCAAATTGGCCCCAATCCTCAATCCGATTTTTATTTTAAATTTGACAATTAGGGAAAAAAAATTTACCTTGTTTTTTGCCATTCCTCACGAATTCAGGCTCCATCTCCCCTTTGAGCACAATGAGCTGAAGCACCTCCAAATCCTCCCACTTTCGATTTGCCTCATCTCCTTCTCCTTCAACTTTCACCACCGCTTTTGTTGCCTTCTTCTCCTTTGCTGCCTTTGCTGCCTTTGGAGCCTTTTGCTTAGGAGCGGCTCTCTTTTTGGAAGACCCTACAATCTCACAATCCACTTCTTCTTGAACGACATTCTCTTCTACCCTTTGAACAACCCTCTCTTCTACCCTTTGGACATCCCTCTCTTCTACTCTTCTCTCTACAACTTGAGTTGAGTAGGGCTAAAATGCTCCATAAAAATTTGGGGCCAAAATTTTTTCTGTCCCCATTAGATTTGGTTGGCTACAATAGTAAGGGTTTTGAGAGAAAGGGTTTTGAGAGAAACGGTCCATCTGTCCTACTCCTGAAAAAAATTGAGAGAGCCAAGATCTGCAAAATAAAATAAAAAAATAGCAGTTTCTACCAAGACGCACGAGAGAGAGAGAAGAAGAAGGAGCATTCCACTTTATTCCCTGTCCAAAACAGCCTTTTCAATCTAACGGCCAAGATCTTGTCAGTTTTTGAATTTTTTATGAAAAAAATCGATGGCCTCTCGACCATAGTGACGGGTCTTGTAAAATGCAGGACCCAAACGAACTTCGAAAGGCCGTCGAAATGGTCAAAAAGCGCTGCCATGTAGGCGTTTTGGAGAGCGACGGCCAGTGGACTTTGGCCACTAGTGTGAAGGGTCGAGAGGCCAAAACCATGGTTTCCTGCAATTTGATTGGTGGAAACCGACGGCCTCTCGACCTTCGGCCATAGTGTGAAGCGGCCCTTAGACTACGTTTGGGTCAACGTAAAACAATGTTCAAGTCAATACAAACAAGAACGTACTAAATACGTAGACCATGACAGTCACATTAGGATGCACTTCTAACTTGAAAACATTGGACTTTAACATACATCTTAACGCTTTTTTCTATTAGTGCCTATTTCCGAACATGATATGACAACCCAAATCAAAGTTTTGCTAGACAAGTTAGAGGATTTTGGCTAGTATCCGCAAGCAATACATTAGCCTCAAACACTCTTCCAAAATACTAGTAGAAAAGGTGGCACTGTCGAAGCAGATGCGTAGGCAATGTTGCCTAGTTTTAAGCAAGTGCTGCCCATTTGTCCGGGCATCTTCCTCGGCAATGCCACCTTTTCTACTAGTGATAAGTCTCCCTAGATCAAATCAAGATCTCGATTATTAGCACGAAAATTGACGATACTAGTCACTGGTGGAATTGCTCTAAAGAATATTGTCCTCTTGGTACACTCAAGACCGCTCAAAGTAAAACTTGTTTTGGAACAATCAAACAATTACCAAACCAAGATATCTGAGGGTCAGTTTCAAACGGCTAGGGCAAAACGACACACATACTTGTACCAACCATTTCTCTGGTTTTCTCATTTTGGGGGTGTAGGTGTTTTTTTTGGAAACTTCAATTCTATATATGGGATCTGTAATCCCAATTTTCTTTAGGAAGACCCACCATGTCCAAAAATAGGGACAAGCTATTGTTTTAGTTTTTTACCTCTTCTACGAGTATGTATGTAAGTTTGCCTTTGTAGTTTCAGACACCCAGGTTTCGAAACAATTCCTTTTTTATTTTGCCACAGATTCTTTCAAAGAAGAAAGTAATGAAAATGTGATACATGACATTCTTCAATTTCAACAACTTTGAAAAATAATTAATTATGTTCAAAATTGACCCGCGGCACATACATAGGGGACTATTCATGAACAATGATTGTCAAAAAAATTAATTAGAGAGGAAACTCCTCTTCAACTCCTCTTCTGTTTTCGGTTAACTCAATTTTTCAGTTAACTCAATTTTTCCAACATCATATAAAATTTGTGATTTCTTGAAAGTGCAGTCATAAAATCCAAAAGTGTCACTAGGGTCCCTCCATATTGAAAAAAACGGCATCCCATAATGCTCCTCGTTTTCATCTATAACTACCACGAATCCTAGTTTAAACGGCCATATGTTTGACCCAAAATGGACACATACTCTGTGCAGTAAACATACTAGCTCTCTTACTCATGTTGAACTCCCATCACATACACTTGATAACAAAGCAAGTTTTTCGCTCAACTGACCACAGTGCCACACAAACTTTCACATCAATGAACAATCTATGTGCAAAGGTAGCTAAGAGGCACAAATAGATGCTTTCATAGATGTCACAAATAGTCTTAGCGTCATTTTCCCAGCAAACACAATTGTTGCCACAGTGGCTTTAATTGTTCGTGGTTGGCTCTGTAACAGCCAAGCCATCATATCAATTTCCCGTCTCGAACTACACCAAGAAACTTTTTATTCAAGATAGTCCCTGACCTACGTTGTTCTTCTTCTTCTTAACGTCTCTTTTCGAGAACCTGGGAATTCTGAGCAGAGATGCAAACGAATTGTTCGATGAGAATCATGTGAGGCGCAATTGTATGTCATGACATTATGAAACAGAAATTCCCTGTCACCTCTCTAAATATCTGCACGAGTTCAATGATGTTGCACCAAGCAAGTTGGACACAATCTCGTCACCCTCGTGTGGCTTTGCTCCAATTTGATGCAGTGCAAAGAGTAGCATATCTCAGCTTTTCCTCCGTAGACTAATTCTTGTAACATTCTGCAAAATGGCAAGGAAGTGATCGTCAAGAAAATTTATATCTACCAGCTTCATGCTCCCTCCCAGACTGACGTACTTGGTAGCAGTTACTTGCAACAGTAGAGAATGCAGATGGATCGAAAAACGGGATTCTGTTGAAGTGTAGACGTAAACCTCAGAAATCAATTTACAAAATGAACAAGTGTTGAATAAGAATGTCCTTGATCGTCGAATTCAAGTCAATATGCAATAAAAAGTAAGAGCTGGAAAGTTGCCAGCAAGATTTGCAAGCCACTGAAAGCCAAAGGGAATTTGGTCCCAAATTTGGTCTCAAATTTGGGACAAAATTCCCATATAGGGATACAAACGCTTGCCTATAATTACCTATTTCTAAGAATATAAGCCGAATGATAGACATGCGTACCGAATATGACCTATCAGGCCTTTTGGATAACGACGGCGTTTAGAAGGCCTGCCCCCTCTATCGTTTGTTTTGAATCTGTGAGCTTCATAGGAGGAAAGCCCATAGTTTGCAGCTGGTAGGGTCCTGTGCTTCCAGGTCGAGCAGCATCTATGAACCCCCGAATGTCAGCAACAGTATGGGTGGTATTGAAGCGAGCCACCATGCGAGTCCCATCCGAAAGTCTTAGCTGCAAGAGGAACCCCGTACACGTTGCATCAGTACATGTCTATACAAAGAAAAGGTGAGGATATTAGAGATATCGTTTAGCTCAAAAAAATTTGAAACCGACTTTGACTTGAATATTTCAGCCATTCAAGTTTCAACAGTTTCAAACATGAATCAACATGAAACTACCTTGTAGTAAGATTTAATGCAGAGGGTTCAAAGCTTATTGAGTTAAAGGATAACTCTATTAACTACAAATCTGTATGCCTAGAGCTTACAACAATGAGATAAATGGGATCTCCTCCAGTGAATTTCACGCAATATTCAGTACTCTACAAAAATGAGCAAGTCCTTTCTACAGTGAGTGCAATCTGTGGTAACAATGCAAGCTATGCAGTTTCTGCCGGAAAGATAAGCAAGATGACAGTAGAAGTGTGGTCCAATGCCTGTATGGAAGTTGCAGGCTTGGCATCGTCAATAACCAAACCCTGTGAGGGTCGTGGTGCCTCATTCGTATTTGTCGAGGAAGTATTGTCCTCAGGTCTTGCAGGTGTAGTGCCAAGAGTGCGTCCCTGCCCCTTGAATGGTACATACTTAGGTTCAGGAGGTGCCTGCAACACGCAACAGCGCCATCGCTCCAAACATGAGAAACAAAGTTCCAAAGCATTACGCACTGATTCTTTGATAATTTCACCTGCCATATACAACTAGAATACGGTAGCTTGCCACCATTAAATGGGAGACTAACAAATGATAGTGTGAAGATGACCAACCTGCCAATCTTCACTTATTCTTTTCACAAGGTTCACATTCACAGGAATGCTTCGGTCCTCGGGCTCCAACTCTCTTGGACACTCTGACCTATTGATGCTCTGCATGTGGAACATACATCACAACATGTCAGCATTGAATTCTCCAAAGAATCATACTGCGGCGTCTGAAGGATAAGTCTAATCTGCCTCGAAATAAGAAAGTTTCCATCTGTAATATATATTGTTGTGTAATGTGTGGCTTCTTATTATACCAGAGCACATTCAAAAAACCTAAGTACCCAGAGCATTCAATGGACAATACACCATGGAAGAAGTGCAAAAAATTAGGTTAAAACAAGAATTCTAACCTCTAGAAAAGGCAAGTTGAGAGGATCATCGAGTCTTCTCAATGGACCTTCATTGACGGTGAATCCATTTCGCCAGAAGTGAACGTTGTGAACAATCGGATCCGGAGGCGAAGCTCGCAGTCCAGTTTCGGAAGTGGCTTGCTCCTGCTGTCGAGTCTCGCCAGTAAGAGTATGGGAAGAACCCGAAAATATGCTCAATCTACGAGCAGCTGAACGAGTAGGCTCTGCCGCAGGACCTTCTTGTGCTCCCAAATTTCGTACGCGCTCAAAAATGGCTTCCACATCCCGACGACCAGGCATCTTATTCGGATCTTGCACCACCATGCCACTGTCACAAGTTCAGATCAGTACTGAAAGTTCAAACCTCAAATATCCAATCGTATATCATCAGTTCTAAAATGCTTCGGAAGACGAGGAAACTTCTCTTCAAGAAAAGGAAGTCAAGCCCAATCATGTTCTTTCTAGCACTTTCGAGTAGATCATATAGTTTTGTACAAATTTAATTATTTTTTGATCAACACATGCAATGTTCTTCACTGTCTCTAATGATATAAAGTTTGGACCCCCATCTGAATTGCAGTTTTTTTTAAAATTGGTCAATTTAAAACCACAAATCTTGGTCCTTCTGGGGTAAAGTGCAAATATCACCAGCGCTTGGGTTTCCCGGCATCGTAACAAGCATGAATTACTCACCCATTGTCTCTTCTCACACATGCCGATCTGTGGTTGCAGATTGAGTACTGAATCACTAAAATCATACTACCTCTCTCCCACTAAAAAACCCGTGGTTCTTGGCATTTGTTTTTGCAATGTTTGTCCTACATTTTATACTTCAAACGTGAACCCTGTCCACTTTCAAACGGGATGGACAATGAGAGTGACTCAAAAACTACATAGTACTATTAAAGATAAACCATATTTCGAGTATTTGGACGGCTTCTTTTGGAAAAAAACAAAAAGCGTTAATGGAAGTAGCAAATCTCTTATGAAGCATGTTATCTCATTGCACATATGAATGGGAACCATGTACCTCTTCTCACCGCCAGTGTAATACTCCTGCCCTTCAGAGTCGTTGTCAGAATCGTGGTGCTTTCCCAAGTCTCCGAGAGTTGTAACAAGCCCTCTTGAAGTCGCACTTTTCCTGCCACTTCCTTTCTCCTTGCCCTTCGGCTTGCTTGCAGGGACAGACGCGCGCCGTTGAGAATGAGGAGGATCATCAGGGACTACAACAGGAGCAGCCATAGCAGCAGGGGGAATAGGCTCCCACGCACTACTATTCTCCTGCGCCCCCGGCATCGCCATCGCTCCTTCCGACTCGGAAATACTATTCATCATCATCTCGTCCTCTGTCAAATCATAGTCCGCCAAGTTCATCGGAGTCGGCTCCCCGCTTGCCATACTCCCGTCGCCTTGCTCAAAGAAAAGCTGCAACGCAGGCGCAATTTGCCACTCCGTGCTCTCCAAGTAGAATTTCGCTTGCTCCGGATTCGCTGTTGTCACTCCACAAAACTTCGCCACAAGCTCACTGATCTCGTTCTCCATCCAGAAGTCTCCACTACGATTCCGAAATGCTCGCAGACATCGTAAGGCCTAATATCACAACAAATTAGGTTTAAATTACGAAATTCCGCAAATCCAACACTCACAACATCAATTGCAGAGAGATATTGTCACTACCTAATCCATAGTCAAAACATTTGCAATATAATTGATAGTAGCATACGAGAAATTATGCACACATCAATTCCGTATGTCGCAACAATCAGGTTTAATGACAAAAATCCATACAACACGGAATTCCACAGCCCCGGAATGAGCGACCTTTCCAATGTACTGGCCATAGCTGTTATAGAACCATGTGAGAAAGCAATCAATTCCGCATGCATCGTCGCAAAAATTAGGTTTAACTATGAAATTCCATACTACTAGCCCGGAACACTCAATCGCAAACAACGGAGTTTCCGAGGTCTAATCCATAGAGAACGATCTTTGCGATGTAATCGCCATAGCCGATACAGAAATCATGCATGTATCAATTCCGCATGTATCGTAGCAAAAATTAGGTTTAACTATGAAATTCCATACTGCTAGCCCGGAACACTCACGACATCAATCGCAGACAACGGAGTTTCCGAGGTATGAGACTACCTAATCCATAGAGAACGATCTTTGCAATGTAATTGCCATAGCCGTTACAGAAATCATGCACATATCAATTCCGCATGCATCGTCAATTCCGCATGCATATGTCGCAACAATAGGTTATAGAACGCAATTTCACACTACACAGTTCCAAAACACTCAATCACAAAGAGGTATGTGAGCGACCTTTCCAAAGTAAATGAGATAGCTGTTATTTAAGCATGCAAGAAATCCTACATATGTTAATTTCGCGAGGAGGAGAAGACAGGTGAGAGGAAATGGCACCGGAGATTTGGAAGGGCGACACTACATACCGCGAAGCGTCACGCCATACCGTCAGTTGTGATCTGAGCTTCGGAAACAAGAGCTGGTGAGAAAAGCAAACCCTAGAACGTTGGTTTGGAATTTGTATTATTAGGCATCACAGCGGTGAGTGCCGTGTAGGCAGCGCATGGTATTCTTTAGTGAAAGGCCAAAGAACAATTCGCTCTGTGCTGACCTGGCCTCCCAATTATTGAAATGTAAGGTAGAAACTGTTAGGTACTGTTAGAAACTGTTAAGGTAGGATGTCCTAAAACCACCAACTTAAGAAATATGGCCTCATTTTAACAAGGTTATTTATGAGAAATATTTTTTGGTCATTTGGAAGAATATTTCTCACGGAATGCACAAATTTTCGCAATTTAATTCTCAATATTCAAATTGATACAAATTTTCGAAGTGAAAAGAACCTCGTCACCCAAATCAGACCTCTAGGTTTCCCCATGTCCACACCATGTGGTACTAATTTTCACTCATAATGATACCCAAAACCACCAACTATTTCTTCGCAATGTTTGGCATGCCATTGATCTACTTGAATAGTGAAATTGGCGGATTTGAGTCTCAACTATGGTGGCCCCAAGAAAGGTCTACATATCATAATTGGGGGTGGTGATGGTTTTAGGACATCCTACCTTTTAGGATGGAGCGACCCTAGAAGATAACGAGACAGTTCATCCATCCTCCTAGACTCCCGGGTTTACATCTAGTTGACTTATAGTAATGATTAAGTGGACGATCTCACCCACCCGGGATCAGGTAGTTAAGACTGTAGTTAAGGCTCAGTTGTATTAACTGCGCCTCCCTTCCTTAACTGTATTCCACCCACCCCGGAGGGTATTTAAGCAATGGCCGCAAGGGCCCCTCACTTTTTTTGCATTCTCATTTCTCTCTAGCTTAACACGTTATCAGCACGACCGCTCCCCACTGCTTGCTTTTTACTGCCTGCTCCCGCCGCTCTTTGTTTTTGCAGATTTTGTTGTTCTTTTCCCTCCGATTCTTGACTCCATAGCACGGCGGATTTTTTCTTTTCCTTTGCTTTTCGATCTTTTTCAGGGATCTCTCTCTCTACTGATTTCTTTTCCGAACTATAGAAGCGTAGTTGCTCCCGATTTCTGGATTTCTTCCGGTTGCTTTTAGCTCGATCAATTAACTCACTACTGGTTTCTAATTAGTTCGCTACTGATTTCTCTACGCCAGCGATTGGCTTTCTCCACTACTGCTTTTTACTGCTTTTTACTAGTTTTCCATTGCTTTATAGCCTCCTTGCGACTCGTTTGCCCCGTCTTTCTCAACTCGATCCTTATCGTCTTCTTTTCTGTGCTTTTCAATGCTGTCTCTACAGATCCACGAAGTAGATAGACATAAAAGGGTAGAATAGTAGATAGACATAAAAACAGTCTCTTGACGCCATCACAGTAGCCTCAGATGACGTCACATCCAGTGATCATGGCCACTGCCGTAAAGGAAACCCGGACGCAAACTCTTATGTTTGATGCTTTAGAAGCCGACGGCCGCAACTTTCTGGAATGGCATAACGACATCTCCACCTACCTGTGCGCGGAAGAGCTCGATGGCGCATTGACCCACGAAACCGCGGAAGGACTGGCGAAACCCAAGAAATGGCAGGCCCTACTCGTTATACGACGCCACATGGACGCATCATTACGCCAACAGTACATCCAAGTGCGTGAGCCCGCGGAACTCTGGTCTCAATTGAAAGCGCGATTCAAGCATGAAGAAACGCTCTTCCTCCCGCAAGCTCGCAACGACTGGTATAATCTTCGTATTCTTGATTTTCCAAACTTCCAAGCTTTCAACGCGGAGCTCCACCGTGTTTCAGCTCAGTTGCGACTCTGTGGCGACAAGATCACGGACGCGGAACTCATTGATAAAACTCTCTCTACCTTTCCTCCCGCTACTGCCATTCTTTCTCAACAATATCGCAACATGCAGTTCAAACGCCATTCGGAACTAATGTCATATCTCCTCTTAGCCAAAAAGCAGCAGCAGATATTGTTGAAAAACGCAGAGGCAAGACCAGCACGGGAGATCCATGTGACTGAAGCGCCCACACTACCAGCCCCGCCAGCCGCACCCGCACCCGCACCACTAGTGCGCGAAGCCCACAGTACTGAGGCAGCGAAACGCAGTCCGAGAGGCGGACATGGACGTGGCCGAAGACGCGACAGCCGATACTATCACGGCCGCGACGACCAGCGTTACACCTCGACCCGGCCAGACCAGCGTTACAACATCAACCGCCGGGACTACCCCAGGTATAACCACGATCGCCATGAACCTTATGATAGGTCCCGGTCGCGGGGGTCCCAATCCCACAGTCAGTCTAGCAATCCCGATAGGCCCGAACCAACCAGGGGTGCGTGCCACAAATGTGGCCGGCAAGGTCATTACACACGCGAATGCCGCACCCCCGAGTATTTCCTAGAGATATATAGAGAACTCCAAAAACTGAAAGAGGAGAAGAGAGAAGTGCACACTCTCGATGCTCCCTCTTTCAATGACATTGACCCCGAAAACTATATGGTCCAATTGTCACAGCATAGTATCCCGTCTGATACGGCACTTTTAGACAGCGCGTCTACCCACTCGATTTTTCGGGACCCCCAGTATTTCGAGTCTGATTGCATGCGCGGACCCTGGCAAGAGTGCAATATACTCACAATAGCTGGAAGCCGGACATTTCAGTTCCGGGAGGGCCGGGCAACGATAGTATTTCCCGGGGGATTCCCCCTCAGGTGTGAAAGAGCTATGTATGCTCCAGCCGCACCCCGTAGTCTGATCAGCTACCGGGATTTACGTGCAAATGGGATCCACGCTTCCACCCGTGATGGGGAAGTTGATGATGATGAGGCACTAGAACTGCGCAAAGAAACGCATGTGTTCACTACAGTGAAAGCGGACACTACTGGTTTGTATGAGTTGAAGATTACCGCCGCCGCGACCAACGGCCGCTCGTATAACCTCATGATGCTCCCCGAGGCACAGATTTGGCACCGGCGTCTTGGCACCCTGGCACTACTATATTTCGCCGCATGCTGCCCGTTCTCACCGGCCATACATTGAGCACAAGCGACGCGGACAAGGTTGCTAATTCTACGGCGTGCATTCAAGGAAAGTATGCAAAGCACCCGTCCCGGTGGCGACTCCCGACGGAGCTCCCTCAGCCACTGCAGCGCCTCCATGGGGACATATGCGGCCCCATCAATCCTCCCGCAGGTCAGTTTCTATATTTCCTTGTCCTCGTAGACGCATCTGGCAGCCACTCGGAAGTGTCATTGCTCACGACTCGCAATATGGCATTTCCCAAACTCTTAGCAATGCTCATCAGGTTTAGAACCCATTTCCCAGATAAACCTATCAAAACTTTGCGCATGGACAACGCAAAAGAGTTTAGATCACATGCATTTGAGGACTATTGCACTGCAACAGGGATAGAGCTTACGTATTCTGTTCCATACGAACACTCTCAGAATGGTTTAGTAGAGGCATTTGTAAAGAAGATTCAGCTTATTACCCGCCCATTACTTCTCCATGCCCATTTGCCCGCATCTATGTGGGGGCATGCTGTCCTTCACGCTGCTACCCTTCTACGCCTTCATCCCACACTCTTGAACACTCAAACCTCCCTTGAGCTAGTGTCAAGTAGAGTCCCAAATATCCGCCACCTCCGTGTGTTTGGATGTCAGGTTTGGATACCAGCACCCGAGCCTCAGATTCGTACCATTAGCGCTCATCGGATAGAGGGCATGTATATTGGTTTTGACTCACCCAGTATCATACGATATCTAGTCCCGAGTACCGGGGCAGTTCATAAGGCTCGTTTTGAAAACTGCAGATCTATAGAAACTATCTTTCCTACGTTACCGCCCCAACCAAACTCGCCACCACTCGTATTTAGAGCCCCTGAAACCCTTACTATGAACCCTGATCCACGTACTGCCCTATCCGAGACAGAAGTACAGAAACTATTACACCTTCAGTCTTTAGCAAACCAAATTCCCGACGGCTTTGACTCCGGATCCCGTATCCTTCGACATCCCATTCCCGGTTCTGGTAACCCCAAGCCACCGCCGCTTCCCAAGAAGCGCACAGCCATAACCAGTGCTAGTACTCCCAATAAAACTCGCACCGAGTCCCAACCAGTAGAACCAGAATCCACACAACCAGATCCTACGACTCCGGAACTTGAGTCACACCATGTAGAACCCGAGACAGACGCTCAATACGAGGTAGAAACCTTTGTTACTAAGCTCATGAGCCTCGATCACGATCCCATTTCCTTGGAACAGGCCAAAGCCAGCCCGGACTGGCCTCAATGGCGTACTGCCCTCCACGTCGAATATAATTCACTCCGAAAACGAGAAGTCTTCGGACCGTTAGCTCTCAACCTTAGCTCCAAACCCATAGGGTACAAACTCGTCTTCACCCGCAAACGCAACGAACAAGGCCAGATTGTACGTTACAAGATCCGTTTCGTCGCCCAAGACTTCAATCAACGTCCCGGTGTAGATTTTGACCAAACGTACTCACCCGTGATGGACTGTTCCTCGTTTCGCTACTTACTAGGATTAGCAGTTCAACTCACCCTTACCACCAGGCTCCTAGACGTAGTCACAACATACTTGTATGGTGAGCTTGACGAGGACATATACATCCGGCCACCACCAGATTTCTTGGACCACACCCCGGCTCCACAAGTTGGCAAATTTAGCAGATTAAAGCTCCGTAAGGCACTATACGGCCTTAAACAGGGCGGGAGAACTTGGTACCATCACCTCCGACGGTTTCTTACCACCCAAGGTTTCACTTGTCATCCCGCGCTCCCGTGCATTTTTGTTCTTTGTAAAGATGCAAGATATGTCATACTGGCCGTCTACGTCGACAACATCAACTTGGTGGGCACTATGAGCTTGTGCATGGAGGTTGAGAAGTTACTATCTACCCAATTTGAGATAAAGCTACTTGGCCGGACTAGTTTTTGTTTGGGATTGCAGGTCCAACATCTTCCAGACGGAAGCATTCTGCTTCACCAAGAGTCTTACGTTAAGAAGCTACTCAAGAACTTCAATATGGCCGATGCGAACCCCATCTCAGCACCCATGATTGGCCGCAGCAAGACTGGCGAGGATCCGTACCGTCCTTGCGAGGAGGACGAGGACGAGATAGACAAGCAACGTTACCTCGCAGCGGTCGGAGCTCTTATTTACCTCGCAACACATACGCGGCCCGATATCGTGTTTGCAACTAGCGTACTCGCCCGCCACAGCCGCAAGCCAGCACATCGACATTGGGCCGGGATCAAGCACTTGTTGCGTTACCTCCGAGGAACGGAAGACCTCGGACTTTACTTCAACAAAGACGTAGAATCGAACATCGTGGGATACGCGGACTCAGGTTATCGAACTGACGAAGTGAACGGCAAGTCCCAAACCGGATACATCTTTATCAAGAACGGGGCACCCATATCATGGAAATCTGTCAAGCAAACAATCACGGCTACTTCGACTAATCACGCTGAGCTGCTAGCATTACACGAAGCCGCGAGAGAAGCTGTTTGGCTTCGAACCATGGTCCAGGCCATCTATGAACAGTGCAAGACCAGTCACAACAACCAAGCTACTGTCATCTACGAAGACAACGCGGCCGCCGTTGCTCAAATTGCTACGGGATTCATCAAGGCGGACCGCGTAAAACACATCAGTCCAACCTTGTTCGGTTTTATGCAGGACCTTGTGGAGACTGACCAAGTTACTGTCACAAAGATTGAATCCGCCAACAATATCTCGGATATGTTGACCAAGGCACTACCAGCTTACAAACACCGCGAGTTGACACGAGCAGCAGGCATGAGAACTCTCCAAGAACTCGACCAGTCTTAGACAGAACATACTCTTTTCTCCACCCGCGATTTCCCATTGGGTTTTTCCCGAGGAGGAGTTTTTAATGAGGTGCTTCTATGGTCGAGGAAGAGTGTTAGGATGGAGCGACCCTAGAAGATAACGAGACAATTCATCCATCCTCCTAGACTCCCGGGTTTACATCTAGTTGACTTATAGTAATGATTAAGTGGGCGATCTCACCCACCCGGGATCAGGTAGTTAGGACTGTAGTTAAGGCTCAGTTGTATTAAGTGCGCCTCCCTTCCTTAACTGTATTCCACCCACCCCGGAGGGTATTTAAGCAATGGCCGCAAGGGCCCCTCACTTTTTTTGCATTCTCATTTCTCTCTAGCTTAACACTACCTTAGGCACCAGAAATTGTTAGGTACCAATTGTGATCAACTATAAAAGCACATGTTTCAACTTCAGGAGTTTCCAATTTAGTTATCACAAACATTAATGATGAATACCAAGTTAGCAATCTGATTGGATTAGAAATGAAAGACAGTTATTGGTACACCTACTAACATGATCAATAGTAGTCTATGCATATTAAGTTTGAAAATTAATAACAAAATCATACATAGTGAAAAAAATAATTAAAAATTGAGCTTGGTTAATAAACCTATGTGCTGCAATTTATCATTTTTTATGAATACGGTGACATGGTTTACACACTAGATAATATGGAAGCTTAACCCCTAACCACCCAACCATGCATATTTTGCATGATGTACGGATTTGAAGTCCGTTTTCTCATCCATTATGCACTTTTTGCAGTGTGGATTTATTATTGAAACTTTTATAGGAAGTTAGCCCCGTGCATGTGTGATCCGATTAGAAAGGGGATGATTTGTGAAATTTTTATGCCTCATTTCATGTTGTAGTGTTCCACCCAAAATTTCGAAGATTTTAGTCTAAAAGTGCTCTTGAAAAAGTCAACTACTAAAATTAAGCAACCAAAAAATCTCCAAAAATCACTACACTTAGAGTATTACATTTCAACCCATCACAACAAATTTCATTATTAAACTGTCAATATCTTATTCGTAATCATATTACAAGAGTGTTAAATTTTAAGTTTGAAATTTTATACACAAATATTGGTGATAGCAATTGCAAATCTAACTATATGGATAGAATCTAAAATGCATAATGTACAACTTTTATTCATTCATCAACTTGAAAATATCCCTCTTAGTTGCATTTTATAATGCATCTTTGAAAAACTGCCAAATCTGAAAAGGGTGAGAACGTTTAGGGGTTAAGCGTCAAGCAAAGGAGACCCGGAATAATTTCAGGATTTGTTTGCACCAACATAAGATAGGGCTTAAAATCTGCACTTCATGACTTCCATTTTAATCATGGAAGTATCTGGAACGGTGAATGTGCATGACTTCCATTTTAATCATAGAAGTATCTGAAACAGTGAACGTGCAAATGAAATGTAGTGGCTGCCATGTGTTTGATTCAGATCTATAACCACAAAAATTGTATTCCTAAAGAGGGCAAACAAAGAGCTTTGTCACGCCAAAATTGCCACCAAAGTGCATGTTCTTAGACAAAATATTGTGATCAAGAAGTAATTAGTCGCCCCATGCAGACTGGAAGCTTTGTTGCACCTAAATCTGGCTGACCGCACACGCATTTCAAACTACCAACCTCGCAATTATTGGTTTCATAAATGACACTTCACTATTATGGTGGAAGTCTATTGCACAGGTAGAGGGTAGTTTACTGGTTTGGGTATTTCTACCTTAACCTGTAAGTCATCACGAGTGCAGAGGGCCGGAAAAACACTTCATTGCGCATCAAACTTAGCTAAAAGCTTCTATTTGGCTTGAGCCTGAATGAGAATCGTGAGCCAGCATTTGCTCTATGTGGTACCCATATTTGTTGCCCGTACCTTGCCAAAACTGAAGAGACACATGCTCCATAGACCAAAGCTCCTTGTGGAACACCACATGGTTCTAGGTAATCCAAATGGTCAATGCAACCCTCCTAGAGCGGTGGCATGTCTAGAAATTGCGTTTTGAGCTCCAAAGTGATGTTTTTAGCAAAAACTCAAAGAAACCATCCCCCCTCTAAAATTTTCCAATCCATCTATTGGAGTTGTTTCTTTCTTAAAATAGTCAATATTAAGTGAGATATACACATCAAAAATCTCCATATCTTGAAGTCAACTAAACTTTGACAATGCATAATTCCATGAGGTTTTGTCCAATCATGTTAATTTTTTTCAAAGTGTATAAAATGAGTACATGTATTTTTTTTTCAGTCTTTTAAATTTATAATTTTGGATTCATCCCGTCTTCCAAATTGAGGGAAAACCCCAAAAAATGGTCTCATGAGCACTTTTTGATGACCTACTTTGGAGTAATGAAAAAAAATTGCTAATTTGATCAATTAATCCCTAAAGGACCAAGAAGCCCAAAATGGGTTCCATGTTTTTTTTAACAGTTTTGAGTAGGCCCTATTTGGACTTCCTCTTGTTCAAATTTATTTGTTTTTTGACCAACACATGCAATGATCTTCACTATTTCTGGTGATATAAAATTTGGTCCCATCTTAATTATATTTTTTACAATATGATCAATTCAATTTGTCATTTTAAAACTGTGAATCCTTGGTCCTTTCGGGGTTAAGGTAATAAATTACATATTTTGCTTCATTTTTGTGTCTACTATAACGTTCAAATATTTTTTTTCAAAAAAATGAAATGAAAGTTGTGAAAATGACCTTCAAAAATGAGAAAAATTGCTCGTCCCATAAGGTTTAAACTAATTCTAATCTTTGACAAATGTGCAAATTTAGCCATTATTTGAATACAATCGCCAATATTTGGCAATATTCAAATGTGCAAATATTTAGTATTTGAAATGTGGAAATATTCAATAAAACCGCCAATATTCACATGTGCAAATTTCTTTGACAACGAAGCTCCAGAAAATGGAGATGAAGGCACATCATCAGTCCAGCCCCATCTTCCAAGTGCAGCCTCCCAAGGAGTATGGCCCTGTCACCTGCCCCGACTCATGAGCTGCCCGCCCAGGCGCTCCAGCCCGTCTGGCGCCAGCTCGGATGTTGCAAGCCCTTGGATGGCGCGGACATGGGTGAACCGCCCAGATTCGCCGTGAACATTCAAGCTTCTTTGCATTCTAGTGACGCGGGATACCCTTAGGCAAACTGGATACCCGTATGTGATAATAACATCAGAGACCACACATGGGGAAAACACTGTAATCACAATATCAGTCAAGAGGAAACTAAAATGGTAGAAAGTATTCCAGAACACATTTGAAAATAGGACTACATATCTGAGTCCATTCTCATTCTGTTGGAATTGTGGCATTAGTGACCTGGCCTATATGTTTACAAGTACCACTTTCACATTAAATTTTCCAACAACAGGTGCAAAGGAAACAATTCAGCAATTTAATACTGGCAGCCAACTGAGGACAAGTCTGGAGAATTACTTCAGTAGAATACAGCAATCAAGAAGTGATTGTGTTCGAATGATGAATAGCTTTCAAATTTACATGTCGGATGCCACTGCATAATCCAGCTAGTCTACAGTATAAGCAATATGCTCACGTGAAGGAATAAGAAGAGCACAGAAACCCTTCTGGAATCAATAGCAAGACCTTGTAGTGATTACGCAATATCCAAGCAATCTTCTGGGGCCAGACATTGGGCTCTAAATTAAATATCAAAGACAGAATGATTCGGAAACCTTTGAAATAGGTAGGCCATTGTCGAACATGAGAGTTGACGACCAACGCTGACGGATGATTGAATGTGTCATCCGGATTTCAATTGTTTCTCGACGATCCATACCTTCAAAAAAATCTGACAGGCAATGATAAGACATGAGGCCTTAAGGGGCACATGCGATTCTTCTGCAATCAATGGTACAACCAATACTAAAAAAATGAAAATCTCGCAATAATTATGAAGTCCTAGCAGCATTCTCTCACACATGAACCAGAACTATCTTAACAATGAATATCGGAATGTTCTCACCTGTTCATAAACAATTCGAGCTCTGAACCACAGAGCTTTCCGCTGTTGGATATTTACAAGACTCCTCAAGTATCCTCTCCATAGACCTACTGAAAATGCTGTTTTCTACGATGTTGAATCCTCAATGACACTTGACCCCGGGACCGAATTCTCTGGTGATGCTGAATCCTCCACGACACTTGACCCCGGGATCGAATTCTCTGGTGATGTTGAATCCTCAATGACACTTGACCCCGGGACCGAATTCTCTGGTGATGCTGAATCCTCAATGACACTTGACCCCGGAACCGAATTCACTGGTGATGGCGATGGAGATGGCTGGACTAAATCCTCTAGAGGTGAGGATGGAGATGGCAGGACCGAATTCTCCGGTAGTGGCGATGGAGATGCCAGGACCGAGTTCTCTGGAATAGGCGATGGAGATGGCAAGACCGAATTCTCTGGTGGTGGTGATGGAGATGGCGACGAGGAAGGTCTAGGAGGTGCACTCGCTTCTGCTCCATGCAAGACAAAATCATGAATAGGCAATCCAGAGGACGTTCGAAGGTAGGCTATTAGATTACCGGACCTTAGGGCCAAGTTCCATAGGTGAAGTATCTCACTAAAAGATATTTTTAGGGACTTCTAGGACCAAGTTCCACATTTCAAGTGAGCTTTTGAGGAAAAAGTGGTGAAGAAGTTGTCATGAAGTATGGAGGGTTCTCAAGCCCAAGACTTCATGGCAACTTCTCCCTAACCAATCAAATTTGTTCATGTTTCACCTCAAGCAAGTCCATGGAACGTGCACAACTTTGAAACAAAACCCCAAGTTCCACTTTTCCCCTACTCTTGCCTACTTCCATGGCCAAGTTCTCAACCGCATGGAACTTGACTCTTATAGTATTGATAAAAACCAAAGGTCGATGATATCAACCCCTAGAGAACAATTTCCTGTAAACCTAAACAAACTAATCCGAGAACAAACAATAAAAGAAGGAACAGAGTCGACATGAGTCGGATGAGATCTACCTCGAGCATTCAACATTCGATCCATGTTCACAATCCGTCCTTGAACAACACGCAATGTCGACATAAGAGACGCCACACGCTTCCGGACTCCTGACAGCTTCGCAGCATGTTGCGCTACCATCGGAATCGGCGTATCTTCAAGCAACTTATCAAGCTCTGCAAAAACAAAGTAAAAATCCGCAATCAACCTCCCTCCTCCATCAAACACCAAAACCCTAATTAAAGAAGCGCTCAATTCGTACCTTTCGTAAGACGGTCGATGCTCCCGGTGAGCAAGCTCTGACTCTTGAGAGCTCCTTCCACTCTCGCATCGAAATCGCGCACCACGGGCCCCAAAACGGCAGCAAGCCCTTGCGCCATGACGTCGACTGAGCCATCGACCTGAAGTTCAGACTTCTGGGCAATCTGAGCGTGAGAATCCTCGGTAACGTGTGGGGAATCCATAACGATTGATCGAAATTTGCTACAAGTACTTCATCTCATCCAATTCCTGCAGGTGTACTGGATAGTTGATAGATTGGGAAGGACAAGGGGTCGAGGGAAATTGGCACTGCGTACTTCGGACTGTTCGGAGCTTCGGCCCTAACGAAAGATGTGGTACCGGTTGAGGCTCTCGAAGTGCCCCACCGACGCCGGCAACTGACGCTGTATTCTGCCACGGCAATTGAGTCAACGACGATACAGTCAACCCTCCAGTTACACCTACCGATCTACATACGTTAACTCACTATATTTGTTAACATTTTCGTGCTACCCAATATTTGTTAACAAGATTTGACTCCCTTAGAGCATCTCCAGCCTGCCACGCCACAGGCAGCCTCCAAAATATCTGGCGCGGCCTTCCTCCTTTTATTCCCCCACCGTAGCCTTGATAATTATGCAAGACGTCCAGGCCTCTTTAAATTTTGTTACAGGCTCTTCATTGTTGAGGGTGACCACAAAATTTTGAAGCGCCTCTATTGCGGGTATTCTTTTCCTGTCATGATCCAAGAGCTAAACCAAACAAGAATTAAACGAAGCAAGAGAATAAAGTGCAGATTTCACTATTTTCGGCAACGATGGTGGGTCTTGAGCTTCACGTGGATGGGGGATAGACGTGGTCAAATCCTTTTTGCCATTCCTTGATCCCCTCAAACAGTTTTTGACGAGGAATATTACGTGCGGTAGGGTGGACATGCTCTTATACACCCTTCTTTGTTGTCCCTGTCCCACAAAGGGAGAAACTACAAAAATGTTTCATTTCAGGAGATACACAGTTGGACAATAAAAATAAGTCGTATAAGTAAATTTGGGATAAAATCCAAAAGTAAACACTCACGCAGGGACTATGCAACTAACTGACTTTTATTTTGACATTCATAAATGTTAACTCAGTAGTGGACCTCGCCTGCCAGTCACCGGTGTGTGTTTGTTTTGATATAGTTGAACAAATCCACTATTTCTTCAAAATAAATACTTTGACGACTTCTTTCTATAGAATATAGAATCTATATATCTTTGAAGAACATCTTAGGCAATCAATGTAATTTCCCAACTCATTGAATAAACACTTCACCACCGTCTCTTATATTAGTGTTTTTTAAAAATAAAAATGAAACATTATTTGACTTAGCTCCAATTATTGATTCATCATTTCACACTCATGAAAGCCAACCATCACTATAGGAACCCCATTTTTTATGCATCAGTTTATACTCAACCAACCATCATTTTATACTCAACCAACCATCATTATAGTGAGCACTATTTTTAATTCTCTTTTTTAATAATATTCTTGAAGAATTAACCTTTTGAGGTGCATACGTCCACATAGTGGACAATGAACAGATTCAAACTATTCTTCTAACTACATACATGGACAATTTTCATCCATCCAAATTTTTCTTGGTTCTTGTGCTACATTAGAAATTTAAGACCCCACCGATTTAAAAGATTTCCGTGTGACACTCGATATTTCATGGATTCGTACATTTTCCGCACGGATTTTGCAAAGATTTTGCGCTAATTCCGCACAAATTGTGCACTTTTTAAATAACGAAAAGAGTGAATGTAGAAGCCACACATATTCAATGTAGAATTAGCACAAAATCCTTGCGATAAATGTACGAACCCATGAAATATCGGATGTCGCACGAAAATTGTTAAAAATTAGTGAGGTCCTAAATTCCTAATGTAGTCGACTATCATTTGTACAGTACGGATCTTTAAAATAAGATATTATGATTTTTTGAAAAACAACATAATTGGTTTATGTCAAGTTTTATTCTTATTTTAAAAAACGAGACCTCAAACATGATTTTCCAAAATAAGTAGAATCAAATAATGGAAACGATACCATCTTGTAGTGTATGTTATTCCAATTTCATTACAATATTTTTTTAATCTTTTGTGTTAATATGGGATTTTCAATTGTATTTCAAGAGAAAATCTTGAAAAAATAAGTAAATAATAATAATAATAATAATAATAATAAATATGATGAATCCAACCATACAATCACATTGACATTTACAACTTTGCTTTGTACATCAACTCCATTTTTGTTTTTCATCAAACGTTTTATAACAAATCTTTGAAAACAATTGAATCGGGACATTAAAGGATTAACTCCTAAAGGACCATGTTCATCTTTAAAAAATTATCACTTCTTGTGATGTTTTCAAAAATGCAGTTGTATCTCTTAATTGGTGTTCATGTAGAAAACTTCACCGTTGAGGCTGAAAGAGGACTTAGTCGTGAGATTGTATATCAATTTTCAGGACAATCTACCGTATATTTTGCATGATTATAAGGTTTGATTATGAGTTGTTTTTAATTTTTGAGCAAAATCAACACGTCATTGACTACAAACACTCTCATAAATTCTAGAATCATGATTAGCGTTTGAAATTTCAGGAGCATATATAGATGTATTGTATCTAAGTGTTCACAAAGAATGGTGTTCTAAAACTAAATACAACAACAATGATTGATTCCAAAAAAATTATGTTTGGGTGAAGTGACTTGTTGATGATTCGTTAAGCTTGTGTTTGTGATTGCTATTACTTGTTACATTGCATAAAATGAGTAAAGATTTCAAAATATTTTTGGGAATATTCCAAAATATTCCAAATATGTATAAAACATGTAGAAAGATTCTAAATATTCCAAAAATATTTTATTTAAAATATCTTTTAAAGTTTTCCATAATTATTATATAGTGTTAATGACGCAATAATGACAAATGTTTTACATAATGTACATTTATTTTTTTGACAAAAATTTGACACCCTAGTGTGAAAACGCCCTCTAGGTCATCAACCTCCCTAACTACCATGTCCCAAATTCACCTCCATTGACGTTTTAGTTTTTTTCCGCCAGATTAATCAACGTAATTGCACATCTTGAAGGATTTTTGTGTTCACGTAATGAACATTTACAATTCTCTTGTTAATATTGAGTCAAAATTATGAAATCCAAATAAGTTATTAAAGTAATGAAATTATTATTGGACACATTGTGTCCTGGTCTTTTAGGGGTTAAAGCCAACTATATATCACTATGTAACAATTCACTTCACTATCAATCAATCTTTCCATGTTATATTTTAAAAATAAAAGCCAACCATCACTATAGTCAACAACATTTTTAATTTCAAGAGACTATAGTAAACTCCATTCCTAAAAATAAAAGACTAAAAGTAATCATGAATTCCATGTGGAACCCTTGGTGAAACCATCTTGATGATCACACGGATACATACATAAACCAAAAAACACCCTATAAGTAGATTTTAGGATACAATATATGTACCATTAATTTCTACATTCAATAAAAATGGTGCCATCTTTTGAAAAAACAAAGAGTCTTTTGTACATTAAACAAAGTATGTGAACACCACGTCACTCAATAAGGTCAAAGCACCATTGCCATCATATTTTCATCCTATTTGAAGCTCAAAATATAATAAAGAAGTGTTGCTTTTTAACAATTAATTCTTGAAAGTCCTCCCTCTCTATTTTTTAAGGTGTTAACCTTCTATATATGATAATAAATTCCTACTCCGAAGGTTAACATTTATAGAGGGTTGCATTTAGCCATGTGGTACTGATGCTAGCTACCTAGTACCAATGAACTAAGACATTTTATTATCACTTTCTATAATATCACATTCTCCGTTCTTTTCATAAGAATAGTGCCTTGGTAGATGTCCTAAGTCTATATTGCTCCAATATAAACATTTGACATCACACTTTGACACTATTCCTTGTGCCCAAAGACCATATTCTATTAGTGTTACCAAATCCTAAGGAAAGAATGTACCCACTTTGCATCTTCACTATTTTGTCTCACATTCTTGTGTGTTACAAGAGGACTTGGTGATAAGGAGTTCAAAAGTGTAAATAAGGTTTTGGACTATCTTCCTTACTATTGTTGGTCAATAGTTGGTTCAACGTTGATTTAACATATAAATATAATTTTTGGAAATTTTTATTTTGACATTATGAAAATTCCTAAAATTTCTCTTTTCAACTATATTGAAAATACCTAGTTTTTGAAAAAATGATTTCCAAGTACTAAAGTTGGCCTTTGCTAGTCCAGGGTATATTGGATCTCCAAAACTAAACCCATAAAATGAAGACTCTTTGTTTTTTATATGGCTTCACTCGAAGAAGAAGATGAGATCTAGTCAAAGTCGTCCGTGACCTCCTAACCTTCTACATTACTACTTTTATATGCAACACAATTGATTATCACAATAGTAGGCCTCATAATGGGTTATTGCAAAAACTAAACATTGGAACAATAATTATTCTTTGAACTTAAAAAACTTAACACTTCATCAATAACTAGTAAAAATTTATTATTTGCCTCATAGAACAAGAAATTGGTTCATATTTGAGATAATATCACTTTATCTCCTTCTATCTAGGTTCTTTTTTTCACATTCATAGGACTCACAAAATATTCATAAAGGTTCATAATTGGGTGTACATATTTTTAAATTACATGATATATACTAGAGTTTCAATCAAGATTCTACTATTTTGTTTGTAGGACCCTGTGATTTTATTTGAAATCTCACTCTTCTTCATTACAGAACTAAAGAATAAAGAATAAAAGAATAAAAGAATAAAAAATCATTCACCATAGAAAACATGCATGGTGTTTAGTGAGGGACATCTTTTTGTTTTTCAAAGCATTCATAGTGTCTAACTTAGTGAGTAGCATGCGTCTTTAGTGAGTTTATCAAAAGGTACAATATTAATGCTGCTCCAGAACATTAGGCCTCATAACATTCTTTAGGAGCCCCAATGTTCATCATCCAAAATTAGCATTGCAGGCCAAAATCATTGTAGGGATCGTAATCTTTTAGAGAATAAAAGACATCTCCAGTTCATGATGGCTTGGCAGCTCAACAAACTTCTGTTTTTTAACAGTTTCTAAACGTTCCACATCATCAATTCCATGTTCACATGCTGATTCTCTGCACAAGCAAAAAAGCTGTGCTGCAGTACTAGTTAAAGAGTGTTATGCTCTGCCAATAATTGGAGGTGTAGAATTTCAATTTCAAATTCAAAACTGCCAAAGAAAAGACAACCGAACATCTCCAAAATAAAAAAAACAAAAAACACCCATCTTGTCATTCTGGGCCCCACCATCTCCAATGGCAGTTGACTAAGACCAGTGGCAGTTGACTCAGTCCTTTTGTAGTCTAACTTCCACTCATCATGAAAAATGTCCCCCTGCATGAACCTGCAAGCTGAAGTCACATTCTCAAGTTCATTACGGCCCACCTGTAACATAAGTCCATGTCAGTATCCTCAGTTAATTAGTTAATAAAGTAATTAACTACTGTTAAAAAAAGCAGTGCCACGTGGCAGATTGTGATTGATTTAAGACGACGTGGAACTTTAATAATATGACGTGGAAATTTGGCTTCGAGTCTGCATCGGACCCTCGTGTCTGGGAAAACGTTTCTTCTCCATGCAGCAATTCCACTGTCCTTCGCTTACTTGGAGAATAGAATTGCGCTTGGATCTGGGCAAACGTTTCTTCTCCGTGCAGCAATTCCACTGTCCTTCAGTTTCACGGGCTTAAGTAGAGAATAGAATTGCGCTTGGATTGTTGATCGTCTGGCCGATTGGTGAGCTTGTTGGGTTTTCGGAGGAGCTAGAAAGATGGCGAAGGTGGAGCTGGCGATGGACAGCCACTGCAGCACGGGAGAGAGCCCGGTGTCGTACGCCAACGGCCGTCTTCTCTTCGTCGACATCGAGGGGTGCACGATTCACGACTTCGACACTGTTGCGAATCGCCATGTCCGTGCTGTTTCAACCAACGGCAGAATGGTCGGGAATGTTGTTCCGTGTGCTTCGCCCGCCCTGGCAAACTACGATTTGCTCGCTTGTCTCCAGGTCCCTTCCACTCCTCCGTCGCATTTGCTTGCTTGTTGTCCCGGACTGCGAACTTCATTTGAAACCCTAAACCGCATCGTCCATAGCTTTTCATCAAGCTCTCACTCACAAGATTTGACCCAGAAATGAGCCTAGAAAACGAATTACTTATTCCATGCATCTTCAATTTCTTGCTGTGATGTCAATAGTTTGCGTTAGTAGGTATATTACATCTCAGTAGAAGAGAATTTTGAGTACATATCACTGAAAACATTTCGTTAAGATCTCAATCTGAAATCAATCATGGATTACATCATCTGTTGTTACCAGGGCGTTAGATACCTGTTTTAACCCCTAAAGGACCAAGAAGCCCAAATTGGGCCTCATTTTTGTTTTAGCACTTTTGAGTAGGTCATATGTGGAATTCTTTTTGTTCAAATTTATTTGTTGTTTGACCAACACATGCAATGTTTCCGGTGATATAAAATTTGGTCTCAATTGAATTGTATTTTTCACATTAATTGAATTTGTCATTTTAAAACCATGAATCCTTCGTCCTTTAGGGGTTAGCATTATGATATGTGAACATGTTCCGTTTCAATTGCAGACATCTGTGGTGCCCGTGAATTTTTACGGCGACGATTGCAAAAGCGACGCCATAGCCACGATCCCCGACTCGCACATCGATCCGGCGATTAAGATCCGGTTCAACGATGGGAAGGTGGACATGCAAGGCCGGCTATGGTGTGGCTCCATGGCCATGGACCCTATTACAAACCCTAATGCTGGCCGTCTCTATTGCTTGCAACGCGCGGCTTCCAAATATGATCTCGTGGAGAAGGTTAGCCCTGTTGCAATCTCCAACGGTACCGATTGGTATGGCGACCACATGTACTACATCGATTCCTTGCAATCGGTATGAGATTCGCCATTCTTTTTTGTCCATGGCTGAATTGTTTCCATGTTTGAACCAATTCACTGTAAGCGCTATTCTTTTTCCATAACATTCACTAGCCTTTCCATCCATGAATGAAACTCCATCCTCATTCTCCTTAGGGGCAAGGCAGAGGTAGCACTAGCTACTGAATGCTACGTCTTTCATTTCACAATTGCAGGAAGTAAGCGTCTTCGATTTCGATGCAAGTGATGGTTCGATCAGCAACCGGAGGCGCGTCTTCCACATTCCTAAAACTCGAGGTACTAGAACTCATATCTAAAGGAGAGGAGTTCGTTAGTCTCATGCTTTTTAAGCGATTTTGATTAGGTCATATCGAGGCTTTCTTTTGTGCAATTTTATTTACTTTTTGACCAACACATGCAATGTTCTTCACTGATTCTGGTGATATAAACTTTAGCCCCATCTGAATGATACTTTTCACAATAGGATCAATCAAATAGGTCATTTCAAAACCATGAATCCTTTGTAAGAGATTTGTGCTTGCAGGACTTCCAGACGGGATGACTGTCGATGCGAGTGGCAAACTGTGGGTGGCGGTGTTTGGGGCCAGTTGTTTAGTGCAAATTGACCCGGAAACTCAGACTGAGCTCATGTCAGTTGAAATACCGGCTCTGTGTACTACCAGCGTGGTCTTCGGAGGTATTCATTCATACATTTTTCTTTGTTTGCTGAAACTCTAATTTCATGTGAGTGCAGGCCAGGTTCTAGCTAGATTGGCTCTCCTTCTACTACTCTTTTCCCTGCAATTACTGTGGGCTACCCTGAAATTTACATCGTGGTTTACATCTTACTGTAACTTTTTTACTTGTAAGATTTATTTTATCTGTACCAAGGACTAAATCATACTCGAAATCATACTAATCCATTTTGATGTTGAAAAGATACCTTTAATTCAATCTTATAGCTAAAAATTAAAAACCTTATTAGATTTACTTTGGCTCACAGTGATTGCATGGACAAATGTTGTAGAAAAAAAAGCTCCCCTTCTAGAAAACCTAGCCGCATTAAACACTGCCAATTTAAGTTAGTGTTTGATGTTTGATGCGTCTAGGTTTTTTTGAATAGATCCATGGGTGGATTTTAAGTAATGTTCTTTTCACCCTTCTGAATGATGCTTCATTCAATGATATCTGTACAACTCATAGTCTATGGAAACAACAGGCTTTGTTGTATAGCATTGTTTGGGCATTCTTTTAATGCAAAGAACAACGTTGAAACTATGATAAAAACAACATTCGATGTCAATTGAGTATTTTTGGTACAGAAATGATGCCTGAACGATGATATATACTAGCAAAGCTTCTTGTTACAATAATGTTTCAATAGCCTTCCAGATTTGCGATGTATGATGCTGAGACTGCAAGCGTGAGACCTCATATTGCAAGTGTGTTGAATTGACAGGTAGGGATTTGAGTGAACTTTATGTGACATCTGGAGCAGCAGGTATGTGTCATGTTTTCTAGAACCGGTGTCATTCAGCTCCTTGGTACAATTAAAGAAGATTTACATGGCAGCTTAAATGTAATTTAAATGAATTTTGAAAAGATGGTCATATCTCACTCATAGCATACAGGTGGTTCATTTTTCCACACATACGCAATTTTGGTCACGGAATTGCATATTATATTGTTGAGGGCACCTCCGTGACCAAAATTCTAGGTTTATGGGGTGGCAGTTGTTGAGGCCAGAATTCTAGGTTTATTAGGTAGCAGTTGTTGAGGCCAGAATGGGGATAGAATGGATATGGGGCATTCCATCTTACTCACACACTCCAGAGTAGTTAGGAGGCTAGATAGAAATGCTTCCTAAGTAGGTTACTATTTTAATTTTTTTTCCTTCGGATTTTATTTACTAGGATGGGGGAGTGTGTGGCAGGGGAAGAGAGGAGGGGAGGGACTTCGCCTTACCGAGGGGGTTTGTTCCGGGTTCACGTTCCAGGCTTGAAGGGTCATTCTTTTTCACGGGCCTTCACATTGTAACAAGCAGGTGTGTCTGAATTAACACAGTTCATTTCAAAAAGAAGTTCAAGAAAAAGAACTGCAAGGAGACTCGATTTCCCAAGGGACTGTGAGCTAGATAACTCACTACAGGACATTTGTCCCATACTATGTTGATCATCAATCATATCAAGTTTGAGATTCTAATGCTAAAATACGTTTTAGATGATGTTTCCCCAAATACTCTTGCAGCAGAACCCAGCTATATAACTCCTGAATACGAAGAATTTTCGTAGTCTCAATAAACGTGATACCATACCAAAAGTAACATCAAAGAGGTTCTTGAAGAACCCTGTTCACAGTAGTATGCAACTTCTAGTGATATTAGAGTTATCCTTAAAGTCACCTTGTGTTTGAATAAGATACCGTGAATTTTGCATTAATGTACTCTTATTTGTTCACCCCAAATAGTTAAAAGGTAGAGAAGAGCTTAGTGGTCTCTCATTATTAGGTGTGTAAGAGCTTGGTGGTCTTCACACTCATGGAAAACTAGTTTAGCCATCTTTCTTGACGGCTAAACTAGTTTCCCTTGAGTTTAGAGACCACCAAGCTCTTACACACCTAACAATGATAGACCACCAAGCTTTTCCATACTTTTTAACTATTTGGGGTGAACAAATAAGAGTACATTAAAGCAAAATTCACGGTATCTTATTCAAACACAAGGTGACTTTAAGGATAACTCTATTATAGTGGAAGAAGAGAGTTCTGAATTGGGTTCGTCCATTCCCTAGGATTTGATAAGAGGTGATAGTAAACGGTCTGCATGATATGCCTTCCGTTTACATGCTTTGGCTGAACATCCACTTTCAATGTAATCAATCAACATATAGATGGCAACCGACCTATCTCTACTCAATATTTCATCAATCAATGTTTCATCCATCCATTCAAAAAGCACAAAACTGTTGGCAGAGAAGCCTGGGGAATCACTTGTATTGGACATCACAAGAACCGGCATCCTGTATGCTTGGCAAACGGAGTGATTCAAGTGAAGGTACATCAGGACACTCACACCTAAGAGCTTCCTGAAGGCTCTACTCTGTAATTCAAACTCACACCATTACGCATCTCATCTTCACTACAATTCCGATTATAAGCTAGGAAACGAAAACACACCCGAGTTTAGTACCAAGAGAGAAGATCTGATGCGGTCAAGCTTGTTTCATTGCCTTCCAATTCAGAAGGAGCAGACTCTGTCTTCAAGATTCTTCCCCAGGGGCAACTAGTGGTTACATCCACTCGCCATTTAGAATTACTCGTACCACAACTAACACGACCAATCCTAGAAATCTAGGTCGCAAAAGAATTGTTAAAAAACACTTTGAAGAAATCAGAACCTGGCTGCCAAGTAGCAAACGAGCAAGACGATCCAGTTAAGCCTTGCTTGTGAAGAACTGGCAGCATTGGGAGTAGGGCCGCCAGCTAAACTTAGTGGAGGGGCAGGGGGGGAAGGCGGAGGGCCAACGTAATCAGACGCAGGTGGTGCATTCAGACTCGGTGGATCGGTGCTAGTGTCGGGAGGTACAACAGTGCCGTCCGCGTTCAACACCATGAATTCCACGTTCTGGCCAGTGAGACAGTACAAAGGATCTATTACCCATACTCTGTTCGCCGGATCAGGAAACGGAAGCTGCAAATCAACCAAGGATTAATTCTCGTCACGAACAAGAGCAAGAAAACACGAAGAAAGCATCCGTCATATATACTTACATCGTAATAATCTCCGGCGTTGACAGTCCAACCAGTGTTGTTGTTGCTATTGCACGCGTCGAAATCGTCCTGCGAGTACACCTGAAGCACGTTGTGATCTACAATGTCGGTGTTGTTAAACCCTGCAGATTCAAAAACCCACCGACATTCTCAGATCTAATATATACTACTCGATCGTCAATGTAGGCTCGTATTAGGGTTTCAATGCTCGGGATGCAGCATAGAATGGCAGGGGAAAGCTTACGTAAAGTGTCGCCGGCCTTGAATGGCACTGCGGCCATCCACTGCGTGTAGTTCACATTGGAGGTGGTGCTCCAGCCGGCATCGCCGCCGAGCAAGACTGTCTGCGGAACTGCTTGGCAGCTACATTGATCGAGAAACAACAATCCAAGAAACAAAACCAATGCGACGGATCTCGAACCCATGATGTTTCTACCTCCAAGCATTCCACTGTTCTTCCACGATCAAATCACGAGCATTCAAACCCAAGATTCAAACTAGAACAGTCGATCTAACTCACTCGAGGTTCTACGTTCCGTTAGATGGGTCGAAAGTCAGCCATCCATGATCGGTTTTGGGAGAGATTTTTTTCGCAGGGATTCTAAAATTGTAAGAAGAGAAGAAGACCATTGCAGTGCTGTGCCTCGGAAAGCGGCATTGCGAAGATAGACCGAAAAGCGGTGCCGCATTTGGGGCCATTGAATGGGCGGCGCTCTCTCCATCCCTCCGTCTGATTTCGAAAACCTTGGCAAGGGGGAAATGTTGTTACCTAACTTCCTTCCGTCCGCGGGGAAGTTCATCTGTATTCAAAAATTCACTCAAGGTCGTTTACACTTAGAGCATCTCCACTAGCATTCTGGATTGCACTCTAAGGTAGGATGTCCTAAAACCACCAACCCTCCAATTATGACATGTAGACCTTTCTTGGGGCCACCACAGTTGAGACTCAAAACCACCACAATTGAGACTCAAAACCGCCAATTTCACTATTCAAGTAAACCAATGGCATGCCAAGCATTGTGAAGAAATAGTTGGTGTTTTTGGGTATCATTATGAGTGAAAATTAGTACCACATGGTGTGGTCATGGGCAAATCTAGAGGTCTGATTTGGGTGACGAAGTTCTTTTCACTTCAAAAATTTGTATCAATTTGAATATTGGGAATTAAATTGCGAAAATTTGTGCATTCCGTGAGAAATCTTCTTCCAAATGACCGAAAAATATTTCTCATAAATAACCTTGAAAAAATGAGGCCATATTTCTTAAGTTGGTGGTTTTAGGACATCCTACCTTAAAGATCATTCAAAAAGTCAGACCTCATCATGTAGTTCCATCACTAAATTAGACTTTTGAAAATAGTAAGTGAGCCACTCACAAGTCACCACGCATGGATTGTGCAATTATGATCTGCAATTAAGAAGAGGAGATGGACTAGCAAGAGTAATTTTGAGGGCCCTAATTTTTAATGGATTATTAAGTGTCATGGGCCAAATAAATTGTTCACCAACCCAGTCTCATCCATTTTTCCATAGCCATAGCCGTATCTAGAGTGCTAGTAGAGATGCTCTTAATGATCACCGCGGATAATAGACAATCTATACTCCGTATTTTATTATAGTAAGGTAAAAATATGTTATCGTCTAGCAAGTGATCAAGTATATGTAAATGACCCTTCGCTTGTCCTTCAGTTGTCACAAGTTTCATGTCCTTGTCATCTTGTTCTATTTATTGGCACGTCACTCTTCATTCAATTTGGTGTCAGAACCTAAAACAAGTTATTTTAAACAATCAGTATATCATGCAAGCAAAAATGTTTTTTTATACCTGTAGACATGACATTGAGGTCAAAATAGGTTGTCTTCTATTGTAGGGTTTTTTCGCACTAGGGTGTCATAGTTCTTAATAAATAAAAACTATAATGTTGTAAAGCACTTGCATTAATGACGTGATATAAAAAATAGGGAAAATATCAAATAAAATTTAAATATACTAAAATGGAATATTTTGGAATCTTTTACAAAATTATATTATTTATAATCTTTTAGAATATTCTCAATAAATTTTGGAATATTTTTGTTGATATCATTTAATCCACTTGTATACCATGTCAAATCTCGTGGAAGTCATTATCAAGAATTTACTCGATTTAGATAACTATGAGAGAACAAATATAGGGTGTCTTTTATTCATTTGAGATAAAAATTATAAATTTATAGAAGTAATATAGGGTGTTTTAAAACCAATTTGGGAGTAGTCTAAAAATATTCCTATAATATAAATATAATATACCCTAAATATACTATAAATAGTATAATATTCCAATTATTTCATAGTCCCCATTAAATACCCTTTGTTCGCTCATATGTATTCAAAATTTACACTAAGTGACTTCCTTGAGTGTCAAATGCATATTCCAGCCACATCCATGCTCCAATTTAATTAACCAACCAAGCTCGCAAGAATTTTTTTGGGAACTCGCCATTTTAAAAGGTGTTTAATGTAAAAGAACAAAAATTTCCGCCATAAACTTCTAATATTCACGTTGCTCACATAATCTTTTGGAATTTTTTTAATACAATACCTTTATCTTATTATTGCCATCACTATATCTTCAATGAAACGTATCAATTAAAGCAATAATGTATTTATTCTACGTCACCAAATGAAATGTATTATATTTGGTCCAAATACTATTTTGTATTTTTTTAATTATTAATATATATACAATCCTAAAATACCTTTTCACTGTGGTTAACTTTCTGCCAAAAAACTAATTTCAATGATCAATAAAAAATGTTTACCGCCACATTTCGCTTCTTATGCGATGTCACAATATACATTTTGGACGCCCTACCGTGAAAACACCCTGTAGCAAGTGATTAAGTAAATGTAAACAACCCTTCACTTGTCCTTAGTTGTCATAGTCTCTTGTCTTTGTTGTCTTGTTCTTTTTGTTGTCACCTCACTCTTCATTCAATTTAGTGTCAAAAACTAAAACAAGTTATTCTAAACAATTGGTATAACATTGAAGTGAAAATGATTTTGTTTACCTACAAAAATTTACTCGCAAGGGTCGGTCCTTCACACTAATTGATCACCTACATTTTACTATATTAAGATAAAAGTAAATTGTCTTATAGCCAATGATCAAGTAAATGTACACAACCCTTCACTTGTCCTTCGGGTATCACTATCTTTGAAGTTTTTTGTTTTCATTGTGATTTCTCTTTATTGTTACATCACTCTTCATTCAATTTAGTATCAAAAACTTAAACAAGTTATTTTAAACAACCGGTATAACATTTAAGTGTTCAAAAATTATTTTAATTACCTACAAAACCATAATCTCAAGGATCCTTTACACTCACTGGTCACCTAAATTTTACTATATTAACGTAAAAATTGGTTGGCATCAGGAATTTCGGACCCCACTGATTTCGCACGATTTCAGTGCGATTTCCGATATTTCATGGGTGCGTGTATTTTTTGCACTGATTCCGTATCGTTGCGTCATTCATCACAACTGCACTGATATGACATCATGATCGTACAAACGGATATAGTATTGATTCGACACGATTGATACATCTATTGAAAACGTGCGAATTCTTCACTCTGTACAATTGTCAAATGTCGTGTCTTAATCGTTTTTAACCCCTAACTGCCCAACCATGCATATTTTGCATGATGTACAGATTTCATCCGTAGTTTCTCATCCGTCGTGCACTTTTTGTAGTGTGATTTTTTTACTGAATTTTTTATGGAAAGTTAGCTTCATGTTTGTGTGATCCGATTGAAATGGAAACAATTTCTAAAAAAGTTATGCCTCATTTTGTGTTGCAGTGTTTCACCCAAAATATTGAAGATTTTAGTCTAAAAATGTTCTTGAAAAAATAAACTCATAAAATCAAGCATCCAAAAAATCTCCAAAAATCACTACACCTAGAGTACTACATTATAACCCATCACAACAAATTTCATCGATAGACTGTCAATATCTTATTCGTAATCAAATTTCAAAATAATTTTTTATTTAATGTTTCAAAATTTGTAGAAAAAAATTAATGATAGCAATCATAGATCTAACCGTATGGATAGAATCTAAAATTCAAAATGTATAACTTTTATTCATACATCAAGTTTCAAATATTCATGTTAGTTGCATTTTATAATGCATCTTTGCAAAACTACCCGAACTGGACATAGGTGAGGACGTTTAGGGGTTAAAGCCACACTGATTCAGTGTGTTTTTCGTGCGACATCATTTTTAAACTGTTACGATACGAAAAACGTGTTTTCTTTAGTCCAAATGCCAAAAGACCTTTGTATAGCTTTAAAATTGAAAGAAATACGCAAAAGTTTGTACAAGATGTCACCAAAGTTCATATAATCCATGAGCTGCAATAATCATTCAGTTGTATTAAAACTCTACAAGCAATACAATCAGAACTTCCTCTTAGAAATGAAAAATCGTGTTAATTTGATCGATGTCCATAATAACAACATTCCCTACAATGCTATTAATCATGGTTGATACAACATTTGTCCATATGGACCTCACTTCTACCTCCCTCACTACTACTATCTACTACTCCTAGTAGACTAGCATGAGAGCCCGCGCTACCTGAATTAGTTGTTTGTGACCACCACTCGTTCATACCAAGCTCCCCAATTTCATTCTCATCTCCAAAAGCCCAAAGCTCCAAATCTGTTCTTAATGAACATGGGTTCAAAATCAACTTGTACCGGTTCCAATCCATTGGTTTACCAAAACGTATATTGTCCTCGATTTTGTCAGTCTGAATCCATGCGGACTGTGCGACTCACTTTCACTTGAAACAAAAACAAGTCGATAATAACATTACAACAAGCCAATGTCTTGAGGCTTCTCTAAGGAAATTGTTTAACATGTACGAGTTTCAAGAACACTGTATAAAAAATCGTGCTTGCAAAACGGTAGACAAACCTGGAAAACATGATCCCTGCTGATCCTCACCCAATACCTTGCTAACCCAACATAAGATTGTTTCATCCGAAAAGAGTTGGTCAACCCTGACTACCATTAGGCAATTGAAAGGGACTTACTGTGCTAGCTAGTTTTGGAATTTCTCCAAAAACAGATGAGAGAAGGCTAGTTTTTCCGGATCCCGCAGTCCCATATACTGCAACATAGTCCCTCGTTTAACCCGCAAGATAATTCCTCTTAGGGTCCGGAGTACCGTGTCTAATGTGTGCCAGTTGAATTCACCATCTTTAATTTCAACAGCAATACCTGCACTTTCTTCGGTTGATAAGTGAATCACCGCATCACTGGGCACTTCTTCCTCTTGCAAAAATTTCCATATGCGATCCAGTGATACCTGTCACAAGACCTCAGAAATACATCAGACCTGAAAGAACATGAAAGAGCGTGATTCATACGATCTGTGTTTGCCTTAAAACATATCATATCAACTGCCAAAGCTAAGTGATATGTCTTGGAACACCCTTTGAAAATATCAAAAATTTGATCCTGTCTAGATCTGAGTCAACAAGTTGAAATTAGAAGCAAGTACAAGATTGTCCAATTCCAAGCACTAGCAGCAAAGTCAGGGCAATGAAATGAAATCTGAGACTTGAAATGAAGTTAACATACCCTGTTCAGACCGTAAAAATATACTAGCGCTGGAAATAAACTTTGTGCGTCCTGTAGAACTTGGAAAGTAGCGATGGTAAACAAAATCCTGCCGGAAGTCAAAGGAATGTCAAATAGCACGCACGTTCCAACCTAAAAAACAAAGGTGAGGACAAAAAAATGACAACACAATGAAGGTGTTAACCAAGGAAATTGATCAAAATGGGTTGTTCAACAAATCAGATAATCTGCCCTCTAGGAGATCCCGGTTCAGTCCAAGAAGAAATAGTAACAAGGAAGTTTTACAAACATCATTTCATTGAAAAAGAAAAGGTCACAACATAAACCCTAATCAAACCAAAAAACAACTTCAAGAATAGCAAACAGAGAGGCCCTGCAGGTGTCTCATTGATCATTTGTGTAATGCTGAGCTACTAGTTAGTTCATGAAGCTATATTTTGCGCAACCAGGAGCATACATGATAGCAGCCATTCCAAACATTAACAATAGTAACATGAATGCAAGATAGGAATCTTCCTGCTTTCTATTTTGAATTTTTTTTTCCAACAATCGCTTGTTACATCGCAGGATCTTCTTCGTCTTCTTCGTCGTCTCTTCCGTCTTTCTCCACAAAGATAACTCGAGTCATGTTCGGGCTAGCACAAAGTATTGATTTTTCCATTTCCCTAAGTTCGTTGTAATGCCAAACATTGTTTCCAGGATCGAGGGTGCGTGCATCCATAGCCAGCTCCATCTGCTTTTTAAAAGGTAAAGAACTTTTAGTACAAGAGCGCTAATTAAATCTTCATGAGACAAACTCACTTATAAAAACCAAATGACGAAAAGCTCACCACATGGAAAAAAAATGCAGCTAACTCGATAGTTAGCTGCACAGGTTCGTCATTGTAACGAGCGCCCTTCATGACTAGTGAGATTGTTCCATGAGTAGATGGACTACCATATGGATCGGATCCTGCTGTTCGCCATTTGTCTCCAATTTTGAGCTCCTTCAATTTCATCTGCCATCTGTCGACTTCTTCTGTTGCAGAGTGCTTACAAGGTTTTGGAAGTCCTAGCAAACGATAAAGCTCCATTCAAAGGCTCCCAGTTATCTTCCCTCTGTAGTCTTGAAAGTAGCGAAAAATGGGCTTCTGTAAGCCTGATTTCCGATTGGTTTGAGTTCCCCAATACTTTTGAAAGAGTTTCAAGGCAGCTTTGTCTGTCCGGTCCACTGCAAAAGCATCAAACACTTCATCTCGAATTGCTTCATATTCCGGATAAATGGAACTGTGCTCACGAAATCCAAGTATCAAATTGTGAGCAATAGTAGCCATCTTTTTCTGCTTCACAACAAAACAAAAAAATCATTAAAATCACTCACATACACCCAATAGAGAGACTGAGCTCAAAGTCACAAGTAAAGCACAAACGTTCATCTATTTTTCCAGTCACTATGCTATTACCAACGACGCTACCGTGCGAGCGTAGAACGGAGAGCGTAAGAGCGGAGAGCGCTGATTTGGAGAGCGGAGAGCATACAATCTTGCTAAATTAAAAATCTGACGTTATTTTTAGAAAAAAATATTTCTAAAATTAGAATTTAACTATTTATAGTAATTTTAGGGGACCTATGACCGCTGGACCTAAGACCGTGTGATTACAGTGCAAAATGTATAATTTTGTAGTCAATTTGGAAAAGGCTGGACAAAATAGTAGAAATAGAGATAATTGGACTAACATATAGTATTATATTTTTAAGTACTTTTGTGAATACATAATCATTGAAGTCACACTTTGTGGGCAAGTACTCCAATCAACTACAAGTTATAGTGTTGTAATTTGTAATAGAAATCTATGATTCTACTCTCCCCCTAAACTGCAAAACAACATCAGCAGTCCATTTACCAATCTTCGGTTTAGGGTTTCCAGGTCACGACAAAACGTGGCATCTAAAACTAAGGAATCTTGATTATCCCTGCGGCTACCAGAATCTGCAGGACTTCGTCCATGCTTAGAGTGGGGGCATGGATGAAAGCGTCCACTTTGTAGTCTAGCTTGCAAAGGAAGCGAAAGACATAGTAAAGGTGCTTGCAGTTGACGTACATGCCACGCCTTCCAATTGCAGAAGAAGTCATACTGTGATAATGCGGGCACATACATGCCGAAAAATTGCAGAACGCGTGAGGTCCGTACCCGAGAAGACGGGCCAAACATCTGGGATTTTCGGGCGGTCTAAGACAAAGAAGCGCTTCGGTTCCATGACACATCGTGCGATTTGGTCAGGACAGAACCAAAAATCTGTCGTTTGAGGTTTAGTCCCTTTGTACTCTGTCCTAGTGCCTCAGTAGGTTGGAGCAGCTGTGGCCTTACCGCCCTTCGCAATCAACATCTTGCACTTGTTGCCATTCCCCGCTTGTACTGCGTGACATTGTTTTCTTGACTTGTCGGAAATCCTTGCAATGTGCCATTTCGAGGCAGGAGCAGTCTAAGAATTGGAAAAATGTAAGTTGGTACTGCTGAATTGTCGGAGGCGTGTCGGAATCCAATGTGACGATGCAACCTAGGGCACGGACTGGAAGCCATATCCACCTTCCGTAAACGACCTTTAACTGCTCCAGCACTGACACAATTGTTGGCTTGCTTGATGGATGGGCTCTTCTTGTTGCGGCGGAGATTTTTGCCGTGCCGCCACTTGGGAACGTCATCAAGGAATGCTGGAGTTGCATAGGTTGACAAGTCAACAGAGAGAGGGTGGTCTTGGAAGAGCCTTCGCGGCGATATGACCTCCCGCCGTGGAAGTCAAAAACTAGCATTCTCTAGGGCAAGTATCTCCTTGTATGTAAGGTTAGTGCCATTATTGACAGGCCAAATCTGGAGGACCTCCGGGCGGGACATAAACCACTTTCTGCGAGTTCCTTTGACACAACTCTCAATGTCGTCGTTGCATAAGAAAAATTCCAAGAGGTCCTTGCGGTTTTTTCTGTAATTGTCCATCAAGCCTGTGTACGTAGGAGCAGCGGTAGATTTTCTGTCCTGTATGATTCGAGCAATTCACTTCTTTTTAGTGACAGCCTGCTGCACGAAACAAGCCTTTGCAGATGATTTTGGAAGCCTAGCAATGTGCCACTGACTCTCGTCGCAAGCCGTTTCTTGCATGGAAGTAACGTAGTCTAGGGCTGCCGCAACGGTGTGGGCTGGTACCTGCACTTGCACATCAAACTTCTCTAATGCTTGGGGAGAGTCCTCCAGCCCCATTGGAGAGGTGAGAAGTTTAGGGCTTTGTTTTGTGTAGATCTTGTCTGGACTTGAGGACGCGAGATGCTGACCATATCAGGTCTGTGCAAGTCAAATTCCAAGCCGATGGGAACGTCTGCTTTTTGCTTCAACGAGAGGAAGACTTCCCCTCCTTCAAGTTGAGGCATTCGAGTGCAGAACTCCTCAGCACCCGGCATCTTCACCAATGCTTAGTGTAGGGATTTCGAGTTCCTCGTGTCCTTTGTAGACTTCTCTGCGATTCAAAGCTTCAATTCTTCTTTAGTAGGGCCGGTTCGTGTTCTATCTCCCTTAAGGTATTGGTAGTATGCGACGCTCTGCATGAAGGAGCGGACGAAGTCATCAACTGTAGCAACAAATAGGTCTGATCCTCGATCATCGGATTGTTGTTTCCATTTGTTGTGGATACTTTTGGCCAAGTTGCACGACGGCATTTCAGCCAACTCGTTCTCAGTGAAGTCCTGGTATAGGGGAAGCAATGCACCTTTAGAGTTTGGATGTGAAATGCGGTACAAAACATATGACAGAGAATTAGGGTTTACAAGTTAGGGTTAAGGAGCTTACCAGCTACATAAAGCCTCCCCATTGGCGGTATCAAAAATGCCAAAAGGCAAGCTAGAGGTTGAGACGTCTCAATCCATCTTCAGTTGTAGCTTCGGAGGACAACTACCAAGCTTGGATAGCGAGATACCGAGAATCTGCCTCCGTTTACGTTGAGGCGTTCTTGTATTGGTTGCAGAGCATGCGATGTTGGTTTTAGAGGTCATCTCTAATGTCGGCCTTCGTGTGCTTTTCCAAAGACTGAACCCAATGGAAAAGACAAATTTGTTCTTTATTTGGCATGGAGACTGATGCATCTCAACTTCTGTACACAATGCGTATCGCATTCTAGTTTGCTTGCGCGCTGTCAGCCATGAAGCCCTTTTAGTTAGGGTTTTGAAGTCAAATTCCAAGCGACGACGGCGTTGAGATTCTTCCATACGACCATTTGGGCAACGACGTTTTTAGACTGCATATCGCAAAGCGCGATGGTCATGACACGACAAAAACTGGGGTCGTAAACGTGGCAGCCCATGGTGGATTGATCGTCCACTATTTTACCCTCTTAACATGATTGAACATAAGCCATGCGTTCTGCAAGTCTCCAACAGTTTGAATGCGTTTTACAAGGTAAATTTTCTTATAACTTTTTTTGAAAAATAAGGTCGTGGCGCGACACCCCTAGGGAAACGTTGCCGCCGACGCCCCCCCAAAAGGTGTCGCGCCCAGGCGCCACGGCGTGGTTTCACGCCACGTCGTGGAGTCTATTTTTAATTTTTAAAAAAAATCTGCAGCCGTAGCGCGCCACACCCAGAGAAGAGCGTCGCCAGACACGACCCCCACAGAGTCACAGGGTGGTGCACCAAGAGAGTCATGGCGTGGCGTCACACCACGCCCTGGCCCCCATTTTTCAATATTTTTGAAAAAGGGGCCGTGGAGCACCACTCATAGGGGGGGGGGGGGGGGGCGTCACCGGCGATGCCCACCCTAGGGCTGGCACACCAAAGCGTCACGGGGTGGCGTCATGCCACGCCGTGGCCCCGACTTTTAAATTTTTTTGAACAATGACGTTGTCGCGCCATCCCTGGGGGGGGCGTCGCCGGCGACGCCCCCTCTAGGGGTGGCGCACCAACCATTGGAAAGGTGCTCTCAAGACCTTTTCGATGGTATATAACACGCCCCAAACTGACAAAAATTGTGTCCGCAAAGTAAAAAACCAATCGTGCGAGCAGCGGATTCAGAAAACAACGAATTTGGCACGCCACCCTTGGGGGGGGCGTCGCCGGCGACGCCCCCTCTAGGGGTGGCGCACCAACCACGGAAAAGGTGCTCTCAAGACCTTTTCGACGGTATATAACACGCCCCCAACTGACAAAAATTGTGTCCACAAATTAAAAAGCCAATCCTGCGAGCAGCGGATTCAGGAAAAAGCGAATCTGGCGCACCACCCTTGGGGGGGGCGTCGCCGGCGACGCCCCCCCTAGGGGTGGCGCACCAACCACTGGAAAGGTGCTCTCAAGACCTTTCCAACGGTATATAACACGCCTCAAACTGACAAAAATTGTGTCCGCAAAGTAAAAAACCAATCCTGCGAGCAGCGGATTCAGGAAAAAGCGAATCTGGCGCGCCACCCTTGGGGGGGGGGCGTCGCCGGCGGCGCCTCCTCTGGAAGTGGCGCACCAACCATGGGAAAGGTGCTCTCAAGACCTTTCTGACGGTACATAACACGCCGCAAACTGACAAAAATTGTGTCCGTACATTGAAAAACCAATCCTGCATGCACCTAATGCAGAAAAAACTAGTCTTGGAGACGTCTTCTATTTGAGATACAATTTTTGTCAGTTTGGGGCGTGTTATATACCGTCCGAAAGGTCTTGAGAGAACCTTTCCCATGGTTGGTGTGCCACCCCTAGAGGGGGCGTCGCCGGCGACGCCCCCCCCAAGGGTGGCGCGCCAGATTCGCTTTTTCCTGAATCCGCTGCTCGCAGGATTGGTTTTTTACTTTGCGGACACAATTTTTGTCAGTTTGAGGCGTGTTATATACCGTCGGAAAGGTCTTGAGAGCACCTTTCTAGTGCTTGGTGCGCCACCCCTAAGGGGGGCGTCGCCGGCGACGCCCCCTCCAAGGGTGGCGCGCCAGATTCGCTTTTTCCTGAATCCGCTGCTCGCAGGATTGGTTTTTTACTTTGCGGACACAGTTTTTGTCAGTTTGAGGCGTGTTATATACCGTTGGAAAGGTCTTGAGAGCACCTTTCCAGTGGTTGGTGCACCACCCCTAAGGGGGGCGTCGCCGGCGACGCCCCCCCCAAGGGTGGCGCGCCAGATTCGCTTTTTCCTGAATCCGCTGCTCGCAGGATTGGTTTTTTACTTTGCAGACACAATTTTTGTCAGTTTGAGGCGTGTTATATACCGTCGGAAAGGTCTTGAGAGCACCTTTCTAGTGGTTGGTGCGCCACCCCTAAGGGAGGCATCGCCGGCGACGTCCCCCCCAAGGGTGGCGTGCCAGATTCGCTTTTTCCTGAATCCGGTGCTCGCAGGATTGGTTTTTTACTTTGCGGACACAATTTTTGTCAGTTTGAGGCGTGTTATATACCGTCGGAAAGGTCTTGAGAGCACCTTTCTTGTGGTTGGTGGGCCATCCCTAGGGGGCGTCACCGGCGACCCCCCCCCAAGGGTGGCACGGCAGACTAGCTTTTTCCTCCATCCTTTGCTCGGAGGAGTAGTTTTTCATTTTGCGGACACAATTTTCGTCAGTTGGGGGCGTGTTATATACCGTTGGAAAGGTCTCAGGAGCACGTTTTTAATGGTGTGTGAGACACCCCTTGGGAGAGCGTCGCATGAATCAGGTTTGCATGAATTTTTTTCATGAATCATTTACTTTTGTGTTATGGAAGTAAACCGGAGTTGACAGTATGTTTGTCTGAGTACTTCACCTAAACTCGTTCACTTATCATTACTCTCAATCTAATTGCATTGGCTTCTTTGTTTCTGGTTTTTATTGTCTTGTGCTATTATAGACGCAGAGCTTCGGTGCCTAGCTTTTGGTGAGAAGGGAGGGTTCCATCTTCCAATTCAATCTAGTCTCGTCCATGAACGAGTTTGGAGTGGACATTGGTTCGGACGAGTGGCTGCAGAACTACACTTCCAAGATTGACCAAGCGATGAATTGCTGTATGCTTTGGCGCGGACCCCGAGAGAATAGCAAAAGCTTTTGGCAAGTTCTCATCGAGGCTTATTCTAAGCCGGGAGACATTGTTATTGATTGCCACGCCATGAGTGGTGAATTTCTACCTCTCTAAATAGCTTTGATTTTATTTCATTTTATTGACGTGATTCTATATATCTATTACTAGTACTCTCTTTCATATTCTTTGTATGTGTATTCTAGGCGCTTCAATTGATGCTTGCATGAATGTCAATCGCCATAATGTGGCTTTGGAGGAGGACAAAGTTATCTTTGATGCACTCATGACTCCTCTAGCGCGTGCGAAGGCTACCCCTCCATCGCCACGGCCTTCCACATCGAAGCGTTCTCAGGATCCAGACACCATGGAGATCCTACTAACGCAAATCAAGAGAAGACGTCAGGGTAAGTAAGTTTGTTTGAATTCAAATTGGCTAGCTACGTGATGATATCAATTTCATGCCGCTCAAAGTACTAATGTCTTTCCATTGTTTTATAGATCGTCAATTGGAATATAATAAACGCTCCAGGACACAAACCTTTTTTTGCTGCGCATGGTTTCTTTACAAGTCCACCTAAACCGTTTGAGCTCCGTGTGTACGTGGAGCCGCTTGCTAGGGCATTTGCATAGCATAGTCTGGACGACGTGGAGATGATAGAGGGAGTAGCTGATACCCAGAGTTCTAGTTTTTGTCGAGGACAATGTCTTCTACACATGAGGACTCATTTGGTGATTCTTCATACTACAGTCTATTATGTATTTCTTTATTTTTGTATGACTGGTAGTGAGACTAAAGGGCCACTACACTTTTATTTTCATACCCTTGTCATTCTTTGCCTCATTGTCATTTGTATTCTTTGATGCCTTCACGGATTGTCCCTTTTTAAAAAAAATCACGCTCAATTTCAGTGAATCTGTAGATCCTAAACTGAATCGTCTGCATCTGTATTATCCGAGTACACCGGAGTTGATGGTACGTTTGTCTAAGTTCTTTACCTAAACTTGTTCACTTGTCATTACTCTCAATCTAATTGCATTGGCTTCTTTGTTTCTGGTTTTCATTGTCTTGTGCTATTATAGACGCAGAGCTTTGGTGCCTACCTTTTGGTGAGGAGGGAGGGTTCCACCTTCCAATTCAATCCAGTCTCGTCCATGAATGAGTCTAGAGTGGACATCAGTTCAGACGAGTGGCTGCAGAACTACACCACCAAGATTGACCAAGCGATGAACAGCTCCAAGCTTTGGTGCGGACCCCGAGAGATGAGCAAAGGCTTTTGGCAAGTTCTCATCGAGGCCTGTTCTATGCCGGGAGACATTGTTTTTGACTGCCATGCCATGACTGGTGAATCCCTAAACCCTACATAGCTTTGATTTTATTACATTTTATGGACGTGATTCTATCTATCTATTACTAGTACTCTATTTCATAAACTTTGTGTGTGTATTCCAGGCGCTTCCATTCATGCTTGCAGGAATGTCAATTGCCACATTGTGGCTTTAGAGGAGGACAAAGCCATCTTTGATGCACTCATCGCTCCTCTAGCGCGTGTGAAGGCTACCCCTCCATTGCCGCGACCTCCGCATCAAAGCGCCCTCAGGATCCAGACACCATGGAGGTTGTACCAACGCAGATCAAGAAAAGATGTCAGAGTAAGTAAGTCTGCTTTAATTCAAATTCCCTCGCTTCATGACTCAAATCCAATTTTATGGAGCTGAATGTACTAATGTTAACCATATGTGTTATAGATACTCAATTGGACTGAGCCCTCCTCGACACAAGTTTTTTTTTGCTGCCCGGAGTATCTTTCCAAGTCCCCCGAAACCGTTTGAGCTCCCGGTGTACGTGGAGCCACTAGCTAGGGCATTTGCAGAGCATAGTCTGGATGACGTGGAGATGACTAAGGGACTCCGTGATACCGGCATTTCACGGTTCATGGACGCAGAGGCTGCGGAGTCTTCTCACACCCATAGTTCTAGCTCTTTTTCTAGATCATCATCTTCTGCACATGAGGATTCCTCTGATGATTCCTCGTAGTGTACTGTATTTTACATTTCTATGTTATTTTATGATTGGTAGTGAGACTAAAAGGGCCACTACACTTATGTTCTCATACCATCATTTTTATTTCATGTCAATGTCTTTTGTGGTCCTTGATGCCTTCACAAATTGATATGTACTTTCTACAACGTTCACCCTAAATCACGATCGAGCTCACCCTAAATCCTAAACGCTGATCTAAAATTCAAACTTATTTTGCATGGATACAACATTAAGAATCCTAAATCACTAAGTCATCATTTCTAATGGTCCCACGGTCATACACCCTCGCCCCACGGTCATAGATACTTTTCTAAACCGCCAGAAAAAATTCTCAAAAAATCCTAGGCTCTCCGCTCTTGGGCTCACATACTAGCACCCCCCTGCTATTACATTAAAAAGAGATTATAATAACCTTGATGTATCCCCAGTCAACAAACTCGGGAAGGGTTTTGGTCGTCTGAAGCGCTAACTTCACACTTTGGCTTAGATGTCCAATTTGCTTGCGAAGCTCATCGGCAATTTGTTTCAAGCTCTGTAACTGCATTCGCTCTTGGGCGTTCAAGTTTATTTGATCTTCACTATCTTGTTGTTCGAAGTTGATCTCTGTAGAAGTAGGATATTGTATATCAAATTAGTTTAGTTTTTTCAAAGAATCCTAAAAACTAAACACAGAATACTCTCATGTGTCATTATGAAACATAAATAGATAGAAACTCCGGTCCTCTTGCGAGGCCGGCGTGAATATAGTGTTTGTTCGTCTTCACAATGAGCCAATGCCCACCGGGCAAAGGGACATTGGTACAAGACTACTCTCCCCTTCCGGGAATAGACTATTATGAAACATACTTGTAATGTTGCCATTGAATCATAGCCATTCATTTCGTAATTGAAACTTGAATTAAATTAATCCAAAAAATATAGGGAAATTCTAATTACACTTTGCAATGACGTTCAAGAATGTTATGCTCATACCATTTGTATCATTGTAATTTTTAATATGTTAATTTAAATCTCATGCATCATAAATGTACCAATCAATTTATAATAGTCTCTCAATTTGTAATATTATATATTACAAATGTATCAATTTACAAAATTGCACTACCAATACCACAAAGGCTATTGATAAAAGAAAGTGAGGTTATGCACAATAAATTATGGCCCACTTTTTTTAATTTCACCTAATTTGACCTAATCAGAACAACAAATGATAGCCCAATTGTCTCTTTCATAGTTTTTTTTTCTCTCTGAACTCTTGTTCTTATCCCCAACTACTAAAATGTTTCACCAAACCCATATTTTTAACAAATTTCGGAACTAGGCTTGAATCCTAACTAAATTTAATTTGACACTCTTATAACAATGGTATTCATTTTTTTTCTAAAATATGAAAAAAAATGTTGCACAAGTTAAAGAATATCGGAAGTTGTTTGAATTCTTCGAGTGTATTAAAATGTTTCAGACATAAGTGTTTGAATTTGATATTAATGGGTACCATTTCATTTCATTATGCTAAACTGTTCATTTGTTAAAAAATTAATCCCTAATCACTGTGAAGTTCCACTTCACCCATTGATGTTTTATTACTTAAATTTTTCGGGTTATTTGCATGTTTTTTTGCATGTTAGCATAATATTCTTGCCATATTCTACTACACCAATGTATTTGAGTACACCCTTGTACTTGCGTATACAACGCATTTGGATACATCATTGTATTTGAATTAATAAGATGGATGATAGAGGCAAATATATTGTGATCGTACACATACAGTCTAAGGGATGTTTGGGGGTTACCTATATATTTTTTAAACATTGATCCTCACTGTACCTGGATAATCAGCTCCATTATTGTGGTTTTCCAACACCTCGTCGTTGTTGCTAAGTGTTGGTACAATGATGAGCCGACGTCGCACCTCTCCACTTACAACACCGCCATTAATACGACCGCGAGATAACATCTTCAATCCTAAGCACATAACTATCACAAAATCAGAATATTAAGTGTATTCATGAGGATGTATGCAGGTCCTAGATAAAGTATATCAGTTCTGGGCCAAGTTCCCGGCGTTTGCCCATCACAGGTAAAACTAGTTCTATGTTACGTACCTTGCTTTCCAAATTTTGAATCGGGGTTCAGGAATCTGTTGGTTTTATGTACATTTAACTTATACTTATTGTCGTCTTACAGTAAGACCACCTTTGGCAGAAGTTAGCCATAACTAGTCCTGTCTAGGTAGACGTGTTCAAACTAGTTCACTTAACCCTATGACCAAAGATTCATGGTTTTAAAATGACAAATTTCAAAGATCACATTGTGAAAAATATAATTCAAATGGGACCAAATTTTATATTTGTGGAATTAGTAAAGAACATTACATACATTGGCTTCTTTATTTTTAATGAATCGAAGAAACTCCACATAAGACCTATTCAAAAATACTACAATAAATTTGAAGACCCAAGTCAAGCTTCTTAGTCATGTAGGGATTCACCACTCTACTAGTAGTAGTCATGCCTAAGAAAGGATTTTCATTCTTTCCACTGAAATCCTTGTTTTCATTTTGCTCAAAATTTGTATCCATAATTGTTTGATAAATCAAACATAAATTTTTGATTTACATATAAGAATAGGTGAAAAACAATTAATTTTTTTTATCAAAACTCAATTGTATGTGTTCTGCATCTTGTGTAGTACAACATGTAAAAATTTGTATCAATATTCTAAATTTTCAAGTTCTCATGAAAGTCCTTAAAATGCCAACTATGAATGAGAAAGATAGTAAATAAATTTCTTGCTATTAACCTCATGACTGTTGATTGATGACATTGTTGTCTTTTGACGAGATTACTAGACTTCGAGTTTTGTTTCTTATTTTGACAGTCTTAAATATCATGGAGACCTTCAATTGTCGTAGATGTGGGGCAATTAACTTCAGTAGTCAAGCAAACCTTACAAACCATCAGAGGAGCACAAAATGTAGACCTCCTTTGAAACGAAAATAAAAAAATTCTAACTTCTTTGAGGAGTCAGTTGTGGATGGAAACCCAAGCTTTCCAGATGAGCCGTCTTTTGATGAGGATGAGTTCTTACAAAGCACACAGCCACTATATGACTCCACATATATGACTGAAGCACCACTATATGACTCCACATATGCTCTTATGCATTGGATTCGACATTGCAGAAATGGTATGGGCTTATCACAAACTAATATAACTAACCTTTTTCAAGACGTCCTTTTTCACAAGTCTTTCAAATTGAACGAAGTTACAGTCAGGTCAGCTACACAGTGTACCAAGTATGACGACAATCATTATGATAAGGAAAACAATTGGTTTGAGCACAAAGTTAAGGAGAAGCCAGGGGATCCATATCCTATATCCCTCTTCTACAAAGACCCAGTGGTTGATGTGTGTACATTATTCTCAAATCCTGCAAATGGCGAAGGCTTTGACTTTGGTCCCATCTCACCAACCCCACAACCACAAGATTATTCAATTCCAAGCTCTGGAAATTGGTGGCGTTGCATGCAAAATCACATTGCATGCCCAGGTGCTATCATAGCACCACTGATATTTTATAGTGACCAAACGAGTTTGTCCAACAATGGGAGGGTCAGTGGGTATCCTTTGGTGTTGTCATTGGGGAACATTGCTTGTGAGCAAAGACCTCAACCAGAGGGACACATTCTTCTTGCCATTTTGCCTGTCATATCAGCAACTGATATTCCTTCACATCAAAGAAGGCTTGGAGTGTTTCATGAGTGTCTGAACCACATACTTCAACCTTTGAAGGACTTAAGTTTCAGGTACCGCCTATTAGAATCAATTTGTTAATATTAATGTATTGAGGTTGAACAAAGTTACATCATGATACAAACATGTGCTAAAATATGAATTTGTATATTTGCAGAGGAACCAACATGATCGATCCATTTGGCACAGAGCAATTTGTGTTTCCACTCATTTTTGCATATATTTGCGATCACCCAGAGGGATGTAAGGTATTTTTGACTCTCAGATGCCCATTACATATTTTGTAGTATAATTTTTTTTTACAATTCCTTGTGATTGATGTGTTTTGTTCAATGAAATATGTTTTCTTCAGGTAACTGGGACTTACGACACAAACAAGTGTCAACGTCCCTGCAACTTATGTTTATGTTCTAAAGACGATATTAGCAATACAAGAAAAAAATTGGAGTACCGCACCGAAGTGGAAATGAAGGCTTTGTATAATACAATGATGGAATCCAACACAACAACTGAACAAAACGAAATTGCAAAGACCTATTCAATGCATCCTGTAATGGTATGTTTTATTTGGTGTCAAGCTCTAAATATTTTTATAAAAGTACAAAGAGCCATGCACAAGTTTGATCATTTTGTCCATGTGACAGGACTAATTTTGATGGTGTTTTTGGGCACTTGTGCAGAGTTCATTGTGGGGGTTTAATGGTGGTGATACTGAACTTGGTAACCTTTACAGATGTATTCATGTAGATATGATGCATCAAAGTGATCTAGGGGTGTTTAAAACTCTTGTGGACATTCTACGAGCATTGACAACCGCAAATCTAATTCAAATGGATAATCGCTTGTTGATGATTAGAAGGTCATTTCGCTACCAAAGCTTTCGGCTATCCGACACAGATAAAGGTGGTTACTTCCGGTCTAATGCGAATTTTGGAGCATTCGAGCACAGGGCCGTGATACAGGTAAATTGTAATGTATTTTAAATCTAATATAGAATATCTTATGTCTTAATATAAATTACTCAATTTAATGATATTTTCAAGTGTTATATCCAATGTTAGATCAAATTTTGAGCAGTGAGCTACATTTCTGTTATGTGAGACCGATGTGGCAATGTCTAATTACTAGTGTTTGTTTTAAGTACAAGTCATCGTTTTATGTATGTTAGGGTTATACCCAGACAAATACATTGTGGCAATGGTGAAGTTCACTGAGTGGTATCAACTTGCATGTCAAAGATACAAATATTCAGAGGCTACACTTTTGGAGATGGATACTCTTATGCGTAGGTGAGTAATTTTCAAATTCATTTTGCATTTAGTAAAATTTGAACACTGTGACTTAAGATGGTGTGATATGTAGTTACTTGACTAATGGTTTATGTTTAAGAGCAATTTCAATATTATTGGCAGGTCTATCTCTTTGTTTAAAAGGAGTTTAAGAGATGAACAAAGATCATCATTCAACTTGGTGAAGGTTCACGCCATGCTCCATTTTAGTGACTCCATCCGACGATCAGGGTCTCCATTTGAGTATAGCACTAACTTATACGAACATCTTCATATCAATTTGATGAAGACTGCCTATCGCTCCAGTAATAGACGTGATTTTACGGGGCAAATTCTAAGGCATAACTCACGGCTACAAGCTTACCGACGTAAAGATGGAGAGATGGAGGCACGGGAAACTTCAAATGAGAGAGTCACAGCATTAGATGAGGTACTACATAAAAGAAAATTAAACGTTTCTTAAGAAAAATTATGAGTTATAACTTTTTCATGGATCCAAATTTTAAAATCTTTGGTTTCTTATTTTGTTTACATGTGTATAGGCTGTGCATTCTGGAAACAATGTGTTGGTAGGTTTGAATGCCGATATCCGACTTTGTTGGCTGAATCAAAAAGCCCTCGAACTTCCAGTGAGGACAAAGATTCCACCTCGAGCCTAGCAATATTAGATGCACAACTTGAGCTTATATACCACTTAGAAGAAGCTGTTCAAGCTTACATGAAATGGAATGCATTAGAAGGAGGCGATGTATTACAGATATACACTACACTTGCGGTTCCTGCTGGCCCTGGAAATAGGTTTGGCAATTGGCCTTTATATGCGAGGGCTATCCATAGTTTCCATGGAGAACCATACTACAGTGATGTAGCCCTACAGATGGAAGAAGCAGGTGCAGAAGAGGTGACAAAAGATGGTCAACTGCGGTCCTTGTTTCGGGCATCTTTTATAGAGACAGAAAGTACATGCATGGTGCAAAAGGACTTGGCGTTGCTGCGGATGTATTCAGAATTGCCAGCTAGCAGGTTGAGTAAGATGGTCAAGTGTAAAGAATTAACATGGGTGGTAGAAAAGGCAAAAGGCAAAGACAACTTCATAATGCCGTAGTTCAAGATCCCTCATTCCTTGTGGTGGACATTGCCAACATCCTACGTGTTATCCACATTGTGCCTAATTTTGTCGAAGAAGACCATTTCTTCATCAACAAGTATAAATTTTGAAATGGCAGCTGTTATATAGTTGGTAACTCTTATCTATGGTGATATGCTCGTTGAACCTTACTAAAGGATGGTCTCTAGAGATGGTTCCAGGATTAAAGTTTTATCTTTCTTCAGGAATGCTGTTGCAGGCAAATCCAGAATTGACATTGAGGTTCTTCTAAGAACCTGCAATGGCTGCAGTGTAATTTTCTCCAGTTTCAGATAACATAAAAGCCTTGTGGTAGGAAGTACAAGTGATGAAACGAGCTTTCATCTCACAGACTGCAGTCAGGAAGTTTGGATCATGTACTTCATATTCTCCTCATCTGTTAGCCCCTAAATGCCGAAGAGACCAAAAAATGGCTAATGAATGAAGTCGACTATTCAATTCCAACTGCTACGTAGATGATTTCCATCCAATTCTTTATGTGAAGGGCTTTTGCTTGGTGATGCCACCCTTTCAAGTTAAATTCAAATCATTCAAGCTATATTTAGATTTTACACAGGGTCCCAACTACATAAAGAGTTGTAAAAACGGTTCACCGTGTAGTGTATTTTGAATGTTTTTGCCTGTTCTACTTAAACTAAATTTAGGCTATGAAAACAAGTTCCATTGTATTTGAGCTAAACTAACAAAATGAAGCTTGCCAAATCTAGTTTCTACTCCATTTTGAATTTTTGAATTTTTTTGAAAATTGAGTGTTTTATCGTAGCTACAAGTTCGGTAGTTATCACCAAGGTGTAGCAACAAAATTTAAATTTAGATACACGGATGATTTTCATTAACTAAACTTTTCTTCATTGTAATTTACACCTTTGGTAGAAAAATTGGAATTTTGTAATACATTTTGTAATTGATATGAATTTACTTTACAATCACTTCAAAAAACTGTAGTAATTTCAAAATTTCACCAAAATTTATGAAAAATTCATGATTTGCAATAGACATGTGGCTTCATCTACTAAAAATATAAAGTTTAATTCTTGTATTATTTTTAGTCGCAAAATAAAGACAGTGTGGCAGATAAAACATGATTCCATGGTCATAGGCCCAACCTTTAGGGGTTAACTATCTACAACCTACAGTTAGTAGATAGCTTAGTACATACAACAATACATACATACATGCATACATTGATACATGCATGCATGCATGCATACATATATACATACATTCATTTATATATACGCATTTTATTGTATAGAAGAACCTGCCGTGCTATTTTGGAATTTCGAAAACATTGGATTTCGAATATTTGATCTTTCTGGTGTAAAACCTTAAGTTTATAATGTTAGGCTTAGAATCAAGTGAACATGTATTAGTATTCATAACATGAATTGTTTTTAAATCAAATACATAGAAGAATAAAAAAAAAATTGGGATTTTTTTGAATAAATAAACGGAGTGAAGTATCAAACAATTTTGCAAACAAAGTTTTCATATTTTGAAATTTTTATCAAAAAAGATTAAATACTAAGACAAAAGTGTGGAAGCTTATAACTACTTCATCTTAGTTTCTTAGTCTGTGTTTTAGCTCCGCAATCATATAATGAAATGGCAATGGATTTCATAAAAATCAACACGGATGTTGTACGATAACTACACGGATGTCGTACGACAATAATTTCGCATTATAATAGATATTGAAATCGCACGGATATAATAAAAGGCGTTAATATGATACGTATACGATACTAAATCCGCATTAACTAAAACCACATGTTATCCGTGTCTTATTAGCCATGTAATGTAGATACACGATTAACGCACAGATTCCGTCAAGCACGACTTTCGTGCGAAAACAACACTTTTTTCATAATCATTGAAAAGACACTGCATCGACATCCTAGTAATGCATGTCACTTCCGTACCATAACGACACTTCTAAATGCACGTATGACGTGCGGAATCAGTGTTCAACGATAAACGCACTGAAATCGTGCGAAATCAGTGGGGTCCGAAATTCTTGATGTTAACAAGTCCTCTGGTTGTTACTATCTCTACAGTCTCTTGTCTTTGTCATCATGTTCTCTTTATTGTCATCTCAATCTTCATTCAATTTTGTGTCATAAACTAAAAGAAGTTATTTCAAACAACCGGTATAACATTCAGGTGTTCAAAAATTATTTGAATTACCTACAAAAATTCACTCTCAAGGGTCTTTGTGAGCCTTTCAAATGGCTCACAAGCTAGAGTAAGCTATTCATCGTGGCATTTGGATGTTTTCACAGTAGGACGTCCAAAATGTGTAGTATGGCATCGCATAACAAGCTAAATGTGCCGGTAAACATTTTCTATTGGTCATTGAAATTAGTTTTTTGGCAGAAAGTTAACCACACTGAAAAGGTATTCTAGGATTGTATGTATAATAATAATTTAAATAATAGTATAAAATAGTATTTGGACCAAATGTAATACATTGAATTCAATAACGTTGTAGTATAAATACATTATTGCCTCGGTTATTGCCTTAATTGATACGTTTCACTGAAGATATAGTGATGACAATAAATTTTTTCAATTCTTATAACATAATGGTTAGTTTCGTATTCAAAAAAGATTCCAAAAGATTATGCGAGCAAGGTGGATATTAGAGGTTTATGGCAGAATTTTTTGTTCCTTTACATTAACCCCTAAATGGTTGCAGCCGAAACAACAGTGACTGCCCATGGTCAGAAAATCACATTTTTTGAGTTTTGATTTTTTGTCGAAATTGGAGGTAGAGATCATATTCTAGTGTTGTTTGATGCATTTCATTTGCAATATTGAGGTTCACTAAGGAATTTTTCAAAGACAAACACCTCAACAACGTCCTAGTGTTATAAAACTTTCTATTTTGGGAAAGTAATTAAGTTCTCTCCTTTGAAATTTTTGGTTTTTTTAAATTTAGAATAGAATGTCTAGTTTTAACCAATCATACCAAATTTCAAATTCTAAAAATAAAATTGTAATTTTGGTGAATAATAAATGGTAAATGCTTCTAAATTCATTAAATGAGTATCTAAAACATTTTTTGAAAGATTGACGGTAGAGATAATTACTAAACATCATGCTTTTATTTTCTTTTTTGGACCAAACTTCATCAAAGTTGTAGAAGTAACATTTTATAACACATCTAGGTTTTGCTCTTACCCCCTCTGTCATTTAGGAGTTAAACGCTCCTTAAAATAGCGAATTCCCAAAAAATTCTTGCGAGTTTGGTTGGCTAATTAAAACAAAGCCAAAAGATTATGAGAATATTCCAAAAGATTCCAAAATATAAAATGTTTGGAAAAGATTCCAAAATATTCCATTTTCCTATATTAAAATGTTCTTGGTATTTTCCCTAATTATTATATTACCTCATTAATGCAAATGCTTTACGACATTAGAAACTTATTTTGTTCAAAATTGTGACACCCTAGCGTGAAAACACCCTTTTGTGATTCAGAAGTGTTTGAAATATTTAGTAGATGTGTTTGATGATTTTCGAGATTTGTGGGAATTAGCCCATGTGGATTAGGGGCAATTTAGACCAATTGCGTGAATGCCGATTGATGTGAGTTTTGCTTGAATTAGTAAAATGTGTTAGAGTTACATGTAGGAGTTAGAATTTCTAGGATGTTGGATCTTGCCTTTTAGGAATGGTGTGATTCGTAACAATTAGTGTAGATTTGAGCATTTTGTAATGGTTAGTAAAGGTAGTGCAAGAAGCACAACCTTGGAGTGAATGCCCCAAATTAGTGAGGGATTGCCCAATTAGTAGGGTAGTAGTAGAAGTTTGTGCTAGGAACACCATTGTAGTGTAGAAACACCCAAATTAGTATTTACAAGAGTATTTTAGTGTTGTAAACACCAAGTTGGTGTTAATAGCACAAAAGTAGTGCAAATAGTGCAAATTTAGTGCGGTTCGCACTAAATTGTAGTGTTTGCACTAGGATAGCGGAGGAGGGCACTAAGTTAGGGTAGATGGAGATTTTGAATGGATGAAGACTATGCGGATGAAGGCGAATGGATGAGAATGAAGACCAAAGGGTTGTGTATAAATTGGAGGAAGGCTGTCAAATTTTTTCACACAAAAGGCATTGATTGTGGCAGAGTTTCAATCAAGGTGATTGTGGTTAAATTTTGGTGGCGAAATTCGAAGGCAATGTGATCTTAGCTCCCAATATGGCTCAAGCTCTCTGAGTGTTTTTTATCACTTGGAACATTCAGTTCCTTATTTTTGCACTTGGCTATATAATCATGCACTTGGCTTTTGGGCGCACTAAAAATTCAGATCGGTAGAAATTGCATGAATTATTTAGCCAATTTTTTTCTCCCACAGATTTGGTTGCAAAAGGGATAAATTTCAAATTCTTGGAAATTGTCGAGTCTTGTTTTTGGAAAAGCCATCATTTGTGCTTTGAATATTTTCAAATTGGATTCTATATGCAACAAAACTCTCCATTGAAATTGATCTTGACACATAGTATGTCAAAAAATACAGGAGGTTGGAGTTTTCAAACAACAAGTTAAGTACACATCTTACAAAACTATATAAACATATTGTAAGCAATTAGAAGTAGGCCACAAATAGACAAATTTGTTTTAAATATGCTTTTTAGTACACAAAAACACTTTACAAGTTTACAATTTATAAGAATAGTACAAACTTTCTAATCAGTACCTTGACAACTAAACTAAAAAACCACATACTATATAGTATTGTACTCATCTACTCTAGCAAGCATCTAGTTCATTCTGCAACTTCTTGTCACCCATGCCTTCAATCTGCATGGCAACATATTCAAGTATGTGCAACTTTGCTTCATTTGTAATAATGATTTGCTTCATCCACACGTAATTATATAGCGCCATTCTTGCAGCTGTTGCTTCCTCCCTCCAAATAGCAACTCCACCATGACATTTCTTTACTCTGTTATCAAAATAGATTGTTCAACCTCTTAGAACAACGAGTTGAGCGATTCACTCCCTCATACAGAGTCCATGGGATTCCACATGAACAACATCATTGTCAACTCCAATGGGGCTTCCAAATGCACTAAGAAAAGGAGGAAAAAGAATGTGCGACCATACACCCCCAACCACCTGCACAAAAACAAAACAATTTTTTTTTATAAAACATGGATCTATCTATCTAACAACTTTTTGCGGGTTGCTAATGATGCATAGCCACCCCTTTGTTTTCTTCCGCGGCCATGGAAGCATGGGAAAACATATTGATGTTCTTTTGAGGAGAGGACGAACATAAGAGGGTCCGCGTGCACGGACCGTTTGCCCCGGAAAACCCGAAAAGAAAAAAAAAAGAAAAAAGATTTTTTTTTTTTTAATTTTTAATTTTTTAAATTTTTAATTTTTTAAATTTTTTATTGGCATGGTGGAGGGGCTGAGGGTACGCGGCAGCACACCCAACCCTCAAGAGAACATACATATGTTCTTCCACACCCTCTCATAGCCGCCTCACTAGTATATAAGGTGATGACCAAAGATCATGAATTCATTAGTCCAATGGCACCACATTGCTATGGACTCCCATGGGGTTCACTGTTGGAAAATTAGAAAACTACGTGAGTTCATGTATAGGGTCCATCTTATTCATTGAGAGGTAAATTTTTTACCTAAATATAAAATGTTAAATTTAATATGGGATGCTTTAAATTAAAGTTAATGAATAATTTGAGAATCTATTTAAAATATACATATAATATTCTAGAATATACTTCCAATATTCCAATTATGTGATAGCCCCTTTAAATGCCCTTTGCACGCATATGTATCCCAAATTACACCAGGATGATCCCCATGTATTGATAAGGATGCCACATGGGCTATTTTCAATGATCATCGTCAGTATGAATCCTCAAATGATAATGTTCTAAAAAAAAATTATTCCATGCCATGTACCTTGCAATAGCTGATATTGTCAGCACTAAAAAGTGACAATTTTGAGTGTCCAAACCTCACTTGAAACTGAAATCACTTCTTCTTATATGTATTTTTTTTTTCTGTTTTAAATAAAAATAAAAATTTGTTAATTATTTTTTTGGTTTGTATTAGTTTTGTTTTTGGAACACTTGGTAGGCTTGAGGCTTGAACTGTGGCCAAAGTAAGAATACTATCCCTTAATATGTTGATTTTCATGTTGTTTTTTACAGTTCTTTCCTAATTCAGAAATTTTTGTGGGTTTTAACCCCTAAAGGACCGGAGTGTTTTTCCTCCAAAAACACCCAATGCTGCCATTTTTACTCCCCCATGCAAAAAATCCAAAAGAATGTTATTTTTTACCTTCTAACTGTAAGATCTTGTCCTAAACTATTTGAAAAACATACACAACAAATTTCGTTGATTTTGACCGCACGGATTGCAAGATAATTGCGTTTGATGGAAAAAAACACCCCGAAAAAACACATGCCCGAAAATTTCAGATGCGTTTGACCATGGCTACATCAAAAAAACCTCACTACCGAAACTTGTCGCACTTCACTTTCACATTCTATATGACGTTACTTAGCTGTGTACCAATTTTCGTTGCGTTTGGAGATGTTTAGGATGTTGAATAACACCTTGCACTTGTTGGGGGTTTAAAAGTTCAGAAAAGACTATATGTTTTAGGAATTGCAATATTTTCGACTTTCTTTATTTAAAATACGAAACCGAACGGTGAAACACAAGTACATTTCACCCTCTACAGAATGGCGAAAAAAAATTTGAAAAATAAATAAATCTCCAAGTTTTAGAAGACATATAGCACATTTTCTAAGAAGTTTGGGGGTTAGGGGGGAAATAAAGGGTGGAGGAAGGGAATTGAAGTGCCAACCCATTCCAATGTTCATGACCCCACTAACTCTCAAGGTACATTGTCACGTGGCAATCCCTCATTGGACGATTTTTATTTTTTATTTTTTATTTTAAAAAATGATTTTAATTTTCAAATTTTTAAATAATATTTTTAATTATGGAATTGAACTTTTAGTTTAAAATAATAATTTTCAGTTTAAAATAATAATTTTTATTTATAAAAATTAATTTCTAATTTCTAAAAAATATTATTTTTAAAATTTTTAACGAGTTTGGAAAACGGGGTGGTCTTCTGTCCCCACAGTCCACCCCATTTTCCACACGCTGCCCATTTTGTTGCCCCCCCCTAAAATTCAACTATTTCTCTACTGCCCCGCTGCCCTTTCTCCCGAAAAAAACACATTTTCCCTCATAACTTTCACATACGGTGTCGGAATTCAAAAAAAAAGAATCCCCATTTTCGTGGCACATTGGGGAATCTACTATTAAATTTCCTTCAAAATTCGATTAAAAATGTGTTCACCGGAACCTACCCGATTCTCTAAATGTCCTAGTTAGGACACTTGGTCCTTTAGGGGTTAATGTGGGATGTTGAATGTACATGGAAACCTATTCATAAAAAGTCAAAGTTAGAGCATTCCCACTAGTGACTGGCCTCTCCCGGCATAATTCCCGAGGGTGAACAAAACCTCACAATGACAACCTCATAGTGAAAAACCTCACAAGAAAATTCCTCACATGCGTCGAGGGAATTTTGGGAATGAGTGCCCCGCAATTCCTATACTCTAAATTTTCGGAGGGGATTATGCTAGTCAGAGCGTTCGTGGCTGGTATAATGCTTGTGGCTACTAGCCATACTCTTAGTTCTCTCTTTCGATTTCTCATAGATATTAGAGTTATCCTTAAAGTCACTTTGTGTTTCAATAAGATATTGTGAATTCTTCTTTAATATACTTTTATTTGTTCACCTCAAATAGTCAAAAGGTATGGAAGAGCTTGGTGGTCTATCGTTATTAGGTGTGTGAGAGCTTGGTGGTCTCTAAACTCAAGGAATACTAGTTTAACTGTAAAAAAAGACGACTAAACTAGTTTTCCATGAGTTTGAAAACCACCAAGCTCTTACATAATGAATAACGAGAGACCATTAAGCTCTTTCATACCTTTTAACTAATTTGGTTGAACAAATAAGAGTATATTAAAGCAAAATCCACGATATCTTATTCAAACACAAGGTGACTTTAAGGATAACTCTATTGTACCTTCCAACTCAAAGTTAAATGAGGGATCAAACCCATACTCATGCTGTACTTTCAAACCCTATCAAGTATCAAACCATATTCTAGCTCCTAGCACTAGTAGCAAAGGTGTTGCTTCCAGTGTTGGACTGTTATGGCATCTTTCTACAATGAAACCTTGGACAGTGGTTCATTCTAAATACCCGTTTGAGGTCCACCACTTCTCATAATGACTCTGATTGATTCATTTCACTGAGAACCGTGACATAACAATCCAACACTGGTTGCTTCTCACTCACAAGCACGTGGAGCAGTGTCAGAGTTCACTGTACACGCTTGACCTACGTGACAAATCGCACTCACCACGTCTTGAGTGTTTGGGCAGTGAGTGCGAAGTGGCTCCGTTTGACTCATTGAACGAGTGAAATTTGACAACTTCTCCTTGTAGTGTAGTGCACAATGCGGTTGCAAGATAGCAAAACATTGACAGAATTCCTGGAACCAGGTACACGAAAAGAGACAGCCGGTGACTCTGCAGGCACAGCAAAGGTCTCGCGAGGTCATGTTGTTGCTATTATACAAATAAAAAAGTTATTCTGTACACCGGTCCCCGTGCGAACACAAGAGAGACGTCATTTGAATCCTAATAAGACTCTTGATGTGCGTTACCAATTGATAACAATTCTATCTACAATTTACACAAGCAAACCTCCATGATCAAATCATCGAAGATAGCCTTCTCAAGTTGAAGACAAACGCTATTCACATCGACCTGGAGCGACATCCACGATGACATCTTCAGGTCCTGCGCCACCAAGCTCTCGAGGTAATCGTCGCCATAATAGCATCCCGGAAATTTTCGTTTCTGAATTTCGTTCCAAATCTCCTCCACGAGCCTCTTCCCCGTTCGAATTCTCGCAACAATCAATGGCGACGTCCACGGCTCGTGATGAAGGTTCTCAGCCAGTATCTCGTTGACGCAATCGAAGAGAACGCGCCGGTTTGCACTTCCTTTCTTGTCGTAGGAAGCCTCGAGCTTGTGAAAGAGACGAGGACTGATCGGTTGCGTTGCGGAATGCCACTTGCTGATGAGACGCCCGCCGTGCGTGATGAAGTCGGAGCCTACGAGAATGTTGCTTATGAAGGCGAGATCCGCTCCGGGACACGGTAGGCTCCGGCTTGGCGGTGATGCAAATTGCCGGTTCTTGTTCTTGAAAGTAGCTAGGGTTTGGTTTGAGTTGAGAAATTCGTGTCGTGTTGTCACCTTTGGTGTAAGTTCCGAGCCTTCTTTTTTTCTCTCGACTTTCAGATGACGTAACTGAATTTGCAGGCCTGCACGGACCAGTACGAAGAATTCTGTTACAGAACAAATTGCCGAATACACGAGGTACACTTCAGAACAGAGTATAGACTGTAGAAAGCCATGGATATGCCATTTGCGATGAGAAGAATTTCACCATTCGAAGTATATTAGACATGCCAATCACCGTGCACCTTCTTGATCTTTTATTTCGAATGGTGAAATTCTTCTAATCGCAAATGGAAAATTCGAAGTAAATGAAAATTGGCATGTCTACATGTCAAAGTATAGTTGACATGCCAATCGCAAATTTGAAGTAAATGAAATTCAGAGAACAATTTGCCGTACACACGAGAGACACTTGTGGACAGAGTATAGAAAGCCATGGATAGCAACCTTGATGGCCGTTTGCGATCTCTTTGAACTCGAGACTAGGGAATTCCTCTTCGAAAGGCGCCTCAAGAACAGAGACAGGACTCGGCTGTCCATTGTTGTCGCTGTTGGAGTCCTGCTCGTCGTCCACCTTGCTTGGAATGTCCCGTGTTGTTAGGTTTGGACTCTTCTTGAAATTTCTTTGGACCTGAAACACACATTATAGATTCTTTAGTTCCAGGCTTGTGGCTTCGTGCTACAAGAAACAGGATCGCAGGATTTTGGCTTTAGATGTGTACCTGTTGCTGAGCTGAGACCGGGCTTGGAAGAGCTTCCAAGCTCTCGGTTGTCGACGAGACAATTGGAGGCAACTGAGAGAGAGCTTCTAAGAATTCGTCATCACAGGAGCCGGCATCGGAGTCTGCACTGCTTTCAGAGACGACGCTCTCAGCTTCAAGATACATGTCTTTTTTGGAAAGTAATAATATCGGTGCTCTAGGATTTTCCTTCTCTTTTGGTGCACCTGCATTTCGTCTCGATCGAACATGAAGATTGACATTCACGGCGGTGTCTGCGTCGCTTAGGGTATTACTACGTGAGACGCAGGACTCCGCAAGCGCTGCAAAGCGTGCCAGTACAGGAGTTGAGCTTGGAAACAACATGTGTTGCGCCGAAGGCATCATGGCCTGCGAGCCTTCGCGAGCCTTCTTTCTACCTCCGGAGAAGAATCCTTTCGCTTTTTGACCTAATACATGCTTGGCCGTCTCGTCTTTGGTCTTGGCAATGCTTTTGTTAGATTGGCGCTGGACTGCTTCACTGGAACACTGCCCCCGCAGCAAGGCCACATTTGGAATCGACCGACACCGAGTGAGATTTGACGCAGGCTCTTTACTCTGATCCACGCTGCTTGTGGCTCCCGAGGCTTCAACTCTCTGCTGCAAGACTTCGCTCCGAGAAGCATTTTCATTCACAGAAGCTGACTTAAGCAAGGTTCTCTCAACTTCGGTGTTTGAAAGTAGGGAGCCTCGGACAGATTGATTCCCACGCCGTCGAGGGGATTCCGAATTCTTCATCGCTTCTGCTGCGGGTGGTGTCCCGGGTTTCTCAGTTGCGCGCTTTCGTATTGACCTTGAACTGGTTGCAACGTCATGGGATCGCGTTGAAAGGTGAGGTGAGCTCGGTAAGCTGATGCTTGATCTCCTGGCATTTTCTCTAACAATCGTAACCAATGGCGTTGATATATCCTCGCCATCGCTGGTGTATCTCACATCGTCCATATCCTCTGTGCGCATTGAAACACGCTTACCCGTTGACAGATACTCCGTGCGAGTGAAGTTGTTCTTCTGGGAGCTTTTACGAACATTTTTACAGCCTTCCAAACGCGCCGTCTCTACTTCAGGCTCCTCTGCTCTATCACATTGCTCTCTTTGCCGCAACCTCTCCTTGATCTTCGAGATGACATCTCGAGCACTGCTCTTGTTGACTTCATCTCTAGGTGGCTTACCCGGCACTTTCGGAGAATGGGGGGCTCGTAACTGAGATCTTGAATTCGTGGAGCTCGAAGTCCTCTGCTTCACATCATCCAACATTGTTTCTCTTCTGGAGGCAGTGCTCTTGCATCTATCAACTGTTACAGGCTGAGACAATTGTGAAACGATGTCTGGTCGTTGCTTACTGTCGTTCCATTTTCGAGGGTTCATGAAAAGCCGAGCAAATGCGCGAGGGCTGAATCCATCCCGCTTCCGGACTCTATTTTCGGACGCGTTCCCTTTCCCTTTCTTCAGACGAGCTAGCACTGGTGTCGTGGAGTTCGAGTTGACATTGCTCTCAGGCTTGGGCTGGAGAAACTGAAAGATGAAATCCTTGTTGGACTGCAGGAACTTCATGGCATCCAGAAACTCCTTGGATTCTTCAAACTGTCCTTGACCACTGATGAGTCGACCGCGCTTCAGTTCCGCCAGTGACAATGCACTCTTGGCTTTGTCTAGAGTGGCTCGCACTTTCTCCTTCTTCTCCTCGAGCTCGCGGTTCATGTCTTCAAGCTGCAAGGTGCGAAGCTGCTCTTGCTTTCTTGCGAAAGCTGCTTGCTGCTTGGCCTCGAATTCTTTCTTGAACTTCTGCAGCTGCTCTTCTTGCGGATGATCTCGGAATGAAAGCACCGGAGCTAGAACCCTCTCTTCTGCAGGTGCACGCCGAGGCAGAGGAGGTCGCTGCCATGAGGAAGGTACCGCACCTTGAGAGCGTTGTCTGATTAAGCCTGGCTTGGGACTCCCACACGTTGGCGTTCCAGGTTGTGAAAACTTTCGAGTAGGGAGCTCGTCGGGCAAGGCTTCCAAGCCCATAAGCCGGGCCACAACATTGGGTTCACGCTTTCTACTCGGAGAGTTTCCTTGCGACACGGATTGTGATGCCCCGCCCTTCTTTGACCGTGGGATGCTCGCCGCAAGCGCTGGGTTATAGTATTCGTAGCCGAACTGCAACAAAAATGGCTGCACGTCTTAATGTTTTACGCACAACTTTCCATGCTGCTCATGGCAAAAAAATTCTCAAATGAAGAGCTGCTACTGCTATGAACTTACCGGAATGTCGTCGGGCTTGGAAATGCTGCTCCTTGAATCATCGGCAGCTTCGAAGTTCGCCACGTCCAAACTGTTCCTTGGCGCCTCAAAACCTGTGAGTATGGACGAGTCAAAGAATGAGTACCTGTGAAGAGATAACAAGGAAAGCAGATTTTCTTAACATTTTTGGAGCTGCAAAACGCTTCCGTGTCTTGATTTAATCTTCGATGCACCTTATCATTCTTTAGTCGACGCCATTTAATTTACAAAACCCATTGTATTTTTGGTTCAGAATTACTGAAGACGCTACGTAAACGGCATCTGTGAGAACAATACAACTGTCTTCTAACTCGCTCAAGCATTCGTCAAAATCAGAGATTCAAGTCAAGGACCAAGATAAGTACTTACCTCCATCCAAGTATCTTCGCTCACGAGCATGTTGTTTCCCTTCCGAAAGTGCTGCTTCCTTCAAGTCAAAGACTTGAAATATAGTCGCCATTGTCTCGAACGTCCCGAAATTGCTATAAGTTGTGAGCGCTGGGCTCCAACATTGAATCTTGTTGACATTAACAGGCAGAAACCAGTACAGAAGTAGTCGAGCGTCGAGACCTCCACAAGCTTGCAGTGTTTGGAATTTCAAGGACGGAAACCTTCGCCTGCCGAGTACCTACCGCCAACTAGTTGGGTTCGACTTGTAAATTTAGTCTGCTCAATCAACACACCCGCAAAATGAGTCCCAGGTTATCAAGATGTGAGCCAATAGTCTTGCAGAAGGAGAATATTTCACGGTGAGCACGACACTCTTAATGAAAGACGGACCCAAATTTGGAATAGTGGATCTGGCAACGGATTCAGACAGCTTGAGACGAATTCATCTATTGGCAATGCATGAACCTGTGAACAATGTGACTAACGTCAATGTGCACAGTTTAATGGCACTTCTGGCAGCTTCGCAAATGTTGGTGACACGAACTTGGACACCGGCAATGTTATACTCCTGAAGGAAATGCCACTAGTTTCGCATGAACGAGAACCCCGGGCGGAGTAAGAGTCTACGGAATCCGAGGTAACGTTCTCCATAGACACACACACCCCCCCCCCCCCCCCCCCCCCTTCTTTGCACCGAAATTTAAACGACTCTCAATTTTTTGAAATTACCAGGACTCAAAACGGAGGATTGGGCCAAGCCACCAACTGTCCTCTTCTTTCACACAGCTAACCAATCCAAAGGAAGGGAAGGCGACCCACTGAATCTGTACTAGGTTGTGCAAATAGTTGAGACCTCAGTGAAGCTGCACAGGCACAGGCTCCACTCCAGACATCCTCCGCTACAGAATCTTTAATCCTCGAGCGACACTGTTCGCTCCTAACACAGACTATCAGCCCATCCAGCCAAGCTCAGGTTCTCAAAACTAAACCCACTGTGCTTGACATGCAACCTGATCATGCATGTTATGCCAGCGCCTCGTACTCTGCATGTGTCCCATTCATGTTCCTGGCATACTTTCAGTGCTTCTAGACGACTCCATGCATTACAATTAGCAATTCATCCTTACTTGTGTGAATTCAGGACTCCTGTAAGGATCCCACTGCCAACTTTAATTTCTGAAACTGCGATGATAAATCACAAGTGTGTCATTCCTTCGCCAAGAGCAGCTCGCTCTTGCTACAGAGCGGCGCAGAACTGTCAACCCAGGTGGTCGACGATGAGTAGACAACTTCAAATCTGCACCTGCAACAGTCACGAATAGCCAGCTCCAGAGTAGCAGCGGTGTGAGCGAGTCCAGCAGCCCTTCCTACTGTAGCACCCCCCCTGATAATGCTATACTGTATTATATTCGGACCCTCATTAAACAGGCCTGGCCAGCACAATTAAGTCTCGTGCAACGGATGCCCCGGCAACTTGGGCACACCACCCTCACGGCCTCAGCCCCTTCAGCTTTTAGTTAGAGCTTGCCCTGTTTCGAAGAGGCAGGCTTTGACCGGGACGCAGGCAGCAACAGCCAGGAAGAGCATGGGCGTACATTGGCACAGTGGGAGCGGGAGAGAGGTACATACAGTTTGACGACGGTACTGGACGGATCTGCAGGATTCAGAGACAGTCGCAGCGCAATTTGAATCGGGAAGACTTTGTTGACGAAATACTGTCATTAGTGCCATACGGTTGACAGAATCGGTTGAGGACAAGAGAGGTAAAGGTGGGTGCAGTGGGGATGGCAAGGGAATGATTACCTTACCACTTGGGCTTGTGTGTGCTGAACTTCTCACAAGTCATTGACAATAGTACTTCTGTGTGGTTGGTCCAGGAAGTCCTGGGGTGTCAATGCGTTCCGATGAGATGTGATGAGGTCATGAGCAAGCACAAAGTCCAATGGGAATTTACTCGGAATTTCAAAAAGTTGCAGCACAGGGAAATTATTCTTTCCCATTTATGACGCTGTAATTACAGTAGCATCTTCCTCACAGGTAAGTTAACGGCATAGATTGGCAGAGGGTATATTTTCTTCTGGTAAAGTAATAATAATAATAATTCTAACTGTATTGCAGACACAGTAAATTCAGGTTCAGTAATAAACTTTCTGAATGGAGGGAAACTGGGATAGAAGGCTCTATATTTAGTAAGCGCTCCGAAATGTACTGCACAGATCTTAGGCATGCGATCATTTATGTTTTGATTTGATACTCATGCTTTATTATTGAATGTATATTACAATGTGCCCAATGACACAGTCGAAATTGAAGCGGGCCCTTCGCCCAGCAATGACTACATTGTCCATATGTGCCGAAACCCAAAAAAAGAAAATTGAAGTGGGAAAGTGGCCCAATCGCTCATGGAGCTTTAACTCCCGCAAGCTTCTCAAGTTATCATCTGCAAAAGACAAATTCAATTAGGATCGCCAAAGACTGTAGCAATACACTAATCAGTAGTATAATTGAATTATAAGTTCCATCACGTATGAACCTACTTATATACTGGAACCCAAAAAACGAACTGCATGTAAGAGCATTCCCACCCATGCACGCTAGGACTAACTCGCTGAAATTATTCATCTACATTTGAAGGGCCCTTGCACTCACACTCCCCCACCCTTGCACGCCCTTCATGTATCAAAAGTGCGCATCAAATAGTCAATGGACCAATCACAAGTAGAATGGGAGGATATAGTCAACTAAATAGTGATTTGAAGGCCCAATTTCTAACACGCTAGGATCGAGAGTCAATAGGTATTTTTGAAGGGCCCTTGGCACTTTTCATCTACTTCTGGAGTGTGAGAGACTTTGGGAGGGCATGGGTGGCCATGCTCTAAACAAGGAAAACACGTATAGCATTCTTTCGAGGCCCACTGCTGCACCCAAGAACCCAAGTCCATCATTCTGGTTCTATCAAATGCTTGGCTAGTTTGTATTATATCGAACCTGGAGAAGGAAACCCAATGTACTACAAGGTTTCTTCCTCCAACCCGATGACTTGAAAATCTTGGAGATGAAGACCCCCAATTCCGATTTCAAGGTATTCTTCAAGACCCTCATTTATCACAAGCCCAATGGAGTGAAGGTTTGTGAAAACGTTATTTAGAGTCTAATAAAATATTTTAAAAAAAAGTTCCTTAGGAATTGATTCTATTGAGTTATGGTTTAACAAACACTTTGGTCCTTTATGCTTCGGATAGGATTTTGCCATTTCAATATCCAGGTCCTCTTTATTATTCCTATCTCCAATTGATTATATGAAGTTTGCATATTGGCTTGCTATCTATATTCCATAGCAAAGAGCCAATAGGTGCAATGTGTAGGGAGAATAATGTTTAATAAACATCAAGTTTAAAAAGCTGATTATGATTCAAAGTAAAGGGAGCCGGCTTACAAAGGCTAAAGAATGTCATGTATGAAGCGAAGCACTTGACGGAAATCTTGTTCTCATAAACAAGAAGCATACCAAAGAGGTAAAATAAAGAAGGAAATCTCAGCTTCTAATCTGTTTCAGAAATCAAAATGAACCAAGAGGAACTGGATGGATCTTTTACCTGTCCATATTTTTCAGCAATGTCATAAACCGCCAGGGACTTCCATGAGTCACCGAATAACTTCTCACCGCCATATGCAAAGGTTAACGCCCATGCAAGGAGGAGTGAACCATATACAAGGAAACCGATACCGGACTTGACCACATCTGCAAAGTCCAACATCTTTTCAGTATTTCAACAACATCCCTGTATAAACTGCATCTCAACCACTAAGAGACAACTTCACCACCATCCATCTATAGTACTATGAAAATGAGGTTTCAGTTCTGTGAGAATAAGCTTATGGTTGTGCTTCCATCTGTATGTTCAAGAAGAATACACCACAATCTAAATCTTTCAAGACTATTGATGAAAATCAATAACAAGTCAATAAGAAGTAGCCGCTTCCATCGTTTAAGGTTCTTATCATTGAACAAAATATACTATGGAGTGCAATTGCATTACTTTTCCAACGTTGAAAGTCGTCACTCATGTGAAGGAGGAGGGTATTTTTCAACAATGCAAACACATCTTCTTCACACCCAACTGTGAACACTCATCTTCTTCTATTAGAAAATTGAGAGAAGATGAAGTTTCAAAGTTTCCATCACTTTTGCTGATCTTATGGAAACCCTCAATGTTTAACATTTTGCCTCCTGAAATACTTTGAAACCCACTAATGTTAACAACCAATAAATCCAGGAGAAGAAAAGTTAGAAAAGAAGAAGCTAAATTGAGCATTTGCAATATGTATGGTGTTGAATTGAACAATATTGGTCCAACTTTCAAGCAATTCAATTGATGAGGTTTAAATGAGCCCAATTAGGTTCAGTTGACCAATTAGGGTGAAAATGCTCGAAGATAGTGCAATCCATAACCCAAGTATCAAGTACCCTAAACCTCAAATCTCCACGTATGTCACAAAGCAAGGAAACTGATTTTGAAGCCAACAAAGCCAAAACCTAGCATACAAATGCTATGACTATTGTTACAAAGAATGGTCAATATTCTAGAGTCGAGTTGTTTGGACTACAGTCTTCATTCTCTCCATTCTATTTAGTGTGGCCTTTTAAATAATGCTGCCCCTGAATTGACATAATCAATGTAAGCAACAAAACTTGGAATGCCACAAAAATTGCTAACCCACCACCGCGAAGAAGCAATTGACGTAGTATACTGTGCTCCACACTAAATAGAATTAAGAGGATAGTTTTGTGCATTTGTCTATGCCTGTGTTCTTGAGATGTAACCTCTCGGATGCAATTGATAAACGTTCAAATTGAGAAAGCGAGGAAGTTCTCGAACGCTGTTCTACGTAACTATGACCAGACCTTTATAATTTCGTCTTAAACGTGATAAAGGCATTCAGTCAATGATGGACATGTTGATAGCTCATGTGCTAGCAATATAAACCCTCACAGTCTCTCAATTTCAATATTAGAGTGCTGGTGCACATCTATTTTCGGTGATTAGTAATCAGACAGACGATTAGGTTGCATATCAAACAACCTAAAACGATTCAAAACAGTGTCATTGTTGAGGAAGAGCAGAATTACAAGACATGCGACAATAAAAGACTCGATATAGCTGCAAAAAGGGCGGAAACGTGAACGTACAGGGACGAATTAGCGGATCGGACCTCGGATTCTGCAGCACGGGCCAGAAGTAGAAACAGTTGATGAACCACAACCAGGGAAGCACGAGGAATCCCGCGTAGTAGAACCGCCTGGAAAGCTTCACAGCCTCCTCGTGATACACTCCCAACGGACCGTCCACTGTAGGCCATTGATGTGAACCAATATCTGCTGCCGTAGCAACACTCTCCCCCGTCTCCAAGTCCCTCCGATCTCCCCCTTCCTCCGCCATAGCCAAAACCCTAATTGCAACAAGCTTGACTGAGCTCGCGCGCTCGAAAAGCCTGTTGAAGACGAAGAAGAAAGCAAACCGGGGTGAGCACGTGGCTGCTGACGTAACTCAGAAAAGAGGTCTAGCTGGCTGAAGACAGAAAAAATGGGGTGAGTACCAATGATTTTTTGGTTGCTAATTTAGCCAAATTGCTACATAAAATTTGGGCTGGCTATTTGATCATATAAAGGAATTTTGAAAATAAGAAGAAGGAATAATAGCCAGATTTCTTACATGGAGTCAAGATGTGTAGCCTCTTTATACCTAGGTATTACCTACGTATCACATGTGAATTACCCTGATATTACCTATATATTAACCCTTTAGCGCGCCAGCGTCCATATATTGGACGACGAACAAATTAAAGTTGTTTGATTTTCCATCCAAAGTGGACAGTTTTCATCCACCAATTTTTTTTGGGTTCTTATGTAAGTTGACTATCCTTTGTATGGTGTGGATCTTCAAAATAGGTTATCATGATTTTTGGAAAAATAACACAATTGGTTTATGTCAAGTTTCATTCTTAGTTCAAAAAATGAGACCTTAGACATGATTTTCCAAAATAAGTAGAATCGAATAATGGAAACCATACCATCGCATAGTGCATGTTATTCCAATTTCATTCCAATATTTTTCAATTTTTTTGTGTTAATTCAGGATTTTTAATTGAATTTCAAGAGAAAACCTTGCAAAATTATTTTAAAATTATTAATAAAAAATATGATACATCTAACCGTACAGATGTGATCTTCACATTGGCATTTACAAATTTTCTTTGTACATCAACTCCATTTTCAGTTTCCATCAAACATTTTATAACACTTCTTTGAAAACAGTGTTGAATTGGGACGTTAAAGGGTTAACCCCTAAAAGCCCGAGGGGTATTGGACAAAACATAAATGTGTTATAATATGTGCCTTCCATATGTTTGATGAAGTTTGGTTCAATAGACAAAATGTAGGGCATCATCTCTACAAATTATTTGTACAGTCAAACTTCCAAAAATAACTTTAAATCTTTTTTTAATGAATTTAAAAGCATTAACCTTTGAAAATTTGTATAAATTATAATTTTCACTTTTATAGATTAAAATTTAGGACGATTGGTTAAATTTGGTTTACCTATTGTAAACTTCAAAAAAGCAAAAGAAATGATGGAGGGAACATCATTACTTTCCCCAAATAGCAAATTTTGTAACACTAAGACAATGTTGAAGTGATTCACTTTGAAAAATTCTCCCGGGTGGAGTTTAACTCGGATTGACATAATTCAAATTGGGTTGGAAAGTAGACTTGATGTAGTATTTTAAAATATTTTTTATTTTTCAAAAAAATACTTTTTAAAATTCCGAGTAGCCCGTTAGATTCGGGCAACGACTAGAAAATGGTCGTTTGGGTGTTTAGGGGTTAATATGAAAAGAGCATTCAAGGAGCCTCAATTGCCATAGCATAATAGATCAATGGGAGCCATCACCCTTTTGCAATGGGACAATAGTCAGTTACAATTAAAAACTAAGTACACATAGCAATGACACGATAGTTCCAAAATTATGAAATACAAATGGCATTCCCTAATTACTCATAAAAGTGGATCTAAATGAAGATTCTCTTCTGAACCACTTTTCAAAAGGGTGCTCTATTGCATTGCTCTATTATGCTATGGCTCTTCAAGCCATGGAAAGTAGTCTTGATTTTTAATTCCCCTTTGACGTTAATCCGAGCACTATTCACTCTAGGCTCCTTTTCTCTGAATTTTTCAGTTTGGGTACCGTTGGGGCTTTTTCTGACAATTTTTTTTCAATTTTGGTTTTTCAAATTTGGGGCCTACAGTTGCAAATTAGTTTAGGGGGACCTATTTGGAAATACACAACTATAGGAAGGGGGGGGTCTTCTTTTTAACCAGTACTACCTTGATTGATTCAACAATTTTTTGCCTAATCATTATTTTATTTTTGGCTAAAAAGTTCGACAAAGCCGATTCTTCATATATTTCATCAAAATTCTTCACAATTTCTTAAAATTTGTAGGAATACAACATGCAAAAATTTCGACAATTTCATAATTAATTTAATTTGTGCCGAACGAGCCCATGTACTACAGTAGAGGGCGATTTTGTCCCCTGCAATAACATCCGGGGAGATTTAGAGAATTCCGAAAAGCAGCAAAAATGCTAAACAGTTTCCTGACCAAAAAAAAACATTCACTGGTATTGAGTACGTGGCAGCTGACGTGACCCAGAGAAGTGTCTAGCTGGAAGCGAGGCTGAGTACCCTGACGGGACGGTTGGTGTTTAGGGTCTCGCAGCTCTGATCGGGAGGTCGTCGGTTCTGCAGCTGAGATTCTTCTTGTGGAGTTGTTCGTTTGAATGGGTTGAAGATTATTATTGCATTGGGGATGATGGAATGATTGGTGCTATGTTTGGTTGATGAGGAGTTCTGTTTTTGAGAAATCTGTTTTGAGTGTTGTTGTTTTATTGAACAATGGCGGAGGGGGGGGGACTGTCGGAGCTCGGTGTCCTGGTGGCGCAGCTGGAGTCCGTGGTGCACTCGGCCTCGCAGAAGCCGCTGCAGCCGCTCATGTGCTTCGATCTGCTGTCCGATCTCTTGTCCACGCTTGACAAAGAGTCCAAGGTAAAGGTCTTTTTTTGTCGTTTTTGATCTGAATTCGAGGTTGATGAGCGATCGAGTAATTATTTTCGTGCAATGAATCGCGCATTTTTGCATCGCCAGCAATCAGTTTTTGTTGAAACAAGCTTTATAGGACTTTCATCGTTGAGTTAAGGCCAATGCTGATTGTATTGGCCACGAGTTTTACAGTTCTCTGGCTGAATACCTAAAGTCTAATGTGAATTCAGACTTTCTCTCTGTGGAGCTTCATCACTCTCATAGGCCCAGTCAGATATTCGTTTTTCTATTGTGGAAATTTTAGAATCTGCAGAAGTCCATTTATTCATGTTTTAGGGCACGAGATCCTAGCTGGAACACCTCAAATCGTATTGGCACCGAAAAACTGATACGACAGCTTTGGAAGCCCAAAAGCTGAATTTCAATGATGCATTCTACTTGCCGGTAGTAGTCCAAGGTTATTGAGAGAGAATTTAAGTCCCTTTCTCTCTGGAGCTTCATCATTCTCATAGGCGCAGTCAGATATTCATCTTTCTGTTGTGGAAATTTTAAGCACATGTAGAATTTGCAAAAGTCCATTTATTCGTGTTTTAGGGCACGAGATCCTAGCTCGAACACCTCAAATTGTATTGGCACTCTTTTGAAGCGAAAAATTGATACTGCAGCTTTGGAAGTCCAAAAGCTCAATGCATATTACTTGCCGGTAGTAGTCCAAGGGTTATTGAGAGTATTTAGCCCCTAAGCGTACACTGTGTATTTTCTGTAGTGTAAGAAAATTGAACCCCCTGCTGCAAATCATCTGTTTGTGTGGAAATGACTTCAGTTTGACACGATCGACACTGTTGATCTTTTAGTATAGAACAAGAGTTTGAAAATGATGTATTGCAATCAGAAAAACGAGGTAAAATGAGGAAATGCCACCGTTGCAAAGTTCAGTGATGCAGATGGCCATATTGGGCGTTTTAGACGCTGAGGGGTTAAAGTCCCGAACCTTTGAATTCAACTTGTGAGGTCACTGTTTCATGATACTGCAGAAAGTAATACTTCGAGCGGGGTTTGTTTGCAGGAAACGTTGTTGCCTCTCCAGAGAAAGGGAGAGGATGCGCTCCAAAATATGCTGTTGTTAGGGATTCGGCCACCGGTGCGGCGTCTGGCTTCTGCAGCTATGATTAGGTTCATAGAATTGGGAGATAGTATATCCATCTACTCAAGAGCTAGTAGTTTGCAGGGCTGGTTATCTGATAAAGCTGATGTTCGCAAGACTGATTCGGCTGCTTGTATCGGTAGGCTCCAACATTTGCTGCACTTAACTTGCTTCGATTTTGATGAATGAGCGTTTCCCTGATGGCATGGACAACAATTCGGATAGATTACTTTAAAATGTTTTATGTGAAATCAGACGTTGAATTGGTTTTTGGTATTTCAGGTGCAGCGCAATGTTTGGGTTCATTATACAAAGCTTTTGGTGTAAGGATCACTTCAGGACTTGTGGAGACCAGTAGTATTGTTGGGAAGCTATTGAAAGCCTCAGAGGTACATGTTGTGTTTGCACTGTGGAACAGTACTCACATGTATGCCGTTCTTTTGCTTTATTGTGTTTGATGGCAATGGACATAACATAAGATTTAACCCCTAAGCGCTCAATCATAAAATAGAAAGTTCACTTTGGAAGCTAATAGTCAATTATAATAACGTTCAAAATGTATCACTATTTTTAGAAAACATCGGGTACTGATTTCTTCTTTCTATTGGTACATTTTCTTTGCCTCCTAAATGATTTATTTCAACTCCTATTGATACGGAAGCGGCCACTTTTGACCATTAGGGTTTAATGAGATCCTTTTGTTTTCACGTCTGGTAGATTCCTTGGTTTGACAGCACTTTGTGAATCTTTGTAATTATCTTATAATTTTCTTCATGAATCTTGTGATCTTTTCATTCATCCGATTGTTCATGAAAGGGCTCATAAATAAAGCTTTTGGAGCCGAAGAACTGTATATTGATCAGTTCTCTCGATTTGTAACGATTGGACAGGTTAGAATAAGGCAAGCTGGCTTGCAACTACTTCAAGATGCTTTGGAGGGATCCGGGGGAGGAGGACCTACTGCTGCATATGTAGAAGCCATTCGTATGATTTTTAAAGTTGGATTGAATGACAAGTCCGCCACTGTCAGGACTGCCGCAGCTGGGTGTCTCCGAGCAGTGGCATTGACTGGTGGACCTGGCGTAGCCTCTGGTGGACTTGAAGCTTGTATCAACCTTTGCTTGAAGGTATTAGCTGAACTGTGTTCTTTTGCTAGGCTTCATGTCAAGGGGTTGACATTGTCAAGAATTATCTGTGTTAAAAAAGTTCCTTTTTCAAGCAGGGGCTGGAGGATGTGTATCAAGGTGTTCGGGATGGTTATGCCTCTGCTTTAGGAGCTTTGCTGGCCCTCGGCTTAAACCCACAGGCACAGGTAAATATCTTTGCAAGTTGGTTCCTATGATATGATGTCTTTCCACTTCTTTCTTTGAGTTTCGTTCAAATCATTGTTCTGTAAGTAATTCTTTTGTGCGACATACTTCATATGGTTATATAGGTTCAACCTAAGGGGAAAGGATCACCTACTCCCCCAAAAGCCTTAGAAGGGGCCTTGCAAAAGCATCTGATCATCCCCTTTCTACGAGGTATGGAGTCAAATAGACCTGTTTCCTGGAAGTAAACATCAAAACCACTTCCTCATTTCAGCTGTGTACTGGTTTATGCACGTACTTAATTTTTGGTTAGCTGTCACGTAATTAATTGGTAATTGTGTGTCACAGCATCAGGTGCTCGTTCCAAAGATATCCGCTTCGGCGTTACTATGGCCTGGGTATCCTTTTTGCAGGTACCATTTGTTAGCAACAGCTTTCGTCTATTATTCTTTCAAATTTCTAGCCTTTTGTCATTGTTGTGCCACGTTTCATTTTTGTTCCATTCTGTGGCAATTTTGATCCTAACTGGTTATTTAAATCATTTGTATCTGATGAAATGCTAAGAACCGGACAGTATCTTGACTGTTCATTTGTGTTGTGATCCTTTGTTGGGATGTATTTCTGCTGACTCATTATTGCACGATTATGGATGCATCTTTGTATTGAGAATCTTCCAATTTTAACTTCTTGAGTTGCATTTGGAAAAGTTTAGGTGGTAATTGCGATTCTGACGCCATGTCTATGCTGCAGGTCATGAATTTAACCTACGGTCATAATAATATGGAACTAGCACATCTAGGGATGGAGGCTACTAGTATGCTGACATCTAGTCCTGACGCACATGCACAGGTTTGTCTGCTTAACATTGATACACTTCACCTTCTGATCTTTTTTATCAAGTGGATTCAAGCATACGAGCGATGTTGGATGATCTCTTGGTAACATGCCCAAAGTTCTTTGTCCGTCGGTCAACTAAGTGTGAAGTTTGTGAAGGCAGTGGTATATTTTATTATTCAATTTTATGCTGTACATCCAGGCCTGTGTACAATATATATTACGGGTGGGTGTTGCTGACCAAATGGGCGAGCCAGCACAGAAGGAGTTCACTTTCCTACTCACTAAAGAGGTCAGATTTATATAGTATCTCCTGTAATCAATCATCTTTCAACTTGAGTTTGTGCTTTGTGGTCTGTAGTTTGACTGCAATGACTTGCGTATTTCTTTCTGAAGATATGCGATAGACTGGATACTAAACATACCCTTTGGATTTCCAGCTTTCAGGGCCGGATAACAGTTCACCACGGCTTATTCTTATCTTAAGGACAATTGCATATCTTCTAGTAACACTTGGAGAGGTTTCTTCTTGACCATCTTGCTCATGTGTCGGTTTTGTGGTTGATTTGGCGATGTCTTGCTCAGAATTGTGGTTTTAGAAGCTGACAGAGTGGAGGTTGTCGTTTCTAGAATGCTGAATGCTAAGGTGTAGTTGGCTGATCTTTTCAAGTATGCTTGAACTGCAGATCTCGTTAGCATGTAGAGAAGCTCTTGACAATTCGCTGGTGGAGACTCTTTCGAATCCTTCTATTGCCGTGAGTTTGTCTCTTGATCTTATCCTTTCTCTTTAGAATACCAATTATAATTATTTGGAAATACATGAGAAGTTCTTTATTCACAATAGCCAGTCGTGGTAGGCTTTGTACCAAGGTTTGGATTAAAATTTCAGACATCCCTATTTATTTCATTGACATTGTTGATAGATTGTGAGTTAAATATTTGAAATAGTGACATAAGCTAGACACAAGCATGTGATAATGGGGAGGTCTCCTGATGAATCATAGAGGGGTCTCCATGAATTGCATCATGCTTATCTTATCTCCCTATGATGTTCTCTAAAATTTCTCGAAGCAGTGTAATTGTAATAAACCTGGCATAGTAAGAGTCTGGAATTTCTTCTTTGATTTCGATCCCTTCCCAATGGGTTGAAATTCTTGCTTTCTTTTATGGCAGGTCCGAGTGGAAGCAGCTCTTACTCTTCGTGCTCTTGCCGAAGTGGATCCTACTTGTGCTAATAACCTTCTGTCCTGTGGCGTGACCACCCTCCGCGCTATACGAGAAATTGTAGTAGTTGAGAAGGTTAGTTCAGTCCTGTTTGTAATATCTACTCATTCATGCCTTAATGTCCTTGTAGTAGAGATTAATTTTAGAAGGGAGCTTTGAGTGTTTCTTGAGCTGGATAAATAGAAAAAGACACTATTAATCTTGGTATAGTTATGACAACATTACACAGCTTAACGACTACGTTAGAATCTACGTGAAAAGTCTTGTTTAGGTCTTTGACAGCTGTAGCTACTTTTTCCCCCAATGCAATGTGTGGCATTGGAATGTAGGGACAATCAGACGTGTATATTGTCGGGAGCTGCTGCAGGGTGATCGGCTGAGGATTGAGCTGGATTCTTTGCATGGACAAGCAACTATGCTAGCTGCCTTGCTCGCTGTATGTCCAAGACTACCACTTGGAGTGCCCTTCAGGTGGTTACTCTTTTGTACCTATGGGCGTTTTCTGATCTTGTGATAATTGGATATGTATATTTTGCATGAAAAGTATCTAACAAATTGGTCGTCACACCCTTACAACCCTTCCACGGTTTTCTCATTTTTTTGCAGGCTACCCTCAGCAATTCTCGAGGTAGCAAAGAAGATGGTTAAACAGCAGAGTGGAAAGTCTATTTCAACAGCTGCAGAAAAGGAGGCCGGTTGGATGCTAATTGGAGCATTGGTGTCGACCATGCCCAAGCAGGTATGTAGGGAGGTGATCAACCTGGATGGAATTGTCTAGAATCGGTTGTATACCATTCAAAGTCACGCTTGGATACTTCATGTGTGATCATTTTCTGAAACTTTGAGAAAGAATTTGAATTGAGAAGGTAATAGCGGAATATTAGAGTCCAAGAATTCGTATATAATCTTTGTATTCTTCAGGAACTGGAGGAGCAAGAATGGGAATTGATTGATCTGTGGGCTTCTGAGTTTGGAGGCACGCGTGAGCAACTGAAGGAAGCTGAGAAAAGCCTGGCTGCTCACTTGCGGTATGCGCATTGCATGTGGTTTTTTGGAAGCTGTCGTACTTGAATGAGTACAAGTGTCTGACACTCTGGTTTTATTTGGAGGTTCTACAGTTGGTTGCTTGAGAGTACCAGATGTTATATTTTTCTGATCTGTGAACATTGTGTGCACCTGCTGGTATTTTTTCCACCTCTCAACGTTAGGAGGGACCTAATGCCATTGTTTCGAGGATCGATACATTCTGAGGTGTCTCACATTTATTTGATTTGTGGAATGACAACCTGCAGTTGCTGGTCTGCTGCAGCCGAGGCATTGACAGCATTTTTGAAAAGCTATGTAGTGCCCATCTCATCTCTAGATAATAAAGAAATCCTTCTCCAGCTTGTCCTCAGCTACCTATCTGGGTACACTCCTATACCTGTCATCCAATGTACTCTTGCAGAATGTGGCAGTCATCATCACAGGCTTACCTATGATTATGAAGTGGATTACCTATGATTATTGTATTATGTGTGATGTCTTCTTCGAAATACTTGCTATTCTTTGTATATCCATGTGATTCTAGTGTTAATAAGCGAGGTTGTTGCTAAGCAATGTGGATGCTTCTGATGATGCAGAGCTTTGAAGTACTTGGCCTCCTCAACCTTGCAAGAGGCACCCCTGCCTTTGAAACCTGCCGTTGATCTGTTCACAATCAAGATTCTTAGAGCTTACCAAGCTGTTCCAGACCCGTTTGTATATAGAAGTGATTATGGTGCTCTTTTGGCTATCTGTTCTCTGCCTTTTAGGTATGGTTAGTAGGATCTTTGTGCTCGAACTCTGTGAATTCATAGACCAATGCAACAATTACGTTTTGAAAGTGCGTCTAGCTCCAGCAATTTGTGGCCAGTCGTGCTGTATTACCCCGAATTCTTTATTTTTCTTTTTTGTGGTTTGAAATTATAACTGGGTCTCAAGGTACGTATGAAGAATAATCAAGTTGTTATTTACGCAGGGAGCCTGAAAAATATGGAGCCAGCTCGTGTTTGAGACAGCTGTTAGATACTGGAGATTCATCCCTTGGACCTTGGGTACCTGGCAGGTTGTCTTATTCACAGTTTCTTAATTTTATCCTTATGTTTCTCTATGACTGTTTAATGCACGTCCTGTTTACAATCCTCTCTATCTACTATTCTATGGACTTAAAGGATCATTGTTCATTCTGTAGGGACTTCTTTGAAGACGAACTTCGTGCATTTCAAGGCGCTGAAGATGGGTTCTTGCCATGTGTATGGGACATTCAAGTGCCGGCTTTTGCACAAGTAGGCCGATGTTCTCAAGAATTTGTATTTTCAGTTTTGTCGTACAATCGCTTGTGCTTTACCATTCATTCTCTTGGAAAGATTTTAGCATGGTTGTATTTGCTGTTATAATTTAGCCTTGACATCATTTTCAGTATTAATGCCGTCTTTTTTTGTGAATTTTACAGCCGCTTTCACTTGCAACTCTACTTGTCGATGACATGCTCCTCTGCTTCGGTAATATTTTTGCAGCCCAGGTATTTTCTCCATAATTTTTATGCGAGGGTTCTACTTTAAACCCTTGCTTTATCCATATAAAGCACGCATGCTTATATTTCTTGCTCTTTCACTAATTGTCCTAATTTTTGCACATTTCCCTCCACTTTTTGACAAACACAGAAGGTGGGGTATCTTTGGCAGTCTGAGAAGCAAAAGTTAAAGCTGCTAGAGTTGATGGGAAGTAGGCCTGCTGGAAAGAAGCAAGGATGGAGAGCATCATTCACAACCAATGTGTGTGTTTTTCTGTTGGGAGGCTTGAAGGTATGTACGTGTAGATTGTAGATTGTACTAATAAATATTTGTACGCGTCATTAATCGTATCAAAATATTAAATGGAAGTTACTGCCCGCTGTATTTGGCAATTCTTAAGAGTGTACATCGTAGATACAAATTGTCATTTTAATACTGTATAATCGTCTTGTAAGAAGGCATCGTTATCTATGCGAGCTCAAGGAGTAGATGCTGAGGCGTTGCGGCAAGTCCAAGAAATCCTTCTGGTATGACACTCCTTCTAGTGTTCTACGGCATCGTGTTCTGCGTTTTGTATGGACATTAAAAAATTTCAAATTTGCAATTCTCTTGGGTTGTATGTGCTGAGGTTGATAAAGAAGATGGTCGAAACATATGATTCCCGTATTTTTATTGTAATGCACTTCACAAATAAAATAAAATAAATTGCTTTACTGGTAGGATGATCACGGACTCCGTTTGTTCAACAGGGCATCTTGGCTGAAGACAGCATTTCATCTGCAGAGCGTCGTGCTGCTGCTGAGAGTTTGGGTGTATTGGCACGTCTAGGTGGCGATAGTTATGCTTCCCGCTTGGTATGTGTTTTAGTATTGGTGAAAATGATTTACGGTTTTTTTTTTTCAAAACCCCTGCTTCGAATCACATTTTATCTGAATTTCAGGTCGTGACTGACTAATAACTCATTAGTAGGTTCTGCACTTATCCTTGTTGCCATGTGGTGCAGGCACGATTATTATTGACGAATGCAGTGAATGCTCCGACTGCCATCCAAAAAGGGTCACTAGCACTTACATTGGGATGTATTCACAGAAGGTAAGTTATTTGTTCTAGCTTACATAGTTATGATTATTTTTCTTGAGTTCTTACTTTGGTCATGCTCGATGACCAGAAAATTGTACCAAGAACGCAGCATATTGAGCATCAATGTATTCAGCCCGTTAGTGGGAAAATCTTTACTTTGTTACTGGGAAAGTTAGGATAATAAACACTTTCAAAGAATTATCCTAACTTGTTATTGTTTTCCTGGAATGCTTTTCTAGCTAACGTCACTGGTGAATGTTAGATATGTTACTGACAATTGCGTATGGCGTGCAGTGTCGGTGGAATGGCCCTCTCTACTTTGGTCCCTGCATCTGTGCAAGTCTTATGTGGGTTAGCCAGGGAGCCAGCAGATGATCTGCACATCTGGTCCCTTCATGGCTTGTGGCTCACTGCAGAAGCAGCCGGGTTGTCATATGTTCCGCATGTCCAGGTAGGGAGTGCTGGGCCTGTCTCTGCGAACTTGGACTTTTTTAAATTCACTAATCTGTGCTCGTGCATCAGAGTGGAATGGCTTGATAGCTTTCTTGGAGCCATACTAATCTTGGAGCTTTGTGGTGATATCAGGCGACACTGTCACTGGTAATGGATCTTCTCCTTTCCGAAGACCATTCATCACCGGAGCTAGGACAAAGCATTGGCCGTCTCATCAATGCAATTGTTGCAGTGCTTGGACCCGAGTTATCTCCTTCTAGTTCGTTCTTCATGCGGTGCAAGGTAAATATTGGACATCAATGTGGTTAGTGATGATAATGGGCCAGCTTAGGATTAGTGTTGTCGAAGGTAGGGATTCATCAGTGCTGTCTTCTGAAAGTTTGTATACCTGACTGCTACTTGGATCTAATATTTTCTAAGTGGGGAATTCGATTGGATGCAGTCTGTGGTTGCTCAAATAAACACTGGAGAAATGCCAGCTGCATTGTTGGAGTGAGTTTCTTCCATACCGAATCCCTTCACCTGCATTGACGTTATTTCTAATCTTCAAGACTTTCATCCATTTCCCTGATATATTGTCTTTTTTCCAGATGTGTGAGGTTTACTCAGCAATTGGCACTTTTTGCACCCCAAGCTGTGTCTGTGAGTTCGCATGTGCAGACGCTACGTCCCACTTTATCATCAAGACAAGTAAGTTTCCGTATGAGCATACAGCCAAGATGTCTCCACTCAGCTTTTCTCATTTCATGTCTTTAAAAGTACTTGAAATAGGACCTTATTGTAGATTGCTTCTTTATTTCTGTTAAGATCAGTTTCTGATGTTGTCACTTCTAACATGAATTATTGCTTTCTGAATAAAGCCAACACTTCGGGAAGCTGCGGTTGCCACGTTGAGGCATCTTTCAGAACGAGATTCTGTATGTCATTGATTCCCAAGCTCTCATCTGAATATTATGATCCATCAAGTACTCAAAAAATTCTTGTGTGGTTGAAGAATCACAGTGGCCCACAGTAGCAGGTGTAATTTGTATAGTAACTAGTAAAAGATGCTAAGTCTTTTAGCTATGCGAGAGCTCCCTATTCATGACGTATTAAGAACTCTTTGACTGATCAGTCGAGATTGACTTCAACATTTATTTGTGCAGGTTTCTCTAGTAGAAGAACATATTGAAGAAGACCTTTTCGCTATGTTGGACTCTGAAACCGATGAAAGGTTTTATACCTTGCATCACTCACTACCAAGTTCCTTACACATTACTTTTGTTACGTCTTTCATTTTCTACTCTTTTGGATACAATCATGAGTTATTTGCTTTTCACTCTTTAGGATTATTCGGAGCGTACGCCAGACGCTGCAGAGATTACTGGAGGCGGCTTGTCCTTCTTTTCCTTCACGATGGCTGCATTTGTGTCGCAATGTGGTGAGCACTTATCTCCTGTATGTGGTTTTTCTGTTAATTAATAGATTTTATAAATGTAAATCTTTAACGTGTGATGTGAGGGTTCTGTATGACTTGTTTGTCCGCAATGGGGTTTTCGACCTTCATGTGGGCATTAGGGATATTATATGAATGTGAATTTTAGTCGCGCTTCATGGGGTCTTCTGAATTGTTGATTATCGGTACTTTTCCTGATTTTTTATTGTAGTAAATGGTGATTTCGTGTGCGTAGCAGTTGAAATTCACCCTTGAGCCATACATTCCGTGCAGTATTCATTTAATAGACTCCTTTTAGTAGCAGAGCATCTCTAAGATCTTCTTTGTGTAGGTTCTAGCAACTGCAGCCACCAAGCAAGCAGGATCTGGTTTCCAGGAGTACGAGGAATCTTCAAGTGATCGCTTCGATGCTAGTCAAGTAGATCATGTACCCATGGGTGAAGATGACGAAGGTATGATGAGTGCGACTGGGAAAGAGTTGAAGAAAAGTGAAAGCAAAGGCTTGGAAGCCAACCTGCCTCGCTACAAAACTCGCCTCTTTGCTGCAGAGTACGTGTCTCACCACTGTGAAATTGATCCAATGTTCATATATGCGTGCCGGTGGTCTCTTGAGCTTGCAACTATGTTCTACCGGTTTTTCACTGCCTAATACAGTTGGTAAAATTTTCTGTGTTTATCACGTTTGCTCAGATGTTTGAGCCGGCTACCCAATGCTGTTGGAGGAGATCCTGCTCATTTTAATCTTGTGATAGCTGAAGAACAAAAAGGTGGACATTGGCTGGTACTCCATCTTGGAGAGTTGGTTGCTCTTGCTTATCAGGTTCGGTACTTGAGTCAAATCTTGGATTCCAGCTCTTTGTGATGATTCTAATACTGTTGCATTTAACTTTAGCATTGATGTGGTTTGGTGAATATGAGAACTTAAGTGATCAACTGCCTTATCTCGATACTGCACATCATGCACCCTGCTTACGGTGTTATCAATACAGGTTGCCACGGGAAGTCTGGAGAGTGTGAGGCCTACGGGTGTAGAGCTTTTGGATACCATTCTTGACAAGGTATGCCTTATATATGGAAGCTGTAAAAGTTGATATCCTCACTTCTCTCCTTTCTTCTTGGTAGCCAATTTCTATTCTCACTTATCAGAATTTGTGAAGTCTTTAGCAGACTTCATCTATGAAGTGGAAGTCCAGGCTGAACGTGAGCTTGTTGTGCAGTTTGGGAAGACTGACGATCCTATGTTTAAGGGCCACCTTCTGCTCGAACAATACCAGGTATCTAGCATTATAATTGATAGTGTCCGTTCTCAAGCATCTATTTGACTCTCTTGTCTACGGTTGCTGTTGAATGGTATGTTTAAGCCATTTCGTGGCAAAATCAATCAAGACACTGATTTTGCATTCTTATATCAGGCTCAACTGGTTTCAGCTGTACGAACGGCTCTTGAGCCGTCTGCGGGTCCCCTTCTTATTGCTGTAGGATCAAGACTGGCCGCCAGGGTATGTACCGCTGCATGGGTGGATTTTCTTTTGCATTGGTCAACCCTTAGAAGCCTAATGTCGTCCCTGATTTTTTTTTAACATTTTTGAGTAAGTCCTATGTGGACTTCTTTTAGTTCAATTTTTTATTTATTTATTTATTTATTCGTTGGATCAATGTACGCAATGTTCTTCACTGATTCCGGTGATATAAAAATTGATCCCATTTGAATTATATTTTTCAAAATATGATCAATTGAAGTTGTCATTTAAAATCATGAATCCTTGGTCCTTTAGGGGTTAAGTGCCTGTTCTATAGATTTTGTTGCTTGTGTGCTTTAGCTTTGTTACAACCACCTAGGCACATTTTGGAGGCGCGAAGTTTTGACTTTTTGGTGGATGGACTTTTTGGTGTTACAGATAATCACTAGCGGGGTTGCTGGTGGAGACCGGGGTGTTATGCAGCGAGTGGTGACCCTTATTTCACGTCCATTGTCTAAGTGGGCGGACCTCCGCATACCTTCCTACGCAGAATGGGTTGGCTGTAAGGTAGAATCTCTACCTGTCAGTCTGTTTTATAGCGATTTTTTAATTCTATCTGTTTCAGAACTGGCTGTTGTTTTTGCAAGGAGGATTGTGTACTTTTTCTCAATTATCTTGTTCTTTTTCAATGATTGACTGCTTTTATTTCGATCAGAAAGATATTATATGCAAAGCGGTGACCCCCGTGTTCGGATATTGTGAATTCTTCCATGGCAGGTACAAGTGAGTATATTAGGAGCTCACGCTGCTGTGAAGGCATATGCATTTGCATGCTCAAAAGAAGGCTCCTCCAGCGCCTCTGATAGTTTTGTACTCCTTCCTCTCTTGGCTCCTCACACCAAATTGCTCGGTCGCTGCTGGGTTGGGCTGTTAAGAGATTACATAGCGATTCGCACGCATTGGGCCACCAAGATTCAGGTAATAGGATGCACATCAATGTTACACTGTTGCACACATGGGTCCTCTGTGCAGAAGATTAACATTTTAATTTGACTAATTATCTAATTCAATTTGCAGAATTTCAAATCACAAAGGGTCCAAATCCATAATCTATATAATTTTGTGAGGTTCTTCCAAGCCCATCCAGTATGGTGTTGATCTAATATCATTTGTTGCTGATATAGATACAGTAGTTGTTTTCTCAACTTATTCTGTTTTCAGCTCATTTCCACCTTTTCTTATTTTGCATGGCCATGCACTTTTGATTGTCGGAACTAGTTCTATGTTATATTATCCTTTCATTAATGTGTACCTTCTCTTGTCATGCAGCCTCGCTATGAACCGTTCTTGGATGGAGTACAGTTGGCTGGAGTTGCAGAAGTGGTGCTCCCGGATTTGAACGAATGCTGGCCAGTGGTTCTAGAGGCCGTCACCATAGATGTTACTCCTGCTTCAGAAGAAGCTGATTTGAATGGTGATGAGAAGGCACCTCCCAGCAAGGGTGTTGAAATTAATGATTCAGAATTTAAGCAAGTGTGGGCATTAGCAATCCTAGTGATATCAGATGATGAGCGTCAGGGTTCGAAGTTGAGACGCTCTCTCACCATTTTTCCTTCATTCAATGGACGGCATCTAAGTAGCGGTCCAGTTGCAAACTTCCAGTTGGTTGCACTACGTGCAGTACGAGCTTTATGTGCAGAGGGCTTCTACAGGCCTGACATGCTTTCTGTGGATCTTTGCCACGAGCTTTTGCAGGTGGGCATGATTTGATGTGTTTATGTTATACTTTATGTTGAATAGTGGTCTCAGCTTATGGGGTCATAGTGGCATTCTCTCCATTATTGGGGAAGCTGCTGAGTAGCCAACCTTTCAGCTGCATTTGATCAATTTCATAGTTAGATGATGTCTTAATCTGAAAAATTTGGATTTAATCGCTCCTGTTGCTTCTGCTATTTCTGGAAAACGCAATATTTTTTATCTTTTAGCTGCATATATCGGTTGCTGTTTAATTTAAAGCTAATCAAGATTTCCTATTTGGCGTGACTAGGTACTGTTAGCCCCACGGTTCAAGGACTACACGTGGTCTCCAGCTGCCATTCTGTACATTGTAGAACAAGTGAGTAACTCGTACTACAATTCCAGCCATTTTCATCCTTGAAATTCATGCTACCTCATACTTCATCATCTATTGCGACGTGGTTTTATGTTGAGCTGGCATTAAAAGAACTATTTTACTGTTGGTTGTTTTGGGCAGATTATCAACTCATCACCGGACGTGTATATGGAGGAAAAAGACATAGTCCTAAAAGTTTCGGAGCTATGTCTAGGTTATATGCATCGACTTCGAGAGAGGTCTGCATGTTTATCCATTCCTATGCAGCCGTTTCCTGAAAATTCTTGCTGAAGTCAGTGTCTGCTGTAAATAGCAATGATTTTTGCAATCGGGTTGAATCTGTGTACAGCTCTGTTAGGCTTCTCGTTTTGTCCTTTGGCCTCGTGACCTGCTTCTAAATATGCAGGACCCCTATCGCTTGGTAAATTTCACATTTCTTTCTTCCCTTGCCTTTGAAAAGCTTCGCTTAGACATTATAGTAGTTAAATATGATTTCTTTCATTTTGGCTCAGTGACTCAAGTTATATGTGGAGTAGTGACTCTGAGATCGAAGCACTAGTCTGCTTGGCACTACGAACTGCAGCAAATCTGGCTAGTCGTTTGACCCAAGAGGTGACTCTCTTCTTATATTTGCAAATCACCTGTCATGTACCTGAATGATAGTCGTTTGGTATGAACTAGTAGTTTATTGATCTTGCATATTAGAGTCTATGTGATAATATTATCCTGATGCCATTGAACAGTGGAGGATGTTATTGTGATATGAGAAGCAATGTTTGATGTGCGAATATTATCGTTATATTAAACAGTAATATATTACACTTTTTCTATTCTGATCACGTATAAGCTCCTGTTTGTTACCTGCAGTGTCAGCCATTATTGCTTCCTCAGCTCCTTGCGGCTGGTATCAAGGTCTTGAGTGAAGCTTCTGGCAATGCAGCTTCTGCTTCTGTCAGTTTCATCACAGCAGTCACTATTGCTACTTCAAAATCAAAAGATGGTACGAAAGGTTCGATTCCATATATCAGTACTTGGGTATGGTGGAATTTCAAGCGTTTGGTTTTAGACCCTATTTTTTAGGTTCCTTAGCCACACCATATAGTGGTTATAAATTTGCAGACTCTAATGTTAGAAAATTATGTTTAGCAAATCTACTTGCAAACCAATAGAGTATGTTGGTTGGAATCGGGTAGCTTGGTCACTTGGAATCTTGATTTGTGTATTGATTTGTGTATTGATCAGATGCAGGTGCTGCTGACAACTTTGGACAAGAGGATCGAGCTTCTGTGATAGCATCTGCAGTAGAGAGCTTGGCACAGGTTTTTGAGAAGAATGTGATTACTGCAAGCGAGACTGAGGATCAAGTTCTGACTCAGCGTATCCTTCTAGTGCTAGGGGCTATGGTTACAATGGCCAGATATGTACCTGAGGTGGCAGAATTTAAGCAGGGTTCACAAGCTCGTTGTATCTCTTGTCTTCAGACTTCTTTTTCAAGCTCTCATTCTGCTGTAAGAATGCGCTCCTCTTGCCTATGGATACTATTGCTCCCATATTAAAGTCCATAACTGTATTCACGAGTAGTTGGCAGTCGATCATGGGCTACTTCTGTCAGTTACAGCAGCAATAGCAAACTGAAATTTATTGTGGCAAAATTAGTGCTCTTTGTGAAGGATGGTTATGTTTTGCTTGATCTGATGCAAAGTGTAGTGACACAATCTGACCATTTTTTTCTTAAAATTCTAGATCCAATTGGTTGGTCTACAAGCGCTGAGGACTGTAGCACAAGCAGGTTCAACCGAGAAGCCAAGAGGCGAAACTTATACATGGGCACTTCTCCTCTTGAACAAGCTGGCTGCTGATGTCACTGCAATCATTTACAAAGAAAGCAAGGTGATCTAATAACCGATGTTTGGATTTTCTTCTGGGAAGTTTTAGAAGAGTTTTTGGATTGGTTGCAGCGCTTCAAGGCTGCAAGAAACTTCATACTCTATGATCGTGCTATACAGATAAAAGTCAGAGGTGGTATCCTTTTTCATATTATCCTGGAAGCTTGAGGTAAAATTTGCTCTTGCACGATGCAGGATCCTGTAACTGCTGCAGGAGCTGGTGTAGTTGGGGAGGCTTTGAAGTTGCTTGTATTGCTTCATTCACTGGTAGATGGCGAGGAGGCGCAGTTGGAAGTGCTGCATGTTCTACTTCCAGCAATAATAGCTGCTGCCTCTGTCAATGGGAAAGACAATCAGGTGCTCCCTTATTTTTTAGTTCTGACTTTAGTCCATGGTGTCGTATAAACGCAGATTTTGTGATCATCCAAATATTGACCAGGAATGCCAGGAGCCTTGAATGTGTCTTCTGTTTCACTTCTTTCTTTTTATTATTTGACAAATTCGTTATGTTTTGTGGTGCAGGCAGCTCTTGCATTGGTTAATGCTGCAGTGAAGCTCGTGACACACTTGGCCTCAGTGCCATCCACGGCTGCACAATTTCGCACTGTGCTTCTGGACATGCCTGCTGAAGCTCGTCAACAGCTTCAGGTCAGTTTCATATTTTTCTTACAGTTGTTTACAAACACTTCTGAATTTGAAAAATAAACTCGATTAACCTCTGTTTCAGAATTTCGCCTTTTTTCAGAAAACGGTTTTGATTGTATGGTACTTAGTCGATTCTTAGAGCATCAGCTTGAGGATTACGTAATTTGACTGAGGTGTAGGTTTGTACAGAAAGAAGTGCTGGTCGTTTTCGATATTTCCTTGCATACCGGTATAGCGATTGATACATGGTTATTTTTGTATGTAGGTTATCATCCGATCCTCGATGACACAGCAGGATAATGCAAGCTCGACTTTTCATGGTTCTGGCTTACCACTTCCTCCAGTCGTACCAAAGCCAGTCCTGCCACTACCTTCCTCTGGATTCCTTCCTCCGCCTCCAACTTCAGCTCAATTTATAGTTCGAACAAGCTCAACCTCTCTAACTCCCCAGCCATCTCTTAATTTCGACGACGACGATGACGATGATTGGGACGACTTTCAGGCTAATGAGGAAAGTTTTGGTGATGCTTCCAACCAGCCCGTAGAAGAACCAGAAATAGATGAACCACAGGCGAGCATCTCTCATCCCTCTACTACTGCAACGGATCATAAAGAAGATGTTAACGGAATCGCGGGTACCGAGTCCGAGTCACCACCTTCACACGGAGACAGTTTTGTTGATTTATCAAACAGGACGGTAGATAAAGAAGGGAAGTTGGAAGATGAGTCTTCTGTTTCTTCTCCTTTTAACTCGACTCCATCCGCATGCAGAGTGCAGCCAGAAGATGAAGATGAAGATGATATGTGGGATGCATTTGAGAGCGCACCTGCTGCTACTCAGTCAGCCACAGAGGATACTTCTACTGAATCTCAACAGAAACCTGACGATGATGTTTGGGATAGCTCTCTGCCTGATGAAGTCGAAGGATCACAGCTGGATGAATCAAAATCTTCTGAAAGTCCTGGACCGGATGTTAAAAGGAAAAATGTGGAAGAATCTATAGACTTGAAGAGTACTGCTGAGGTCTCCCATGAAACGGAGAATGTGGAAATATCTATAGACTGGAAGAGTACTGCTGAGGTCTCCCGTGAAACGGAGAGTGTGGAAGAATCTAGAGACTTGAAAGGGGACTCAGAGAGTAGTGTTGAGGTTTCCCCTGGACATGTTGATGTCGATAATGTAGCACCCGAAGATGGTGATGTGTTTGAGGAAGCTGTAGAAGAAACTGATGCAAATCCAAGCTTAGATGGTGATGTATTTGAGGAAGCCGAAGAAGGAGAACTGGATGCAAATCCAAGCTTACAGGGTGAGAATGATAACCACGCTGAAGCTCAAGAGGTGCCATCAGAAAGTAATTCACATAAACAACAGGGCATTGATCAGGGTGGTTTGGTAGCCTTGGCTGGTGCAGAGGCCGAGGAAAACCCTCTGGAAAATTGACTCATTCAAGGAGAATGGTCATGTTCTGCAGGTTGCTGGCAATGTTATCGATGTCCAGAAAAGTGACCTGTCAAAACAGCGATTTATTGGAGAGGTTAGTGCCACTAGCATTGTTGGTTTGACTGTTAAAGTTGCTCATATAATTGTCGAATTTGGAGCATACTCTTACGTCGTTTTAACCTATGTAGGAGTGTGATTTTTGGGAGATGTATAGAGCTGTGGAGGGATATCACTGTAGGACCGAGTCTATTGAGATCGATTATTTTTTATCACTGTATGAATTTCCTATGCAATTCCAAAGTGGGTAGACAACCCCATTTCCATTCAAAGATCAGTGGCCAGAGACATTTAGGAAAGTTATGCTTACACCACCAGCTAATTGAAGGCCAAGCAAGTGTATGAATAGATGAGTTGCTCTTGGTACAGTACGGAGACTTGATCAGGTTTTGACAGTTTTAATATGATATGTTGAGCGATGCAGTTTGAATATCAGTTTCGTGACTATCCAGTGTTTTCCGTTGTCTCTGAGGGTGGTTTATTTCTGGTAACTTGCATGGATCGATTCTCATTCTAATATTGGTGTTTACAGGGTTGATGTCTTCTGAGGCAGCTGCTACCTGATCCTTCACAACTGTAATTTTTCAGCTCTTAGGAGAAGCACATAATTTTGGCTGAAAATTCAATAATTGGAGCGATGGTCCAGTTGCCTTTGGGAAGCGAGTTAGATACAGTAGATTTTCTTGTTTTAGCGGGTGGACGCAGATTTATTTGTATATGACAAGGTCTGTTTGCCAAATACATTCAGTTCATTTGTTTTGGTATTCCTTAATAGGTTATAATATTGTATGTGTAAGTTACTAATCAATATTAAGGTCTTACAGAAGAGATTTGTTCTTCTGAGTTCATTCTGCAGTTGCTACCAGATGGAGCCCCAAGTTGAAATTTGCATGTTTCTTGAATCAATCTCTTGGATCAATCCCAGCTCCCCGGCTTCTTGCCAGGTGATTGCTCCTTCAACTCTGAGAATCTTAATGCCTGTTTCACAACAGAGAGTCCATTCGTCCACTAGGCTCATGATTTTCTTCATTTGAGTAGATTATATTATTACTACGTCACTGTCCTAGCAAGGGATTTAGGGTTCAACCCTTAAAATTTAGATTCAAGATTGTCTTCTTTAATGTTACAGTGTCTGCTCAAAATGATCTTATTTTATGAAGTTATATTACAGTGTAACAATATCATTGTGAAGATGTCGTGTGACATCAAAGAAGTCCTTAGTACTGCAAGAGTTAGGAAGGTTGTCTAAAACCCATTTTACATTTTGTTGCACACATTTGTATGCAATTTCTAGGAACATAGCATGGTAATTTTGAATTGGGATATGTTTACTCTTTGAAGTTTGGTGATGTGATATTTGAGGGTCAGAGTTGATGATATAATGAAGAGTTTCATTATTAGCAGATGCAACAAAGCGGATGCGGCTCTCATTGCGAAACATGCCCAAACTTCCAATGAACCTCGTTTAGCAAATTTCAGCAAGAATCCTTGAACAGTGCTCACACAGGGTACTTGGTGTGAATGTGGTCTTTTTGAATCCCCCAAGTTGCAACCCTATTTCCAAATACAAAGTTGGTGTGTTTAGCATTTTTTACATATTATCATTGACAACCTTATACCTTACCGAAAGAATCTAAATCCCCCGGATGTTAATGCAAGAGGACAAAACTGCCCCCTATTTTGAACATGTAGGGGCTCACCTTAAAATTTAACCCCCTCTCCAAGGGTTTAAAATTTCAAAGAGGATCCCCCTAGACCACATTGGGACCGTAGGCCTCAAATTTGCAAAAGAAATTGCCAAAAAAAGACCCTAGGGTGCCCAAAATGGAAATTTCAGAAAATGGGGCCCATGGGTTAATAGTGCTCTCATTAACATTCAAAGGGGCGATTTGGAGTCCGCCAGTTGGCATCAAGGTCAACATCTCATGTAGAATAATTAGATTTTTTGGAAATTTATTTTTCAATAAATGTCAAATTCTATGAATATTCTTCAACATTCTCCTTTTCCCAATAAAAAATAGATTTTTTGAAAAAAAAAATCCTAAAGATTTGGGCTTCTCGTCTTATGATTATTTTTTGTCGATTTTGACAACCGACTACAATATATCACCACCAAACGTCACTTCCAAGTGAAAGGGTTCTTTTATATCAACTACACTAAAATTGTGATCCCAAGGAAGTCACTGTCAAAAATTTAGAAACCATGAGAGAACAAATATAGGGTGTCTTTTATTCATTTGAGATAAAAATTATAGATTTATAGAAGTAATATAGGGTGTTTTAAAACCAAATTGGAAATATTTTATGAATATTCCTAAAATATACCATAAATATACCCTAAATATATTATATATAGTATAATATTCCAATTATTTCATAGCCCCCTAGTAAATACCCTTTGTTCGCTCATGTATACCAAAATTTGCACTGACTTCTCCGAGATTGTGATTTAGTGTTCAAGACACTATTACTCAACACAAACACTATTTGACTTTTTGGAGATATATGGTAGTGTCCTTGAAAAGAAAAGAAAAGATTACTCTAAATTTAAATTGACAAGATCTTCAAGTAAACCTTTTGGATGTAGTGTTTTAATGACAAATGGCAACATTATAATAAACACGGCATGCCAGCTCATTTCACTCTCATCACCTATAAAGAACATGGCACTCTGAGTAGAATGGGAACAATAAGTGACATTCAAACTCCTATGTATTGTAGGGACACTTTTTCTCCTCACATTTGAACGAATTGCAATAAAAGACATCAATTCTCATTGGACACTAAATTACAATTCTAGTAATAGTAAAACAAGGGTACTTGAGCACCATGCTCTGACGCTATTAATCCAAAGACCACCCTTTCTACTAAGAATATTATTTTTAATCACGAGAATTCCAAAATCCGGGTGCATGCAGATGTACCTTTAGTGTATTTGCATGAAAAGGGAAAGTTATTAGTTCATGAGCAAGTTCCGGTGCGAAGAAGTGAGAATTTTTTTTTTTGTTGAGATGGTGATAGTAGAATGCAATGATGGAGAATTGAACAGCCCAACATGCCTGAGCTGATGATTACAGGAATGGCAACGACCAGGTCGTAAAGCTGGATTGCCGGCCGGCCCCATAACATTCAGTAGCATGCACTGTTCCTGCCTTGGCTCTACAGTAGATGGTGTGAAATATTCCACACCCAACAGTTCTTCATTAGTAGCTCAGAGGACAAGTGGAGGCTCAAGGTGATGAGCAGAGTGCATGAAGGAAAGGCACTGGCCATGAAGGCTACTGATGGCCCATTCACACCAGTCACTTGAACGCGTGTGCCTTGCGAACGTGCGTCAGTCAACGTAAATAGATGGTGAAAATAAATCATAGTTTAATGCAATCTACAGTGACGAAGACGCAAGTAAATAGTTTCACAACGCAAAAAAGGAATGGCAGTGAACTTGCGACAGCAGAATGCAGTTGAACAGTGCCGCACAATGTTCGCAGGAGATAAGACAAGTTCAGAATAATAAATCATTTTTTCAATTTACCCACCCAAAATTCAAGAACGCAGACAGACTTGCGTCGGATTTTTGGTGTGAATGGGTCATGATGGCCCATTCACACCAAGAAGCTCCAACACTTGCGTTGCGTTCCTAGAATGTTGCAAGATAAATTTTGAAAATAATATACAATTTCTTGCAGTGTTAGAGCCTTGTCTCTTCTTACTTTTGGCCAACGCATGTGCGTTAATGGAGCGCAAATTTCTTGCAACACCCAAAATGCGTTGAAGCAACTCTTGCATGCGTCAAATTAAAAATAAATAAAAAATTATAGGAGCACACTGTAGCTTCCAAAAACTTACTTGACGAATACAAATTCTCTGCCGCACTTGCATTGGATGACTGGTGTGAATGGACCATAAATGTTATGCCTTTGAGGCTATTGGTGCATGAAATATCATGGCAAACTAACTTAGGGTCGAGGCATCTAAAACGAATCAGTTAAGACATTCACTATACATGGGATAGATGAATCAATATTTTGAAAATTTTCCTCTTTTAGCAATAAGAAATTAAGAAGTTTTCATATTTAATTAAAAAAATTGATAATTATTTGAATAAGTACAAATTTTCAAAGTGAAAGTCATAGGTTCACCTAAAACCGATCACATGCTCTAATGTACAAATAAGGTACATCTTCCCTTTGAAAATCTAGAAATTAGGCAAGAATCTAGGGTGGTTGGTTTTGGGTACCTGGTTGGTAATAGGACAATCAACCTTCATGCCATTGACGCGGGAGTTTTTCCATGCGTGATGGGAGCCGTCCATGTGGCTCTCAAATGCCTCCTACCTCCTCAGTTCCTGCATTTACTTACTGTCACTTTAGAGCCATTTTCGTCCCACAGGATCCTCAACTTATTTGAGGTCCCAATTTGACTTTAGAACATTCTTTGATTTGCCAGTCGGACCACTTGCGGTTGATATTTTGCTTCTGCATACAGCCAAGAGGATAAAATTGATGTGAGGTTGGTATACGAGCAGTGATTTTATTTTATTTTTGCTAATTTTAGCCATATTGTTACAGAGTACATAAAATTTGGGCTGGCTAATTGATACTCCCACTCTGTCCCATTAAAAAGTCGTGATATCATGGAAAATTTGGGATTGACCCCTAAATGTCCCATACGGATAGTAGATAAGTTGTTGTATAATTGGCATTTGCTATCAACAAGAAGCTCGAAATTGGATCACTAGAACTGCATTGATCTAAATTTCAACTTTTTTGTTGAACTTAAATCCATGAAAGGTGTAGATCCGTTCCAAATACAAGAAAAATACACCGTATTCTATTAGCCCCAAAGGCATATTTAGACATGTAGGGGTTAAGGCCCCACGTTGTATGAAAGAGTAATTTTCACGGCAAAATCAAAGATCTTCGTATAAGGAAACCACCCTTGAAGTTTCTAGGGTTACGGTTGGCTGCAACCCTAAAATTGGTGGGGTTTAAGGCTATCATTCTTAAATCTTCACAGGTAGGCATCATATGAGAATTGGTTGCTCCAATTTCATAGGCTCAATCTTGTTATGAGGTCGTATGTACACTTGGGGAGGTCACTCTTTGTTTCTTTTGAGTACCACTAGTGAACAAAAGGTATTTAAAAGTACGCTAATATTGAAATTAATTATTACTACAGTTAGTAATATTTAAAAAATATTTTCAATTTCATTCTTGTAATCAATTTTGAGCAGCCTATATTAATGTAAAAAAATTATAAAATTTATTTTCAAAGGTTTATTTGGATCCTATCGTCTATCTTTGTTTGCACATTGTTATGTAATTTTTGGAAGTGACCTCCTGAATATGTACAAAATTTAGCACGCGGGAATTATTAATCACAATGGTCAACATGCAGTTCAGCTCAAAGCAATTTATTTTGAGATGAAATGAAATGACACACTATGATATGTAGTGAAATGAAATGGTTCATTTGGAGATGTGGATGTTAAAATCAGATTGTGAATTTGTGATCCGCTACTCCAGGTCATATATATATATATATATATATATATATATATATATATATATGTGCAGTGGTAATTTGGATGGTGAGGAATACTTGTATACTCCTTTGTCTCAGAAATCATGACTTGAATTTGGGACAGATTTTAAGTCCAAATCATGACTTTTTGGTGGGACAGAGGGAGTATTTAAAATATTGTGAACATTTCAAGTAGCTTAAATAGTATGACTCTCTCAATTGAAACAATCCACATAATTAATAGAATTGTTTTCAAATATTTATTATATGCTCCCAATAACGTGACCCACATCCCCAACAGACTCTTCATTCACGCTAGCCCTACGGGCCAATGTTATTCTTTGACACACATTATGTAGAATAAAAAGTTTACATTCAAGATATCCTTTAACCAATTCCCACGCATCACATGTTTTACCAATTCATGTAAATAGTTTCATAGCTCCCATAAAAAGAACTGCAAGTAATGTCACTTTCGAAAATTAAAAAAAAGAGAATCATTGGTTTGTTTGATTTTGAAAGTACCAAGTTCCAAAAAGAAAACTACAATACCATATTCACATAGCGAGTTCAACACATGCTTGTCAAATAATTCAATCTTTGAAAGATTCTATTTCAACAGATGCTATAATATGTGAAAAAAATTCAAGATTCTTATTTTACAATTATTTTTTTAACGAATAATCTCTCTATCTTTTTTAATTTATACATTTTTCTTTTGCCGACCGTGATGTTGGGGGTACAGTACTTGCATTCAAGATGTTACAGTTGAGTGTTGAAGACCATGATTTTTTCAACAAGAATGTAAGTTGAGTGACTGGGGCTCTTTCCTTCATGATGGAGTGAAAAAGTGCAGACCATGTGTTGCAACAGAATTCATCATCCATGACCTCCATGCAATGGTTATGATCATTTCTTCAGTTACAAAACAGTCAGTTTTAGGCCGGGTTGGCTTCCATGTGAGGATATGGCCGGTGAAAATCGCTAGAAAACAAGAATCCAAGTCTCAAAAACCATCGATGGTCCACAGGTGTTTATAAGAATTGAATACAAACTCTTGGGTTCACCCATTTCGATACCGTAGTACCATAGCTGAGTCGCCAAAAAATAATTCAAAAAATATAAAACGTAAAAAATTGGAAATTATGAGGACCAAAAAACGAAAATAGAATAAATTATTTTTAGCGATATTTTGCTATCTCTAAGCTATTTTTGGCCATTTGGGGTCATTTTTAATCATTTTTGGCTGAAAAACAGAAATCAAGAAATTCTTTTTTTGAGGAACGAACCTTATTTTTCAAAAAATATTAAATATTCGTTCGTGGGGTGGTGATCTAGCTGTGGTACTACGGTATGGCATTTCCTAGATCCCCAGGCCCCCATCGATACATTGAAGGAGGTCCTAAGCTAAAAGTACCTCTTTCCATCCTTTAGCCCCTATGTGACCAAACGACCATTTTATGGTCGCTGCCCCTTTTCTTACAAGTTGCCTAGGATGAAAATTTTATATTTTTATTAAAAAATAAAAAATATTTTCAAATTGGAAATCAAGTCTACTTTACAACCCAATTTGAATCATATCTATCCAAGTTAAACTCCACCGAGGAGAATTTTTCAAAAACAAAGACCTCAATATTGTCCTAGTATTATAAAGTTCACTATTTCGAGAAGCTAACGATGTTCTCTCCTTTGAAAAAATTGATTTTTAATTTTTTTGAATAGAATGTCTAGTTTTATCCAATCACACCAAGTTTCAAATCCTAAAAATTAAATTTGTAGTTTTGGTGAATATTAAATGGTAAATGCTTCTAAATTCATTAAATGAGTATCTAAAACATTTATTGAATGTTTGACTATACGGATAATTACTAAACATCCGTGATGCTTTTCATTTTTCTCTTTTGGACCAAACTTCATCAAAGTTGCAGAAGTAAACATTTTATAACACATTTAGGTTGTGCCCTTGCCCCCTCTGTCATTTAGGGGTTAAACAATTTGAACATCTTGGAGGACATACCATGTGTGTTACAAAATTTTGAGGAAAAGAGTAAATTTTAGGGAAAATGCATGGTACGGTCCACCAATTCAATGCCAAAGATTTAGTGTGCCTTAGTGCACCTCACTACATTTTGTGCACATTGTACATTTTATTAAAATCATTGGTTTTTGAACCAATTTATAAAATATATAGCATTAGCACAATGAAAATAAAAATGAATCATGAGTACACAACAACTACATATGAACCAAATGATCAAACTTTATTTTCCCAAAATTTATTTATCTTAAAAATTAAACACGTCAAAACATCCGTTTTAATACGGTTTTAATAACAATTTGACCAATTTCTATCCAATCTTTGATTGTACAAATGGTTCATGTTTATTTCTAATTTTGAAAATTCATTAAAAATACCACCTGAAAAATATCATTTGAAAGAGAACCGAAAAAGAAAGAATAACAAAATCAATTTATTTATAAAGTAAATGAATTGGCCAAAATTGCATAATAATTTACTTTAAAGACTTAAAATATGGATCAAAAATCTAAGAAAAATCCAAAAAAATTTAAGGATGTTTAATTTAACATGTTTGAATATATGAAAAAAAATTATAGGTCAAGATTACACGAAATACCATTTTTCATGAAATTTGAATGAAATTGAGGTGCACTTATGCACTGGGGCATGCACTTTTTTTAAGGAATTTGATGTATATACAAGAATATAATCACCATTTTATGAAAATTTTGGTGTTGATAATACAAAATTAACATTCCTAAACCACCTAAAATTAATTTTACACTAATATTAATTCTTTATTTTTCTATGATTTTTTAAAGTTCCACTTTTAGTGCAGAGAGACAAAGAAATTGGTTGACCGTATCATGCAAATGCTCCTTAGTGGAGTTGATCAAATCCAAGTGAAATCATATTTTTTCAATAACTTTTGTAAATTCTATGAATTTTCAAGGAGGCCTACCTTGGAAATACAAAACCGTTCCTAGTTGGGGGCTGTGAGCATTTCAAAAACGCTTTATAATCATTCCAAATCAGCGTATAGCTGATGAAGAAGTTACCTTAACCCCTAAGCATATAAAGAGACCAATATGGCCAAATTTGGCCATTTTTCAGTCAAATGCTGAATTTCACCTAATTCCTAATTTCAAATGAAAATGGTCCCAACTAAGAAAGTGTGGAGGTTATCTTCTTCTTTCTAGTCCAATTTACTATTCTTCAAAATTGTTAAAATTTCATTTTTTACATCACTATAAAGCTAAGACCCCTAAAATTCCAATATACATTGTAGAAAAAGGTTTTCTATTGAATTTCTTTTTATGTAAGCTCAAAAGGCATCTCCCTACAAATTTTTGTTCATCACTTTTATTTACATTTTTCCTAAAAATTTCATACTATTTTACGCTTTTTTGTAATTACTATGTGAAAAGCTATGTAATTAACCATGTAATATACTTTTTACGCTTTCATACAAGTGAAAAGCTTTTAAAAATCTTATAAAATTCATTTTTATTTAAATAATTATGAAAAAATCTGGGTTGATGTGTCCAAAAATAACCTATTTGGGAAAAATCCCATAAAAATATAATATATTTTAAAATGTGAGAAATTGATGAGGTTTGACTAGGTGAATGTAGTGTGTGGATGCTTAGTGGTTAAACCGCCTTGCTAACACTCCACATAATCTACTTGATTGTCGAGCTAAATTGCTTTGTTCATTGTTTGAATGGCTTAATCAACACCTTATGATCTCATTTTCATTCATTGATGTACTTAAAGCCACTCTATTTACATCCAATTCCACCTATCACTTAGTGCATTTAGTGTCCACTTGAAGTGAGATGGAATTGGATCAATCCCAAGGTGGTGTTGGGGGTCAATAACCCCTAAAGGACCAAGAAGCCCAACTCAGGCTTCATTATTTTCAGCAATTTTGAATAGGTCATATGTAGACTTTTTTTTGTTCAAAATCAATTTGGTTTATGACCAAACACATCCAATATTCTTCACTGATTATGGTGATATAAAGTTTGGTCCCCTTTGAATTATGTTATTCACAATATGATCAATTGCATTTGGCTTTTTAAAACAAGGAATCCTTGGTCCTTTAGGGGATAACATGAAGAGGAATTGGGTCTTGGGTGGTTTTAGGTAAGTTATCACTAGTAGAAAAGGTGGCACTACCGAGGGAGATGCCCAGGCAAGTAGTGCTCAATTCCACACATGTATAGTAATTTTTCTTGGGTATGTCCATGGGGAGCGCCACCTTTTCTACTAGTGTATGTCCACCTTAGTTTCACCTCTTCATAAACCTACAAGTCACACATTTTTTTTTAAAGACAATCATTTCTAACTTCCTATGTTGCATAAAAAATCCAGAATTTTTACATCAACTATCATAGTCAAAAATCCTTGGAATTAGATCCCTCTACCTTTCTAGAATTATTATTGAATTATTTGGGCACAAGAGGCATCCTAGTACCATAACATTCAGTAGGCTCTGTGACTGCTGCCTTCCCCCAACATAATGATGTGGAATATCCCACATCATTTCATCCCCCCAACGAAATGATGTGGGATATTCCACATCACATCAGTAGCTATGGGGGCAGGTGGTTATTTATTTGATTCAATAGCCCATTCAATTACAAATCACTGGTCACTCCATATATAAAGGTGAATGAAACAAAAAGGCACCCTTCTCGAAGACTACTGAATGTTATGACTATACCGGTAATCCAAGTCCTTATCTACAGTAGAAGCTTTCAAAGGGATCAAAGGCTTCTTGCCTTTAGCTCTGATCAGCCAGGCTGGAATGAACAAGAAAATATGCAGGTTTTTTCCCAGTTCAACAAAGTTCAAATTTGGGCCAGAATGACAAAGAACGGCTTCTCATATACTGTACAATCACATACAATATTCACTTATTTGTATTTACTTATGCTTAAATGCTTACTAATTGGATTATCTTTGTATTTCTATATTCTATTTTTGAAAAAAATGTAGAAAAGACACTAGGAATTCCTACTAGTGAAATGACACTACACCAATTATCGTCATTATTTTGAGTCACAATAATTCAGTATCCTCATAGTAATTGTGATATTAGAACAAAGTGTGACTCACACTAATTGAGAATTCTCACAATGAGTAGTGAGGATTGTGTGTAAAGTCTCACTCTAATTGAGGATTGGTGGAAAATCTCACACTAATTCAGTGACTCACAGTAATGGCAATAATTGGTGTAAGGTAACTATACCTTAAAGCGTCCACCTTACCAATTGAGCCTATTTACACACATAAAACATAAAATATTTTGGTGGGTCTAATTAGCAAGTTCAAGAGAATTCCAACGCACTTTAGCATGCATTATTTGGACACTGTATGAATAAGTTATGAATTTCCGAAGTGTTGACTATAGGTTGACCATAAAGCGGCCCTAAACTCTGATGTTCAGATTGTGCACATTCTCATCAATAGTAGGGTGTCAGAATCTACTTATTATGAAAGATTGAGCTAGGAACAATTTAAGGTAAAGGTCACTTTTAGATATAGTTACCTTAGTAGAAAAGACACTAGTAGGAAAAGACACTACTCCGAAATCACCATATAATGTGGGTGGGTGAATGGCATGGGTACATTCATCCATTTTGACAAATTCTCATTTGTTTGAATAAATTCTCATCCAATTTGGATGAATTTCACCACAGTTTTTTGAAAAATTAATTACTAGTAAAGCCTCTCGTAAATACTGTGGGCCACAGTATATGGTGATTTTGGTGTACCAATAGTAGGTCCTTTTAAAGTGGTAATTTGTGACTTAAATAATCCCTTGGTGACTCAATTATTTTCAAAAAAAAGGTTGTGTTGGACCATTTACGGTAAGTCACAAAAAAGTATCTAAGATGTTTGTAGTGTTAAAAATTTACTGGAAAGGGAAAGGAACGATGAATTCAATATCAACAATCAACCATTAAATAAAGTGGTGTAATTTTATAACAATCGAAAAAAAATTCAATTTCTCATATCAAAAAATCATATTTTGACGAAATGTCAAAGTTGAATACTTGTAAAATGTTGAAAATTGTTGGCACATGTTTTTACTCAACATTGATGTGGATAACCGACCTCACTCATACAATATCGATTGTTGAATGCGCTTTCCACCTTTTAAAAACGACAGATATTTCAACCACCAAGATGCCGAATAGATAAAACTACATAATTAGATTTTGACACCAAGGTGCCGAATCAGAGCTTCAAGTTTCAAAGGATAAATTCAATATTTCAATGAAGGTTGTACGCCCATAAGTTGAAAGAATATTCCCGAACTTTAAAGGAACCTTGATTAGTCCGTTATGACCAAGACCCAGACTGTTTCCTGCAGGGCAGAAAGGCAGGAATAATGCAGGACGGCAGTTGCTATTGTCCCCAGTACCATCAGCTTCAACATAAATTACTTAAATTTGTGTGACCCAAAAATTTCCACATGTCATCTTCTGATTGGTTTATGCTGACGTGGACCTCTCCAGAGTCTGACGTGGACAATCAAGTTTGACATCACACTGTCTGAATCAAGCAATGATACCGGTACTCATCATCATCCTCACCTGCTCAGTACTAAGTTCAGTACTCCCACACAATTTTCACACTGCCAATTCTGACCTCCAAAATCAATCACCCGTGACATATTTTGCCTCTGCAGAAGAAGTCCAAACCTTTGATCTCATCTCATTACCCAAACCTTTTTATAAAAAAATTCTCATATCTTTCAGAAACGCAGATTTCATTGCAAATACCGGAGCTTTCGTTGCCGCACACAGATGAGCAAGCTTTTTGGTTGTAGCAAAGATTCGAGTTTTAAGGATTTTGAGACATGTGATGTGACTGTTTTTGGAGATTGGGTCAGTGGGCCAGGAAGGGATACATCGGAGTAGGTGTCGTGTGCCAGATGGTGGTGGTGTTCTTCTTACATGTTGCAGGGCGCGATTCCCCAAACTGATTTTTTTTTTTGTTGCTCTTCTTAATTTTATTTTTTGCTCAAGTGCCTGCATGGCCAGACTGTCTGTGTGTCCGGCCTCGAGCTACCTGACCGTGGTCAAGTCAAGTGTGGTAACTTAAATTAAAAATCGGATGATTGACGAGTAAGCAGTTCCGGGATCCCTTGCAAGAAGACATCATGACGTTGTTGTCGATTGATTGGAAAATATGCATACAGCATTTCATTTGGGGTTTTGATCGATCCGATGAAAGAATTTACACACTGACTGTGACGACGAAGTCAAAATGCCCACTCAGCTGCTCCTTTCTGGGAATCTGCACTGGATCTTTGCTGGACGGAGTCAGTTTGTACGGGAGTGAGTATCATTAGGGCTGTCTGTGTGTGTGTGTGTGTGTGTGTTGGAGACCGAGGTTCGCATGGGAATTGGCCGAAGTTTGGCTATGGCGGTGACAGAAATGGGAGAATTAGAGTGACAGGTTTGAAATCTGAGCCCGGCAGGGATCAATGGCTCCACCAACAAGCACAAGTCCGAAGCCTTTAGTAGAGAGCAACAAGGATTTGGACCCACAGAGCAGCACTTACTCTCTTGAGAAATTCACGCTTTACGAAACCCGCTCGGTATGTGCACTTTCCAAGGTTTTCGAATTCGAATTTTTTCATTCCATTTGTGAGAATTGAAACAGTGCAGGCTGAGGAATCTCTCATATTATTATACCCTTTTATTAGTGATCCATCATGTTTATGTTTGTGTTTGTGTCTTTTCGTCAGCCATGGCTGTTTTCTTCATGGTTTTGGAGGTAGAGAGTTTTTAATGGCTTTTTTGTGTTGCTGGCAATGAACATCACGTTGTTGTTTACGATGGCGCAATGAATGATGTGAGATTATTGTGACAGAAATTCTATTTAGTGGGACGGGACAAACAGAAGCAGCACTGGCAGGTGCTGAAGATCGACCGCTCGGAGCCTTCCGAGCTGAGCATGCTGGAAGACCCCACTATCTACACCGAAGCGGAGATTTTATTATTGCTGGCTCGCGTGAGTGAAGGCAACAAGTCCACTGGCGGTCTTGTTTTTGTCACCAAAGCTTATGGCATTGTGGGTACGTGCAAACGAGAATCATGTCTGAAATTTCAAAACATCAAAAAATTGAAAATTACTGAGTTTTGTATTGACACACGATCCTCATTAGTTACAACATGATATGGATGACTCGTTTGATCATCTCAAGTGCCAACAGAGTCATGTCTGAAATTTCAAACATCAAAAATTTGAAAATTACTGAGTTTTGTATTTGACACATGGTCCTCATTAGGTTTCAACCATGGATGGCTCATTTGATCATCTGAAGTGCCTAGAGAATCAAATTTTGAACATAAAAACACTTTGAAAATTACTGAGGTTTTTGGTCCTGGTTAGGTTTCATTAAATTCATGGAGTCATACTATTTGATTCTGGTGACCAAGCGTCGGCAGATTGGAACCATCTGTGGGCATGCAATCTATTGCATTAGCGAAAGCCAGCTCATCACTGTCCCTCACTCTACCGTGCAAACCGAAGCTTCTCATTCGAAGGTGGAGCTCAGGTTCTCTCTTTTTCTCCCCTTCTGTTTAGTCCATTTTGAGTTCTTTTTTAGCAGTTTTTAGGAGTTCTTTTTTAGGAGTTTCTTGTCCCATTATGTTTCCTTTTTTGACCAAAATATGCAATGTTGTTCTTCACTTTTTCCGATGATATAAAATATGATCCCATTTGAATTACAATAACATCGATCAAGTTGGTCATTTCCAAACCATGAATCGAAGTACTCGTGCTTGCACAGGAAGAGGCTTTTTGTTTCGAATGAAAAAAGTGTACTAGCGTTTCTTTGTATGTTTCATTATTGCATGAGTGAGTGAGCTTTGCTATTAATTACAGGTACAAAAAGCTGCTGGGAGGAGTGGACTTGACAAAAGATTTCTACTTCAGCTACACGTACCCCATAATGCGGAATATGCAGGCAAATGTGAAGTCTATGGATGAGGACCGCATGCCTTATGACAACATGTTCGTTTGGAATGCCTTCCTTACACGTGGACTTCGACAGTCTTTGAAGAACTCTCGGTGGATCGTTGCTCTTGTCCATGGTTTCTTCGAGCAGGTGCAATCTATTCTAGCCTTTCATCCCAAATTAAAGGACAAAGAAATGTGTTTTTTTAGTAGTTTTGATGACATCCTATGCAGACTTCCTTTTGTTCAAAGTTGTTTTCTTTTTGAGCAACACATGCAATGTTCTTCATTGATTCTGGTGATATAATTTTTTTTGGTTTCATTTGAATTATTATTGATTTTTCACAATAGGATTGATTGAGCTTGTCATTTTAAATCCTTCTCCCTTGAGGAGTTAAAACTAAGTGTTGAAAGTTGTACTGTGATTTCCTGATTTCTCATCATATTCTAGCCTTTAACCCATTAACATCCTCACCCCTCTCCAAATTCGGTAGTTTTGCAAGATGCATTATAAAATGCAACTAAGAGGGATATTTTGAACTTGATGTATGAATAAAAGTACATTTATGAATTTTTGATTCTATCTATACAGTTAGATTTGCGATTGCTATCACCAATATTTTTGTATAAAATTTGAAATTTGAAATTCAAAAATATTTTGTAATTCAATTACGAATAAGATATTGACAATATGTGGATGAAATTTGTTGTGATGGGTTGAAATGTAATACTCTAAGTGTAGTGATTTTTGGAGATTTTTTGATTGCTTAATTTTATGAGTTGAGTTTTTCAAGAGCACTTTTACACTAAAATCTTCGAATTTTTTGGTGAATCACTGCAACATGAAATGAGGTATAAAATTTTCGCAAATTATCCCCTTTCTAATCGGATCACACATGCATGAAGCTATCTTGCCATAGAATTTTGTAGTATTTTTTTTCCTTGTAAACAGTGCATGACGGATGAGAAAACGTGGATGAAATTTGTACATCGTTCAAAAAATGGACAATTGGGCAAGTAGGGGTTAACCCCAAAAGGACAAAGAAATGTTTTTTTTAAGTAGTTTTGACAACATCCTAGCAGACTTCCTTTCGTTAAATTTTTTTCGTTTTTGACCAACACATGCAATGTTCTTCACTAATTCTGGTGATATAAAAACAGGTCCCATCCGGATTCTATTATTTTCACAATAGGATCGAACAAACTTGTCATTTTGAATCCTTCGTCCTTCATCCTCCAACCACTGTTTCCATGATTTGACATCGTACAATTGATGAGATCCTATGCAAACTTCCTTTTGTTCAAAGTTGTTTTCATTTTGACCAACGCATGCAATGTTCTTCATCGATTCTCTCTAGTAGAAATCTTGTCAAATGTGACCTGGCTTTACAACTAAACGTCCATTGTGACTTGTCTTCAGTGACTCAAAGTCACAATTTGACATGTCACAACCGAATTTAGTCCTTAAAGGCAACTCACATTTGACAAGATTTCTACTACTGTCTGGGGATATAAAATTTGGTTCCATTTGAATCCTATTATAAGGATCGATTGAACTTGTCAATTTAAAACCATGAATCCTTCGTGCTGTGCAGACAAGGCTATCAATATTTGGGCGTATTTTTGCCATAACTTTGATTGCGAGGCGGTCGAGGCATTTTGCGGGTACAAGGTGCGTTTCTTTATAGAACCTAGTAATGGTTATTGTCATGAATCTTCCACTGTAAGTTTGTGTTAAAAAATTTCATATTTGATGAACCAATCAGAGCGTGTTGGCAGAATGATGTTCATCATCAACTGGGCAATCAATTCAGGTCTCGGGGAAGTCACTTAGTGTAAATTTTGGTATACATGAGCGAACAAAGGGTATTTAATGGGGGGCTATGAAATAATTGAAATATTATACTATTTATAGTATATTGAAGGTATATTCTAGAAATATTCATAAAATATTCCCAATTTGGTTTTAAAACACCATGTATTACTTCTAAAAATTTATAATTTTTTATCTCAAATGAATAAAAAACACCCTATATTTATTCTCTCATGGTTTCTAAATTTTTGACAGTGACTTCCCCGGGATGCAGGTACTTGAAGAGAGGGGTGAATGACAAGGGTCGAGTGGCGAACGATGTCGAAACGGAGCAGCTTGTGTCCAACGAGGAGACAGGCATCGACCCGTGCATGGGACAAATGAGCTCTGTGGTGCAACACCGTGGTTCCATTCCTCTCTTTTGGTCCCAAGAAATGTCTCGTCTCAGTCCAAAACCTGATATCATCTGTAAGTTGTATTTCACCTGTAACCATTTATAATACCAAAAATATATATGATGTTAAAGTACGAATTATCTGATATGATTCTTGAAATGTTCAATCAAAAAAATCCAAGAAAAAAGTGCACTTTTAGCGGAACCGGTGTTACAGTGTTGTAAAAACAGACATATTCTTCTTTCAATTGTTTGTGTATAAGTGCAGTTTTCCAGCATCAGATTTTTCTAACCATCAGAAAGGTAATTCAGATGAGGCCATATTTTATATCAGTGAAGAACATTGTATGTATTGGTCAAAAAATTAAAGAAAATTGAACAAAAGAAAGTCCCCATATGACGAAAAAAAAAACCATGAGGGGTATTGTGGAGTAGCTGGACCTTGCTTTAGGTCCATTAGAAGGTTGTGAGTTTAGATCTAGTATAAGGTGATAGTGTACATATTGATGACAAGGTAATTAAATATATACGTGATATAATAATAGTTTAGATACTCCCTCTTTCCGGAAACAATTGTCCTAGTTTTTGGCATGTTTTAACTTAAAGCTTCTTTGCCAAAAAAATTCATCTCAGTACTCAAAAAATGGATTATCTTTAATAGTAGTGTGTCGTTTTCATTGTCAGTCCCATATGAAGGGCTCACATTTAAGTATAAAACATAGGATAGTAGTGTGTCGTTTTCATTGTCAGTCCCATATGAAGGGCTCACATTTAAGTATAAAACATAGGATAAATATTGCAAAAAAGAAAATGCCAAAGTTAAGACAATTATTTTTGGATTAAGGGAATACGTTATATGTCAAAAGGTTTGGCACTCTGAACTTGTTATTATTGCACTCTTCAATATTATATTCCAGAGAATATTCCTTATTATGTACACATGTGATTGGACACTTAATTTTCCACATGGATTGCCGAGTTGTGAACTCATATGTACGTTGATGAGCAAAGGTGTGATATAAAAGAGGTCTGAGTGTATCCTGGCGTTGGTTTTGTGGATTTGACAGTACAGAGGTTTGATCCCGTGTATCATGCCACTAAGCTTCACTTCGACGACCTTTCAAGTAGATATGGGAACCCCATCATTGTGCTAAGCCTCATCAAGGTAGACTAGACTACTTCAAGGACATGCATGCTGAATTAATAACATGGAAAATGTCACGTTATGGATAAACAAGACAACACAAACTTTCATGTTACCTCTTTTTTTTTAAATTTTTTTATTAGCGATTAGCAGAATTTCAGAACTGGACTTGAGTTTGTGTTTTCTGCAGACAGTGGAGAAACGGCCTCGTGAAATGATGTTGCGCCGAGAATTCGCCAATGCCGTTGGGTACCTGAACCAAATGTACCCTGAGGAACGGAAACTCAAATTCATACACTGGGATTTCCACAAATTTGCAAAGAGGTTAGCTTATGACCTCTTCAATATGACATAAACTTCTTCATGATTGACATCATTCGGATGGGACCAAAATTATTGTAGTTTCATTTATAATAGAAGAGTACGTTTTAGGACGTCGACCTCTATATCGATCAGTGCCCATTCTGAAAATATATTCTGTGGAGCTTACAAATTCTGTGCGGAATGGAATCCAGTGGCAGCAAATCAGCCAATGTGCTGGCGGTCTTGCAGGGTGTGGCAGCAGACGCCCTTGATCTCACTGGATTCTACTACAGCGGCAAAACGTTCGTCCAGAAGCGGAAACCACAAGTACAGACGCTCATCGCAAGTGCCCCAGCGTAAGTGATTCTCACCCTGGACTGCTTGAATCGATCAGTTATACTGAAGTATGAACGGCCACTGGAAATTAGTACTACATAGTGCAAAACCTGTACGTTGATATTGTGTCCCCCGGTGGACTTTTCACTTTTAAAATTTGTATCAATTGTGGAAAAATATGCATAATTCCTTGTTAAACCTCATGTAGAATGAAAGAAAAACATTTCACCAAAGATATCATTGCTAAAGATACTTCGGATTGCTTAAGTTGGTGGTTTAAAGGCAATCAGCTTATTATCACATTCTCCAATATCACATTCCAGAATCTGCAGAGAGTATTTGCTATTGTGTACACCTATGATGGGGGGCACTTTCTACACATTCTAATCTCTTGTACAGTCGGGTGCAAGTTGCTTACAAATTTTTAACTCCTCCCTCTTAAAAACATGATTGCTTCTCCAAATTGTAATGTGCTCGATATGGCACGCATGGACCTACAAATTGAAAGGGACATTCCTACTCTAGTCCTCTACTGGTAGGAACTTTTTCTTACCATATTTGTAATCTTCATAATCAATGCGGCCGCTTGATATAGGATCTACCTACTTTCAATGCTTACAAAAAAATTCACAAGCATGTTGTACCCGACTGTACCGTTGGTTACCGAAAGGGTGATAGAAAAGAGTTCTGAGTGTACATGCACTTGTAAAAAGAATCGAATCAGAAGCGAGCTTGAGAATTTTGAGATTATGGTGAAGCTGTTTTGTTTGGAAAAACTGTTTTTTAATATGAAATAGGGTTTAGGGTACAAGAAAAGCTTTAGAATGGGATGGGATGGTAATTGTTGACAGGATAGCGCCGGGGTCAAGGCTGTCTCCGTTGCGAGACAGAACTGGATCACTAGACCTGTCATCAGACCGACGCCTGGCATTAGACCTAGGCAGTCGCCAACTATCCCTGGACCTGGGCAAGTTATTCTCAGCAGTGGGCAACAACAGCGGCATGAATCACGGCAGGCTCATCTTCCAGGAGGTGGAGAAGAAGAAAGCCCCGGTCATCGACAAGGCCAGTGAGCCGTTGTTCCAGAACGGCGTGCTGCGAACGAATTGTATCGATTGTCTGGACCGGACGAACGTGGCGCAGTACGCGTATGGTTTGGAAGCGCTGGGACGGCAATTGCAAGGCGTTGGGCTTACGGATATTCCCAAACTGGACCCTGATTGCGGTGTTGCTGCGGCGCTTATGGATATGTACCAGAACATGGGCGATTCTCTGGCTCTTCAATACGGCGGCTCGGAGGCTCACAACTACGTACTAAGATCCAAACCAACTCTCCATCTTTTCCTGGCTATGAAGTTTTCGTTTCCTCCAGAGACTTACTGTTGAAAGAATACAATTTGTTACATTCACTGGATCATAATGCCAAAAACCATAATGTCATGTCCAAAGATCACATTGCCATGACCAAATATCGCAGTGCCATAACCAATGACCATAACACAGGGGTCTCATATGGTTTCCCTGTGTGATTCCCTTGTGAGTGCCACTTTCCCCTCTTAGCTTCAGAACTCGACACATGTTAAAACTTCCTTCTACAAGTAGGTGACTAAGCTTAAGCAGGTGATTTTGTACACATGTCAAAACTCAAAATCACGGGGAAAAGTGGCACTCACGGGGGAATCAACACAGGGGAACCATATGAGCTCCGTGTGTAACCTTTGGCAACATGGTTTGTGGCTTTGGCTACATGATGGTCTTTTGCTTTGGCAATACGGTGCTTTGGTCAGGGCATTCTGGTGTTTGGCTAGGGCAACATGAACTTTGACTATGGCAATGTGGTATTTACACAAGGCATTTTGGTATTGGCATTACAATCTAATCCCGGGAGCTGCACTGTACTAAACATGTACGAGTATACGTGAGTGCATAGAACGAGTATTAATTTGAACACTGTCGTATTATGCATACATACAATAAACACATTTAGAACTGAAAATATTCACGTATACTTATATTTAAAACGGAATATATCTGTTTACAAAGGTATTTAGACATATAACCTCTCGTATACAAGGGGGTTTTTAGAAGGGGTTTAGGATGCACATAATTCTCAAACATAATGTAGAGTGCAACCCCCGGGATCTAATACATGTAACAAATTGTATTGCATAGAATTTGTCATTTTGAAACCATGAATCCTTGGTCCTTTTGGGGATACAGAAGTTGACTGAAATGAAAGCTTTAATTGCAGGTGTTTCCGGAGAGGCAGGGCAAGTGGAAGGCGACTACGCAATCACAAGAGTTTATGAAGTCGATCAGGCGTTACTACAGCAATACCATCACAGATGGTGAAAAACAGGATGCTATGAACTTGTACGTCTCTGCAACTACTAGAGAATCTCATGTATTTTGAGAAGATCAAACATAAATCATAGTAATTGAACAATTTTTGGTTGACATGTATATATGAAAAACTGACATTTAGGTTTCATTTTCTGAACAGGTTTCTTGGCCATTTCCAACCTCAAGAAGGAAAACCAGCTCTCTGGGATCTGGAATCGGACTACTATTTGCACGTTGGAGGCCGAGGGGAGGAGTCTGTCACTGAAGATAATAAGTAAGCACCAGGATTTAGTATCATCTTCACCCTAAACCGTCATTTCCTAATTTAGAAAAGGGAGTATTGCTTTTAGTATTAACCTCAAAATATAGAAGTAACTTGCATTTTAAAGTGGTTTGAAAACCGAGAAAACCATGGGGTTGACTTTGAAGGGTTAAAGGAGTATGGATGTGTATATAATTTTGGATGCTATAATATTCATTCCACGAGTACAAAACCATCCTTATTTGCGTTTTTTTGAATAGTTTTCGAAACGATTTTTGTCAAGATTTAACTCTTGTTAGAAACTGTTGCAAAAAATTATGCAACAAAAACATAAACAGTGGTGGGGATGTACGAGTGTTCAGTTCTTTTTTCATAACACCAATGCATATATGGTCTTGCAGAAAGATGGTCAAGAAGGCCAGCGGAAAGGCCTTGTTGAATTCTCACAAGTCCTGGAAGAGCAAACTGTATGCCAGATCTCCGTGTCGAGAAGATTTCCATCGACTTAAGTTGACCTCATTTGATAAGCTTCAGGTTCCTCTCTAATCTCTATATTTTCATCAAAATTAGACTACACATCATCAAGAATTTAGGATCCCACAGATTTTCAACGATATCCGTGCAACATCTGATATTTCATGGGTTCGTGCATTTTTCGCACGGATTTTGCATTGATTTTGCACTAATTCTGCACAGATTTTGCACTTTGTTAGATAACGAAAAGAGTGGATGTAGAATCCGTGCGGATTCAGTGCAGAGTTAGTATGAAATCCGTACAGAATCCGTATGAAATATCGGATGTCGCACAGAAATCGTTGAAAATCCGTGGGGTCCTAAATTCCTAATGCATACACTAACTAAATCCACATTACATATACAATTCAGCATACCAAAGTCTTTAATAAAGAAAACACTAAATGAAATAAATACAATTGTCATGGTTGTCTTACTTACTAAAAGAGGACTTGGAAAACAACAATCAATCACTCCCCACCTCAATAATTCAGCAATAACTTACTTCCTACAAAAGTAACCCACACGCAATCAAGTATTTAATGTGTTTGCAAATATTACTGAGTATAGGGTATGTAATATTTTGAAATCTAAAAATGTAGGCAGCAAGCAAGGCAACTAGTGATGGCTCAACAAATATGTGCCAAAATAATTAACATGAGTTTGTTGGTTTCTTTCTGTGTTCCAGGAAATCTGTGGGCCTGTGAGAAATGTACTTATGTACACAGAGACGGAACCCAAAAGCAATGCAGTGACAGGGGTTGCAAGAGATGCTGCGTAAGTGCATTCTTTTATTTGATGTGCACCATTTATGACATTTTTTGTTGGCTTTTGTTTTACTCAGAATGTATACGGTAACCATGCGGCTCTATCCTCGGCTCTATCCCAATCTTCTTTATATTTGTTGTAAATATTTTATTATTGGAGTAGTATTTATACATGTGTAGATACTGTATATTATAAGATAATATATGTTGTATTAGGATATTACTCTGCTTGCAATATTAGATTTTTCTTAGCTATGTAAGAAGGTATGTTTTGAACCATCCTAAAGTGGGTAATGTGAAAAAAGGTGGAAGTGGACTCTTAGGAAGCGTTTATTGTTGGGTAGTCTCTGTCCAAAGAGAAAATCCACAAAAACTTTCTCAGTAAAATTAAACGCTTTTAAGAACTTTTAGATATCATCATAAAAAGGAACTTCCCTCATGTTTCATGAAGAGGTCTCCCTATAATCATACATAAGCTTCTCCATGATACATAGGGAGACCTCCCCATGTATTTTTGGAAACCCTAAGGGCCGCTTCACACTATGGCCGTCCAAGTCGAGAGGCCGTGGGATTGAGTGGCCAAACTTTGTTGAGAGTCCAAAGAAATGGGCTGAAAATAGGCAATAAAATATAGTTTTGATTATTTATGAAAAAAATCGACGGCCTCTCAACCATAGTTTGGGTTTCTATTCCCGTTCGACCCAAACTTCCTTCGAGAGTCTGTCAACCTTGGTCAAAAAGTGATGCCATGTAGGCATTTTCAAGGGCGACGGCCTTTGGCCTCTAGTGTGAAGAGTTGAGAGGCCAAATTCTTGGTTTCTTGCAATCTGATTGGTGGAAATCGACGGCCTCTCAACCTTCGGCCATAGTGTGAAGCGGCCCTAAAACTCGTTTGAGTTCTTGACGCCCGGTTTGCTTGGCAACTGATACAAGTCTTCACATAGTGTGCAATGTCCTTTTTGCATTCCTGGTCAGTAGAGCCTCTTTGAGACCAAACATATGACTTTCTAGAATGCAAATTAGTAATGAATTTTTTTTTGGATTGCGTGCAGGGAGGTGCAACTGAAAAGTCCGAATTGGCTGTACGGGCACCGCAAACCGGAAGGCGAAAGCTCACCAAAGGCACAAGCTGAGCCAAGGAAATCAGACTGTCAGAAACAATTTGGTGACTTGGATTGGCTGCCGTCCCTGAGCCCTCACGCTGAGGAGGAGCTCTTTGCAAGGTAAGAGCATCTCGACCAGAAACTCTGAATTGCACTCTAAAGGTCATCCAAAAATTATAGGGCGTACCATGTAGTTCCCCACCAACGTCACTCCATTCTATTATATTAAATGCACATGGTCACGACCCAATGTCACGAAAATGGTCACATTCTCATCCTGAAATGTACATCCATTCTTCATGTTGTTTTTCATCCCCTACTGTGTCACGCCCATGTTCCTTTTATGTTCCCAAATTGTTCTCCACAGTTCCCATTTTGTTCCATCATGTTCCCAATTGATTCTCATGTTCTTAATGCAATTCTTGCGCTTTCCTTTGTTGTTGTTGCATTGCAACAGGGTATTTGCTAGTACTCACAAGTCACCACGTATGGACTGTGCAATCATGATGACTGTGCAATTAAGAAGAGAAGATACGCTAGCTTGAGTCGTTTTGAGGGCCTTGAATTGGGTTGTTGTTGTATTCAATGTCTCCCTTCAAATAAATTGTTGACCAACCCATGCAAGCACATCCATTTTTCCAGAAGCCAGAGAGCTACTGATATCCAGAGTGCCGGTGGAGATACTCTAAGAGAGGCTCCTCCACCATCACCAGCAGTACTGATAGTACTCAGAGCATTAGTCGACCAAAAACTTTTAATTGACTATTAGTCGACCAAAAAGTTTTAATTGCCCACTGGATCTATGCTAGTCGTAGATTTCAAAGAGTCCCAATATGGTGGAAAGTCCCAATTAAACAAATATTGCCAGCGAATAATTTTTCTTTTTGTTATCGTAAAATTTGTTATTGTGGCTCCAACACAGGTACGTTCTCGTCGAATCCGCCGCTGATGATTCCTGGTATGGAACCCGAATCCTCCCTGGTACTGTGGATGCGAGCGAGGCCAACCAACACTACTTGGAGTGCTGCAAGGTAGGAAATTCACTACACTCTACTCACTACTAGAAAAATCCGTCAACGATGACACCAAATTCTCACTTTGTTTATGTTATGGCTAACGTGATGATCCGTAACACAAAGTGACATTTTGGTGTTATCTCTAACAGGGTTTTCTACTCGTGCATGCTTTCTAGACCTTGGTGTTTTGTTAATCCAATATTACAAAATCATGTTAAATTTGTTTGGAAAATCCTGAAGGGCAAGACCTTTCAAACATGTTTTAAAAATTCTAGCAATGTGATTGGTTAAAATTTGGAGCTTTTTTCACTTCGTTCAGTTGGTCATGAAGCGGAAATCTTGACAGTGGATGATAAAAATGACATGGCAACACTTCTTATCGATTTGACCATTTTGTGGGCTGATGGTATTTGGAGCTCTCCACAAAATGGTCATACAGACAAGACCACTGATGGAGCCTATTTTATTTTATATTCCATCTTGTACCCAAATTGCTCAATGTTTTGTGTGAACCAACCCAACCCTTAAGCTATTTAAGAGTTGTTTTGGACCATTTAAGTCACAAGGGACCAGTTTAAAAGGACCAAATTCTTACTAGTGTTGAGAAACCTAACCCTTTTTCTGGCAATCATTGCAGGTACCATCAATTGATCCACGGGATTGGACAAGCCACGGCGGCATGGATTCATTTCAGACGGTAGCCGAAGTGATTCAGGAACAGGATGAAGAGATGGTGAGGTTGACAATGGAATCCGCGCTACGCGAGTTTGAGAATATTGGCAGCTCGGATTCATATGAACAGATCATGCCTCATGCTCCCCCGGGCTCCGAGACCATGGTCACCTTCCGCGACTGGCTCCCCCGAGACAATGCCCTGTGTAAAGTCCTCTCATAGATCTCACCCACAACGACTCTCATTGTGTACATATGGTGGGGAAAAAAACCAAAAAATACAAACAAAAAACTGCCTCCATGAAATAATGGATCAGTACCATAATTATGTTCATGTGGCCAGCTCTTTGTAAAATGCTGTCATGAGCTGGCCGTGACCATGTATACAATGCCGAACATGTAGCTCTGAAGGAGACAATACAATACAATACCCGTGGAATGTAATCATTCAATTTTTTTCCATTCCTTCTCCAATCATGTTGGATCAAAAGTAATGGCAGTCTGCTCTTCTGGCTGTGTTGAATTGTCATCAATGACGATGTATAACATTCTTGAGGACTTGCCTCACCCCTTGGAATAGAAAAGCTGCTGCACAATCTTTGATCTCATCTCAGGTGGGAGGTACAAAAATATAAGGTAACTATACCTTAAAGCGTCCACCTTACCAATTGAGCCTATTTACACACATAAAACAGAAAATATTTTCAGTGCGTCTTAATAGCAAGTTCAAGAGGATTCCAACGTAAATTAGGATGCATTATTTGGACACTGTATGAATAAGTTATGAATTTCCAAAGTGTTGACTATAGGTTGATCTTAAAGCGACCCTAAACTCTGATGTTTAGATTGTGCACATTCTCATCAATAGTAGGGTGTCAGAATCTACTTGTTATGGAAGATTGAGCTAGGGACGCTTTAAGGAAAGGGTCACTATAAGGAAAGGGTCACTTTTAGATATAGTTACCTAAGCACCATGCTTACTATGAATGTCAGATTTTTTGAGTCTTTTTTTCAGTTGTTATTTATGATGAAAATGTTACTTCCTCTATGGAAATAACTGTTCTAGTTTTTGGCATTTTTAAACTTACTGTTTTTTTTTGGGGACCCAAGTCTTGAAAATTGGTTTATCTTTGATAGTAGTATGTAGTTTTTGTGTCACTCTTATTGTCTGCCCCGTTTAAAGATGGGTTTTCTTTTCTGACTACTTGGAGTCAGACTCCAATGTCATGACACAATCACCATGGTCTAAATCTGGAGGGACCACCCTCCATTGCATGCATAGACCATTGCTACAGTGCAGAAAAAAGACATTGACTACACTCTTCATTCTATTTAGTGTTAAAAGCCAACAATTACTTTAGACCACTGACAACTTCTTACTCAGTACTAGAGGTGTAAATTTTTACTATCTAAATTTGTGAAAATGCTACAATATTATTAATTCTATGTCCAAAAGCTAAAAATATATATATTCACTTGCTTTAGGCTCTGACAATAAATAGTATGAAGAGGGTAGTCATCAAGCCCTGTGCATATAATATTCTCTACAATAAACGTCAGACTTGTTGAGTCTTTTTTTTTAAATGGAGTGAATTTTCACAAGAATGTTACATGAACAGGGAACAAAGTTACCAATACAAAATTAAATTACTGACCAATTACAAAGCATCGTGCATACTCTCTACAATGAATATCCATCATTTTGATTGCCATCTACAATGGAGTGAATTCTCACAAAATGTTAATCCTTAAAGGACCAAGGATTCATAGTTTTTAAATGACAAATTCAATCGATTATATTGTGAAAAATATAATTTAAATAAGACCAGATATTATACCACTAGAATCAATGAAGAACATTGCATGTGTTGATAAAAAACAAATAAATTTGAATAAAAGAAAGTCCACTTAAAACTGCTAAAAAAAACATGAGATCCAATTGGGCTTCTTGGTCCTTCAGGGGTTAAGTGAGCAGAGAACAAAGTTAAAACCACAGTGAGATGCCAATGAGAAAGTACAAGAATTGAAAAGTATAACTTTACAATTGCATCAGGAAATGGAAGTGTAGTTATATAATTACAGTAGATAGTTTTCGTCTCCCACAACCAAACAATATTACCAATTCCAACTAAGAATTCCCTTCACGATGGCCATGAGCCTGACATCATCCGTGCCATGTCAGCAAGCAATTAGAGGACATTGCTTGCTGATGGTGAGGAAACTATGCCTGGGATGGAGCACTCTGTACAAACGAGAATAAAAGAAAAGGGGGCAATTAAAAAATAAAATAAAAATAAACCCAAATCTGGTGATCATCGACCTCTTTCAGCAATGCTTTGAAGATTGGGTCGCCATGCTCCTCCTCGTGGAACCGGGCGCAGAGACTCCAGTGGAGAGGAGAAATTTCTCGTCGTTGGCACCAATTCAGGGATCACATCTCGGGAAACATTTTCCTGAAAACGAGAATCACATCATAAGAGTAAAAACCTTTTCTTTCATCATTGTAAAACAAGCAGAAAAAACAGTGCATTCTTTAACCCATAAATGGCCCTTTGGGTGGGTTCCGTATTTTGCCTTATAATTGTTCAATGGTGGTTTCAAATATGAATTATGATACATTGTTATAAACATATTATCATGATTATTAATTTTACTTTGTACTCATTGTTATTTTGATCGAATATCACCAAATATAGAATACACTATACGGCCGCAAAGGGCTTTTGGGCCATTTAAAGGTTAAGGTACACCAACCATGTTTCCAATTATGTCCTCATGTTTTGGTGATGTACATTTCAAACCAAAATTGTCTACTATCATTACATGAGGGCAAAATTGGAAACATGGTGTTACTGGATAGGTTGGATTCATGTGTTCCTAATAAGAGGGAATAGAGACAACACAACTTTTGAAGATGCATGTCAAGTGGGCTATTCAGTCTAACCTCTTATTTTAATTGCTTGGGTGACCGTCATATTAAGAGTCAAAGTCTTTGTGTATGTACAGTCAATGATAGTGTGACAAATGTATAGAATATTCTAGAATGTTATTGTAAAGAGGGTTAGATTAAAGAGGTATAAGTGTACGTATGAGTGTAGAATGTTGTAAAGTTAACTGCAATTAGATTTACTAACACTAAGGTAAGGGTGCATAAACTAATTGTGCTCCTTCAACTATACCTATCTACAAGTGTTAAACATTTCATCTCTCAAATGTTTAACTCGTAAACATTTCATCTGAGCTCAGATGTTTAACAGTTGCATAGAAAGGGACAGTATCAAAAACTGGACCCCTACCTTACACTCTAACCTCATTATTATCACACCCTCCAATACCACATTCCAGTATGATTGGACACTTTTTCACATGCCAAGTTCTGAACTCATGTACGTTGGTTACCGAAAGGGTGATATAAAAGAGTTCAGAGTGTATTGGCATTTTTGCACTGGCAGGGAAAGGGACAAATCTTGGTCACATATTTGGGAGAATGAACCACGTATGGTGACCAACTTCATCACTCGGTTTGGTTCCATGACCCACAGACAGTGTTATAAGTTCTTAAATAATTGCGATTCCAACTCTAGTACCTTTTGTGCCACAAACGACTTGGACTTGGATAACATCGCTCGGAGTTGATTGATATGCTTTACAGCAGCCTTGCTGACATCTGACTGCGACTTGGAAACCTGCACCAACTGAGACCAGTGAGGCTGTGCTGACGACATGGATGTCAAAGTAAGTACACAAGCCGGGGCCACATGGCCAGTTGGCCACTTCGCATCAATGTAGAAAATCATGTCGAGACATGTTTCTTTTTAATGCATCAGTCATCCAAAACTTACTTGAGTAGGTGAATGTTTCGAAGCAGTGGTCGTCGTAGCTCTCCTCCTGGTCGTCTGATGCGCCATGCTGCCATTGTCAGAAAGCTCTGACAAAACATCTGCATCACGTTTTACAGACAAATTAAATTAACAAAAAAATATGCAAATTGACATTTCATCCACACAACAGAACCCTCGTTAACCAAAACCCTATAAATCTAGAGAGAATGAGACCCTCATCGAGAAGCCCTGTCATTCCACGTACCTAAGGTTTAATTACTAGAAACAACATAAGGTAGGAGCACCCAAAACCAACAGTGTACCCAATTCCGATAATTTCTAAACACAGTAATCATTCTAGAATGCAAATCTAAGCACATCATAAAGCCCTTATTGTTTATTGACCAAAATGATAAGCTATCTATGGTCTGCCTAGATTTACGTTTTGGAATGACTACCGTGTCTCGAAATTGGGTACACTCTTGGTTTTGGGTGGTCCTACCTTACTCTCACAAAATAGAACCCTCGTTACAGACACCAAGAAAGTACAAACAAAAACCTACAGATCTAAAGAGAATGAAGACTGTAAGGTTCCATACAGAAGCAATGTACCACAGGGTTTGGTTATTAAAAACTTACAAAATAAGACCCTCGTCATAACTTTTCAAGACAAGACAATACAGATCTGGAGACTAACTGTCCATTATATCACGTTTTACAGACGAATTAAAAAATATAAAATGTGCAAATTTACAAAATAGAACCCTCGTTACAGACACCAAGAAATGGCAATCAAAAACCTGCAGATATAGAGAGAATAAAGTTAGACTGTAAGCACCCACTAGAACTATCCTTCCACGTACCAAAGAGTTTGATTATTAAAAAGAAAGACCGTCGTCATAACTTTTCAAGACAAGACAATCGGAAACCTACAGATCTGGAGACTGTAACTGTGGCCATTGTGAGGTCACAATGAGAAGCCAGGCTATAGCAAAGGGTTGAAAACAGGGTTTGCAAATTGTTGTTTACCTTCGAAGGACACGAGTTTGTAGCAGGAGCCGATGTTCAACATAGAATCAGGTGGCAGGAGTTTCAGTTTCCGTTTGACATGCAAGACCGAACCATCTGCGGAGGGAGGTGGCGGAGGCGGTAAAAGCACAACGTAATGGCCGGGGTGCTGCAGCATCAGTTGCCGGGCAGACGAGGCGAAGTAGAGTTTCTCCACTTTGCCGGTGGGGTGCTCCACTGTCGCACTGACAGGGTCAACCGCGTGGCAATTCCCCATCGTTTCCTTTCCTGATCGATCGAATGCTAGCTTGCTAGCCACTGTATAAAAATAACTGAAGAATTGCCAGCAATTCTACAAAATTATTGACGGCTACTGACCGCTTAAAAATGACAGCTACTGCGCAACCACCGACCCCCACTAAAAGATATCAAACTTCGGATCACTCATTTCGTCGACTCACACCAATCTTTCCTCATCCCTTGCCTATCAAAATTGAACCAACATCATTCTCTTCAAAAACAGAGCACTTCGAGAATTCGTAGAGCCGCATACACTGAAACCTCGATCTCTCACTCTTGCTTTCCTTTCCAACTCTTGATTTCTCACTACCTATCGTTGGCTGCAAGATTGTGTTTCGGTTTCAAACAAGGTCACTGTGGAACAAAATCCCCATGATCTAGCCAAGAGTGTACTTCACTCCAAACGAAAAAAAAACGTACGTGATTGACCTGTCTATCTCCAACACGAAGATCGAAAATGGACCGTTAAACGCGTAAGTTCAATAAACGAGAAACCACCGATATGATAATATGTCGAATGTGCCAAGTAACTCACACACTTCATGATCTGGCTCCCACGTCAACGTCTAGTGTACAGTAGCTCTGAAGGCCATTGATAACAAAACGGACTTGTAACAGCAAGAATAACAACATTGATAGCTTGTCTGATCGATATCGAGAAACTCCGGACGACTGATGGATCGATCGATCGATATACTGCAGGAGCCAGCCAGCAGCACTTGCAGGAACTGAAATGTATGAAGAGATTGGATGTATGATCGAAAAGGGGAAGTGAGAGATCATGTGAGGCTCTATCTCTTCAGTTCACCACCCATGCCGCGCGTGTCAGAGGGCACTGTAAGAATCTCTGACATCAGTCTACAGTTGTGTACAGTCCCTGCGTGAATGCTGAAACCCATGCAGCCAGCCAGGCCCCCTGCAACATCATGCATCAATAAGGCTTTTATCTGGCGAAATATAGCTAGGGCAGCTTCAGAAACTCCGAAACTCCATTTGGACCAAAAACTCATTCCTTTCTCGCCAAATTATTCATCCATGTTGGCATATTTTCATCCATTTGAGCAAATTCTCAGTCAACTATGACAAAATCTAGATGAAAGTGTTACAATGTTTGTTGGCTCTGACCATAGGGAAGAGGCATTGCGGGGACACTCATTTTTTTGGGCTAAATACCACTATAGCAAATATATTCCGTCCATGATTCCACCGAAATGCATTCTCGTCTCTCACTTGTTCTAAGGTAGAAGCACCAGAAACTGTTGTGTACCAATTGTGGTTACCAATAAAAGCACATGTTTCAACTTGAGGAGTTCCCAATTTAGTTATCACAAGCATTAATTATGAATACCAATTTAGCAATCTGATTGGACTAGAAATGAAAGACAGTTATTAGTATACCTACTAACATCAATAGTGGTCTATGCATATTTAGTTTGAAAATTTATAACAAAATCATACATTGTGAAAAAAATTAATTAAGATTTGAGCTTGGTTATTAAACCCCAAAGCTTTATGTGCTACAATTTTTTATCATTGAAAATTAGTGCTCCATGTAGGTTGAAATGCTTAAAATGACGGCAATTGTACCCCTTACCTTATTCCGGTCAGAGCTCCTTGTAGCGTAGCTGCTTGTTTCATAGGTGCCACCTATTTGAAAAATGAAAAAATCTAGAAAAGAGAAATCCTTGACAAGGCTTTTATCTAAGGACGAATAGACAAAGTGTTACATTGATTGTTTCGTTGGTGCCACTTGTTTGAAAAATGAAAAATTGCAAGAAAAACCCGTGTGTATCATGATTCTTTCGATCTTCCCAGACTACAGTGCCGTACTGTAGAAGAACTGAAGAAGAAGATGATCATGCCGGAAATGGCAACACCGATCGGTCCGGACCGTGATTTTGGGGGAAAGGATCGACGGTTATTGACGCCACCACGTCGGTCCCTTTTTGCTCTTGTTAGTTTAATTCGCATTTGACTTCTGTTCCGAAGGAGCCGTTTCAGGGTCACTTTTATCAAACAGCTTTTTAAACTCCAGTCATTTGTAACGACCCTGGGACTGACTGACAGGAGTTTTAGTTATTATTTTTTCCCCTTTAATTTTGAGTTTCTAGAAATTATAACAACTTTATTATTCTCTAAATGACCAAAAGTGGCTGACTCCATATTTATCAGAGTTCAAATGAATTATTTGGAAAGGGATATTTAGCATATCGAGACATTATTCGACGCCGTGTACATGTACTTAAAAAAGTTTTCAATTACTAAATATTTTATGTTTTTAATTCTTAGTTCAGGCAATTCTCAAGTCTATAAATGATCAAAAAGTGGTTGATTCCATAGTTGGAATGAATTATGTAGGAAGGTGCTAGGAAAATATCAAAATACAACATTAGATAAAAGAAACCATGTTCTTTAACCCTTAGGATGTCCTTATTGACGATTTGAGAAAAATCATCACAAAGTACTATTTGGAATTGATATACAAATGAAAGTTGTCGATTTTATTTTTTATTTTTTCTATTGAGGCACACGATTTGCAACCCGCGGCAAAGCTGACGAGTTGCTTTTTGGCAATTCATCGCCGGGATTTTTCTATTCCGTAGAGTGGTGATTTTATGGCCGGAATCGAACCACCAACCCCTTGGGTACCCCGGCAACACCTTAAGGGTACCCCTCTCCATCATCTGGTAGTTTAAGGTCATTCTGGACCAGAAAGTTGTCGGTTTTGAATTTTAGATTCCATCCGTACTGTTCAATTCACCAATATCATCCTCGATATTTTATTATAAAATTTGAAAGTTACAATTAAAAATTCGTTCTAAATTTGATTATAAACAAAACATTGACATTTCTTGAGTAAAATTTGTTGGAATGGATTTGAAATGAGATACTCTAGACGTGGTGATTCTTTGAAATTTTTGTGTTAATTAAATCAATGACTTCATTTTTGCAAGACCACATTTGAACTAAAAGTCAATGCAATTTTGGCTTGGTCAACAACTTGACATACTTCTACACTTGTGATTTTAGAAAAATATATACTCCAGTAACACCAAATCCAACCATTGGATAGGACAACAACTTGATGAAGTATCTCCAAAAAAATGAATGACTTTCATCTAAGAAGTGATAAGAATGTACCTGGGTGAGTTGGAATGTGGTAGTCATTCAGTTTCTAAACGTTGTGACGTTTAGGAGTTAACCCCGAAAGAACCAAGGATTCATGGTTTTAAAATGGCAAATTCAATTGATTATATTGTAAAAAATATAATTAAGAAGAGACCAAATTTCATATCACCTAAATCATTCAAGAACATCACATGTGCTGGTCAAACAACAAATAAATATAAGAAGTCCACATATTAGGACCTATTCAAAACTACTAAAAACACGTATAAAATCCAATTTGAGCATCTTAATCCTTTCTAGGTTCCTAACATGAACCTCCACATGTCCACTAAGCTACTAATGAAGTATTGGACATGGAATATTCCACACCATCTGTTGTAGAGACAAGGCGCATACAATACATGCTATTGAACGTTATGTTAACAACTAAAGGACCAAGAAGCCCAAATTAGGCGTCATGTTTCTTTTAGCAGTTTGAGTAGGTATTTTGTAAACTCTCCTCTTGTTCAAATTTCCTTTTTTCTTGACCAACACATACAATGTTCTTCACAGATTCAAGTGATGTAAAATTTGGATCCATCTAAACTCTATTTTGATCAGTTGAATTTGTAATTTTAAAACCAAGAAACTGCGGAACTGAAAATTAATTTTCAAGTTAAAGAAAATGAATTTACGGGTTAAAGAAAATGAATTTTCTTTCATGGTTTTTGAAACTGCGGAATTTTGAATGTTGTAAAGGATATTATAATTGGTTAGGAGCTTCTAAAGTGGAGTTTCTATTTTGGGTTCGGATTTCATGGACTGTAGCGACGCTACTGTGGAACTGCACCGCCTCCACCTCCCTATGGAATTGTGTAACTGGGGTCTACTGAAGGCGGGAGCTAAATTCAGGGTCAACTTGCAAATTAGGAGGGTAAGATTTATTTTTTTTAATTTAAAAAATTTCCATAATTTTTTAATATTTTTTAAACTGGGTATTTTGAAGCAGTGACGGAGAGTTTGGTTGATTGCGTCCACTGATTGCGAGTATTGGTTGATTTTATTGGTGTATATAATCTGTATGTACGTAGTGTACTGTGTAATCTAATTGGAAAGTCTCATCACTGTCACTGTGGTACTAGGCTACAGTTTCTGCAGTGATTATCCGTATGGATTGGTTTTTTTTTTCTTGTTTTTTTTTGAAACAATGAAACTGAAGAGACGCTTGGATGGATCATTGCTTTTCTTTTTTTCTTTTTTTTGAAAACGAGAGGATGAAACCCCATTGAATTAACCCCTAAGGGGCGGTTTACACTATGGACCAAGAGCCATGACCATGGAATTCTAAAATCTGTGATTGGCCCAAAAAGAGCTCTTGGTCCCATTTGGCTTTACACTACCTTGAAAAAAGGAGAATGACCACTAACTTTGAGGTCCCCAAAAATGCTAAAATTTCCCAAATGGATAATGTTTTCATGGTCTCCTTGATTATAGTTGAGTCGAAGCAAATGCCTCGACTCAACTATAATCTAGGAGACCATGGGGCTCAAAAATCATTGATTGGCTAGTGTTCAATTATTTAAAGAGAAAGGAGGAAAAAGGGGAGGATAAAAGAGAGAATGATGAGCTTAAACTTGTCCCGGTCTAAATCCACTTTACACTACAAAGAGTGACCAAATCATTTAAAATTGCATTTTTTGATTTTTCATGGTCACGGCTCTTGACCAAGAGCCATGACCATGAAAATGATTTAATTTTCTTAGTCATGGCTCTTGGTCCATAGTGTAAACCGCCCCTAAATGTCCCAGCGTCCAGAAACTGGATCACGAACAAATTCAAAGCCTTGCAACTTTCTCATACAACCTCGGATGACTTTCATCCAAGTCATGTTTGAAAGCCTATTAAATTCTCTACTAATTACAATAAATCTTTCGTGATGGGGAGCTGTTGATAATAATGGAGAGGCCTCCAACTACAAGTATGTCAAATTTGTTGGGTAGATTTTAGACTTGCAATGGTCCTGTCATGTGTACCTCATGTACATCTAAGTCATGCTAATATCTACTTTTGAGGCTAGGATCTACTTCTGTTCAAAGGGTTGGTACGTTTAGGGGTTAACGAAGGTCGCACACATCGAAAACCAGAGGAGAGAAGCCTCCCGAATCATTGCTTTTTGGTTGGAAATTGAAATAAATAGATTAGCCATTTTTTTGTGGTTTTTCCTTGAAATGCAACTGCAGGTTTGGAAAAAATGAATAGAATCATCCAAATATATGCCCATCCATCAAATTATCTATTACTCTGTAAAAGGCACTTGCATTTAAGTAGTGGTAATCTTAGTGTTTTTTTTTTAAAAGAAGACTTTGGCCATTTCATCCACTTTTTTGCCCATTTTTTTAGTGTGAAAGTAGTCACTGCTAAAATCAGGTAAGATTCTGGGAAAAATTGGCCAATTTTTTTGGTTGGGATAGATCATAGCAACTTGAATTGGCTTGGGGCCTAAGGTAGAAGGACGTAATTCCGATCCTTTTAAAAACAACAAGTTTATGTTCATACTATACAATAACCAACCTTGTGGGGGTACCATGACCCAAAAACAAGAACCTAATTAGTCAATGTATTTGGTTTTGAAGTTGGAAATGAACAAGTGTGAAATGGATTGTTTTGAAGGAAACCCCAAGTGGGTAGAGAAATTTAGAACGACATTTAGAACAACATTGGAATGTCGTTTTAACCCCAAACATCCAAACGTCCATTTTTTGGACGATGTACATATTTTATCCAATTTTTCTCATCCTTTGTGCACTTTTTGTAGTGTGGATTTTTTTACTATAGATTTTATGGGAAGTTAGCTTCATGCATGTGTGCAAAACTACCCAATCTGGAGAAGGTGGTGGGCATTTAGGGGTTAACATAATGAAAACAACAACATTTCAATCATGTCATTCCAACAAATCAAAACAACAATGACATGTCGAATGCTCTAGCAAGCTATATAGGAATGTTGTTTTGGATTGTGAACACGATTGGAGATGGAAATGGAATAAGATCTCTTTAAGGTAGAGGGACCTAATTCCAACTCTTTAATAAATTTTTATAATGAAAATTGGTGTAAAGAATGTGAAATTTTTAGGAAATGTAGGAAGTTAGAAACAATCAACTTTCCATCAAAAACAAATAAATAATCATTATATATATATATATATGTATATATATATATATATATATATATATATATATATATATATATATATATATATATATATATATATATATATATATATATATATATATATATAGCACACAATGGATTTGGAGCTAGAAATCGATCAAAGAAGATAGGTTGATATATCTTCACCAAATCCAGGTTTTACGATTTTGGTATTGATGTTTAATCCTTTAACGTCCTAATTCAACATTGTTTTCAAAAATTTGTTACAAAATGTTTGATGAAAAACAGAAATGGAGTTGATGTACAAAGCAAAGTTGTAAATGTCAATGTGAATGTGTAAGTTGTACAGTTGGATTCATCATATTTTTTATTAATATTTTTGAATGAATTTTGCAAGGTTTTCTCTGAAAAATTAATTAAAAATCCCAAATTAACACAATTTAAAAAAAAAATTGTAATGAAATTGAAATAACATGCACTACGAGATGGTATGGTTTCCATTATTTGATTCTGCTTATTTTGGAAAATCATGTTTAAGGTCTCACTTTTTGTACTAAGAACGAAACTTGACATAAACCAATTGTGTTGTTTTTCAAAAAATCACACTGATATCTTATTTTGAAGATTCATACCGTACAAATGATAGTCAACTAGTACAAGCACCAAGAAAAATTTGGATGATTGAAAAACTTTAGTTAAGAGAAAGGTTGCAATCTGTTCGTTGTTCATTATATGGACGCAGGCACGTTAAAGGGTTAACCCCTAAATGTACCGACCTTTTGAACAGAAGTAGATGCTAGCCTCAAAAATAGATATTAGCATGGCTCAAATGTACATGAGATGTACATGAGAGGTCCATTGCAAGCATAAAATCTATTCAACAAATTTGACACAAGTGCATTTGGAGGCTTCTCCAATATTATCAACATCTCCCCATCACAAGAGATTTATTTTAATTGGTAGAGGACCCAATAGGCTTGCAAAGATGATTTGGATGAAAGTCATCTGAAATTGTATGAGAAAGTTACAAGGCTTTGAATTTGTTCGTGATCCAGTTTTTGGACGTTGGGACGTTTAGGGGTTAAATAGTAATTAACACAACAATCCTATACAAAAGTGACCTGAAAACTAGAGTTTGAAGTGAACGGAATCAGGTCCCTCTGGCGTACCTAACATAGTGTTTTTTCTCTTGTTTCTTATACAAGGCATGATTGGGGTCTACGTTGTGTTTATTATTTTGTTTTGGATTCAAAGCTTCAGGGCCTACATGATGGTCACGGTTTTTTTTTATTTTGATACAAAGCTTGGGGCCTACAATGACGTGCAAAACTGATTTCATGTTTGTTAGTAACAGTGGTATATAATCAGAAAGCTGGACAGTGTCATATGTATGAGTGAAAGGAATATATAAAAGTGTGAACACAAACATTGCACCATACTGTCAGGTAAGTTCACCTAAAAGCTTTAGTATCTCAATATCAGTACCTTTATTTTTGGCCAAAAACCTTAATAAAAAGTTCCAATGTTGTCGCGATGTGTGTAGATCATTGCCACATGAGACCAGCCTCAAACTCTCCGGCTAGCAAAAAGTCTTCCCAAGTCAAATGAGGACCTTGATTTTTAACAAGAAATTTTAGAATACTATAGTACTATAGCAAGGTCGCCACCCCGTGAACAAATATTTTATTTTTCTTGAAAAATAAAGTTCGTTCCTCAAAAAATGAATTTCTTGATTTTCGTTTCTGAGAAAAAAATGATTAAAAATGGCCCAAAATAGTCCAAAATAGCTTAGAAATAGAAAAATATAACTTAAAATAATTTATTCTATTTTCGTTCTTTTGTCCTCATAATTTCCGATTTTTTACGTTTTTTTTTTTAATTATTTTTTGGCGAACTTGCTATAGTACTACGATACTAGTCACTGCTGGGAATGCTCTAAGAGCTCTTTTTGTGCAAAGTGAATGAATATAATTTTTTGTTACTAGCTAGATATGAGAAGCACATTAAGAGTCAAAGTCATGTGATGAATAGCCAAAGTTGTAGAGACCAGTATGTGGTTTGTTCTACAACGTGGAACAATGCACAATTCTTTCCCACCATCATTTAATGTATAGCCATTGTCCATAGAAGATTTCATGATTCCAACTTAGGCCATGATCCATTAGAGGAGATATAGGGCCTTGACAAGCTTGGTCTCTTGGTTACTTGATTATTGGTTACTGTAGTATCTACCCTCGAGAGGATGAAGTAGTCTTGCACCACTGGTTTTTGTCCGGTGGATATATATAGATCCACGGGTGCATCTAACAGACACTTTATTCACACTGGCCTTCTGAAAGAGAACCAAAGTTCTTACTACTACTAGCTATGAGGGTGTTTTTAGAAGTAAACAACACACGTCCCTGAAGTGCCTTTTTAATCCCTAAACGCCCAAACGACCATTTTCTGGTCGCTGCCCGAATCTAACGGGCTGCCCGGAATAAAAAAGTATTTTTTTGAAAAGTAAAAAATATTTTAAAATACTACATCAAGTCTACTTTCCAACCCAATTTGAATTATATCGATCCGAGTTAAACTCCACCCGGGAGAATTTTTCAAAGTGAATCACTTCAACATTGTCTTAGTGTTACAAAATTTGCTATTTGGGAAAGTAATGATGTTCCCTCCATCATTTCTTTTGTTTTTTTTGAAGTTTGCAATAGATAAACCAAATTTAACCAATCATGCTAAATTTTAAATTCTAAAAGTGAAAATTAGAATTTATACAAATTCTCAAAGGTTAATGCTTTTAAATTCATTAAAAAAAGATCTAAAGTTATTTTTGGAAGTTGGACCGTACGGATAATTTGTAGAGATGATGCCCTACATTTTGTCTATTGAACCAAACTTCATCAAACATATGGAAGGCACATATTATAACACATCTATGTTTTGTTCAATACCCCTCGGGCTTTTAGGGGTTAATAGAGTTTTCATACCCGACAACTAGACAAATGTCAAAGACATCTAGTAGACCTTTCCCCGTTTATCAGACAAGTATACTTTTAAAATATAACCAAAATATTCCAAAACATTCTTGAATCTTCAAGAATATTTCATCCAAGTTCATCCAACCGTTTTGGTCATCGAACACGCTTAAGGGTTAAACTTAGTTTACAAAAGCTTTCCACAACCATGTCAACAAATACGCTTGCTTACGTTCAGACAATATACCCCACATGACGTTTGGGCAGGTATTACCTAGGGAGATACAATAGTGTTCAAAACAAGTGGCTAGTCGTGTAGTCTTTGCCTTAGAATTTACCCTAGATTTACTTTTACATCTTATTTATATTGTTCAACCATATAACTCTTTAAAAACAAAGCGTTTTTTAGTCTCTCCCCTGGTAGAGCAAAGACCATAAACTAGGGGGAATGTCGAATACCTCCCCGGGACTCAATGGGTGAATACTTTAAAGTAAGATTAAAGTAGTAGAAATCCAAGTACACTGAATAGGGGTCTTAATGGTACCCATACTAATTTATTGACATTTCACATTGTATAAATATTTACCATTACTATACAAAAACAAGGTAATTTCATTTTTATTTTTTGACACATATAATTAAAAAAATTACAAACCACAAATTTTATTTTTGCCAAACAGTCCTTTTTTACCACGGGGTAATTTTTACAAGGTAAGTCCTTTTAATTTTGAGGTCCCCTTAAAATACCCTATTCAGTGTAGAAGTAAGAATAAAGAGGTTTGAGTGTACCAAATTCAAGTGGTAACATCAACTCTTGCAACTCATACATTGTACACCAAATACATTGAGCCATAGTATTACGCCAAATCCATTGAGCCATAGTATAACAAAGAGTCCTTCCTAATTTTCAATTCTCTTCACAACTATAGCAACCACTAAGACAAGATGTTTTTAAGTTACACTAAAACCTTGTTATTATGACCTTTAAAATAACATTTTGAGTATCATTCATTCTAATTATTATCATAGTGAAAAAGATGGGACTCAGACAAGTACTAGAAAGATTAAAGAGAAATGAGTGTACCAAATTCAAGTGGTAACGTCAACCCTTGCAGCTCATACATTGTACACCAAATACATCGAGCCATAGTATTACAAAGAGCCCTTCCTAATTTCTTTTCTTTTCACAACTATAGCAATCACTAATACAAGATCTTTTTAAGTCACACTCAAACGGCCTCTTTATTATGACCTGCTCTAAAATAACATTTTGAAACATCACTATCAAAAATTCAAACTATTATTGTAGTGAAAAAAGTTGGGACCAAGGTGGTAGGATTAAAGAGGTTTGAGTGTAGTGTGGCCCATGATACTTGTTTGCACCCACAACATTCACAAAATAGGATGACATGGATAATCGAAAGTGCTATCAGAACTATTCACTGATTGTGGTCAACAGCTTTCTTCAAGCCCAATACAAGGAAGACAAGGTCCAAGAATTTCCCTCCCAACAAAGCCCTAAGTAAACTTTGCTTCAGGGCAGTGAAGGGAGGATAACGTGCAGGAACGTCACCTCCCATAGATCTGGCTAGCACTGCCTTTTTGTGGCTGAAGGAGTCAAAGGAGGCCTTTCCATGGTATGCACCTATCCCGCTCTCACCTACTCCGCCGAAGGGCAAGTCTGTAACAATGACCTGCAATACATACATGTGTCCCAAATTAGCCCCAAATTTTGAATAGTAAATAGAGTTAATCCATGTTATGTTTTTCTCAATATGAACACTGGAATTTCTCATTTTAAAACCACGACTCCTTGGAACTTCAGGGAATATTTCATAACACCAAACTTGTGACATTATATAGGTGTAGGTCAAAGGTATCCCAAATCTAAACCCCTCCAAAATTTAAGATATCATTACCCTATCTTAGAATATCTCAGATCTTGAATAGGTCTAATTTGAAATTCACCTAAACAACAACACTTGTTAACCCCTAAACATCTGAACGTGCCATGGCGGCCAATAGAATACGGTGTATTTTGTTTGTATTTGGAATGGATCCACACCTTTAATGGGTTTGAGTTGAGAGGAGAAATTGAAATTTAGATCAATGTGGTTCTAATGAGCTCTTAAGATCCCAATTTAGAGTTTCTTGTTGGTAGCAAATCTCAATTATACGACAATGTATATACTATCCCCATGGGACGTTTAAGGGTTAAAGTGTGCAGAGCTCTGAAAATTCAGACTTGCAAGTACCCAGAGCCGTCTAAAAACTAGGACAGGTATAGATTTGAGGTTTCAGTCGAACAGTCCGAGGATTCACACTGAAACTGCACCAATTTCTCTGAAATTTTCCATTTTAACCAACATGAAATTTGCCAGACATATATTGAAATCGAGTAGTATAATAAGGGATTGGCATTCATCTTACTTGTAATACACATTCGTTCACCACCAAAGCACCGGACGAGGTTTCTTCAGTAAACTTTTTGATGTACTCCTTGTTGGTTGTAAATATATAGACTGCAAGTGGTTTTGGCTTGTCATTTAATAACTCGATAGCTGCATTGGCATCTTTCACCTACAAGCAACACCCACTTGGTCAGCATAATCATAATGCTCAACATAAAAGTTAACCCCTAAAGGACGAAGAAACCCAAATTGGGCCTCATGTTTGTTTTAGCAGTTTTGAGTAGGTCCTAAGTGGACTTCTTATTTGTTCAAATTTGTTAATTTTTTTACCAACACGTACAATATTCTGCACTCATTCTGGTGGTATAAAATTTGGTCTCATCTAAATTATATGTTTCACAATATGATCAATTGAATTTGACATTTTAAAACCATGAATCCTTGGTCCTTTAGGGGTTATAGCATGTATAGTCTGCATATATGAGAGTTATCCTTTTTCACTCTCATGAAATCTTGCTTCACGTTATTTTGTCATTAACTCATGTTGAAATCTGAAATCTTAACCCCCCCCCAAAGGACCAAGAAGGCCAAATTGGGCCTTTATCAGTTTAGAGTATCCTTTTATTCAAATTTTTTTGTTTTTAACAACAAAGGCAATGTTCTTTCCTTGTATTAAATTTGATCCCATCTGAATTCTATTATTTTCACAATATGATCAATTGAATTTTTTAATTTTAAAACCATGAATCCTTGACTCTTTAGGGGTTAAAACCAAAGTGGGGTTCAAAACCTTTTGAGTTAAAAGATTATGTTTTGTTTTGTTTTTTCCTGAGTTTGGATTCTTACTGTGATGATGGGCAGCAAGGGACCGAAGATCTCCTCAGCCATGATAGGGGAGTCCAAAGGAGGGTTTTCTATCAACGTCGGAGCGATATATCTGCACAGCATAATATATCATCTTAATTGCATTTTTGACTAAGTTTTATCAATTGTACATCATGACTGCCTTCACAACTCTACCAAAGTTGTGTGCATAGTAAGAGGTTCTTACTACCATCATCATCACTATTGTAGGTAAAGGGCAGGGTCAACACATCTATGCCAAATATATTCTTTTTTTTCAAAAGACAAGGTTCCACGAATGGAATTTGTCAATATTCTCTGTTTCACAATATCAAAACATAAATTTTGAAGAACTGATTTCCTATATATTTCGACATTCATTTCTTTTTTTCAAATCCTATCAACCCTCCCAACCAACCACCTATGATAATTCATTTATGTGTACTTGTTCATATCCACTAGCATGGGTAAGTGAACTTATGTTCACTAATTGAATATAATTAATCAAAACTTCTCAATTTGTACCAAAGTTGTAAAAATATAGGAAGATGTCATGGCATGGATATCAATATCTTTAGGTATCACATATCCTATCTCATTGGAATTCAATATTCGAATAGATACTCATATTGATATTAGTACATATTCCTTTTTTACATTTCAGTGACGTTTTTTAATATCATAATCGGACTGGTAAGCACTACTTTTGTATTCGTGATTGAACCATCTAAAAAATGATTTGTCAACACTCATTCATGAGATTCATCCCTACGTTTTCATTGAAACAAAGTCAACACCCGGTTTGAATGAGTTTAAGATAAGTCTAATATTGCACGCATTACGTGTTGAAAAAGTGCACAACAATGATAAAAAAAAAGAAGACAAGGGTGGTCAAGACGAGGAGGATCTTACAATGTTTTCTCATCTCGCTCGCCACCATGGACGATTTTGTCTGCAGTACTGGGATCGTCCAAGAGGCTGCACAGTCGTTGGAAGTGAGTCCTATTTACGATACGAGACAGATCCACAGAAGTGCTTGGGTCTTTTCCAAAGAACTCCACAAGTGTGTCCTGGAACTGCTTGATCTGCAAGGGACCCAAAAAAATAAAATTAACCAAAAACCATTGAGCAGAAGGCAATTTATCAATACATACAAAGTTTTTGGTGATATAAAATTTAGTCCCCTCATTCATAGCCCGGGGGTGCACTCTACATTATGTTTGAGAATCATGTGCGTTCATGACCCCTTCTAGAAATCCCCTTGTATCCGAGAGGTTATATGTCTAAATACCTTTGTATACTTGAATATATATTCCGTTTTAAATATATGTTTAATGTAAGTATATGTGAATATTTTCAGTTCTAAATGTGTTTATTGTATGTATACATAATATGACAGTGTTCAAATTAATACCCGTTCTGTGCACTCACGTATACTCGTACATGTTTCGTACAGTGTAGCCCCGGGAGAATTTGTCATTTTAAAACCATAAATCCTTGGTCCTTGAGGGGTTAAAGAAATCCTTAAAAAGAAGGGATCCCCAAGACTAGAGGAAAAAACTTTGCAATATTATTCAAACAACGGTACGGAGGAGGATGGGAAAAGAAGTACCAATTTTGGCGCAAGATGTTCTTCAACCACAATATAATCAGGGGCAATGCAAGCTTGACCATCATTCATTCCAAACTTTCCAATCAGAATTCGCTTGGATGACACCTGAACCATCCTTCCAAAAGTTAATACCTGCAAACTAGCTTACTATGAAATTCAAATACACAAACCCGCCAATACAATAAGGCTGAGGTTCTACGTGTACTTTCTATGTGTGCATACGTTTCAAAGTATAAAATTGCGTAGATCCCCGTATTCTTAATGACAGTCATATACACTAACACGTAATGAAAGGACACATGTAAGAAATTTCATCTCCCAATAGAATCTACCAAGAAAAACGTTAAGGCCACTTTAACCAGAGGATACTAAGGTAACTATATCTAAAAGCGACCCTTTCCTTAAAGCGTCCCTAGCTCAATCTTTCATAATAAGTAGATTCTGACACCCTACTATTGATGAGAATGTGCACAATCTGAACATCAGAGTTTAGGGTCGCCTTAAGGTCAACCTATAGTCAGCACTTTGGAAATTCATAACTTATTCATACGGTGTCCAAATAATGCATGCTAAAGTGCGTTGGAATCCTCTTGAACTTGCTATTAAGATCCACTAAAAATATTTTCTGTTTTATGTGTGTAAATAGGCTCAGTTGGTAAGGTGGACGCTTTAAGGTATAGTTACCTTAAAACCATTAACTCATCTATTCAAACACTCAGTTTTACTTATTAGCAACTGCTATAAACATTGGACTTGGGTAAATGTCCATGACCACTAATCTTGAAATGGAAATGAAGTCTTTAATCCAAGGTTTAAAAATAAATATTTGTGTGTGAAGCAGCCATGATACCTTGAGGTCCACAGTGTCGTCGATAAACACAGGACACTTCCCCCCAAGCTCCAGTGTCACTGGAGTTAAATGTTTGGCAGCAGCTCCCATTATAATCCTTCCCACCTTGGCATTGCCTGCACATTTACCTCTTGATTAGTGCATTCCTTTTTCTAACCAAAAATATATATGTGAAAAAAATTCTCACAAAACATAGAGGTCGTTGTTCTTACAATCTCATTGGCTCACAGATCGTGTATCCACTACAAACCGTAGCTCCTGAATTTACGAAAAATTGTTGTTCATACACTAAATTTTCCACTTCTAAAATGAGAATTTACAAGAGTGCAAAATTTCCTTTGAATGAGGTTGATCCCTTTGCACCATATCATGTCTTGATTGCTACCTAGTTCATAACATTCTTGAAGAGCTCTGTTAACACCTTTTCCATAAAGAGCTCTGTTAACACCCTTGGAAAAGGAACCCAAATTTTCTTTTGAGTTCATGTACTAAAAGTTACAAGAAGAAGCCACTCATTAAATGCCATGCATGCTCTCTAAAATGAATATTAGAGTTCTCAAGTCTTCTTGGGTTTCTATCAATGGTGTTGAAAAGGCAAGTTCTCACAATTGCTAAAGAATGTTGTGGAGTGTTGAAGAAAGTAACGACGTCAAAGGGAGAGCTATCGTACACACGTGAGGGCCAGATTCATACAGCCCAATGTCAAAAGTGAGTTTCCACGTCAGATTGTGAGAGGGCCACGTCATCCTAAACCAATCACAAGGTGACACGTAGCACTTTCAACAACAAAAAGTGATTCATTTAGGCTGAACCTGACCAAGACCTCGACTTAGGGTGATTTAATATGTACCTGTGTAGAAGATCTTGTCCCATCTTTGTTCCAACAGGGCAGTAATCTCAGGAATTCCTCCTTCCACTACTTGGATGGCCTCAGGGTCCAAGTATTTGGGCACCAATCTGGCCAAAAGTGCCGACGTGGCTGGACTAATTTCTGATGCCTTGAGGCAAACTGAGCAGCCAGCAGCTATTGCACCAATCAAGGGATCCAATGCCAATACTGCAAAACAATCCCAACATCATAAGTTCAAGGGAGTGTACAAGTATAGAGTATTTATAAATACCAAAAGGTCAATGAGATCAACCCTTAGGTAAAAAAATTATTATACCCTAAGCGGGACAACTACACCGTCTATGCTACATATTGTCAATGCCTAAACTTAGTTATACGAAGTTATAGCGTTTCACTAATATTTTTACCAACTAGGTTGTAAAGGTTTTACAACATGAGCACTATCAATAGTGCTCATGTAAAATATAAGAAAAAAACCATTTAAAGTAAAACACTATTGCCTTGTATAAATAACTTTAGACACCTACATTGTGTAAAATAAATAATGTAGCTACCTATCACAATCTTAAAATATTTATTTCTAGTATTACACTACATTTTCATGTAAATAAGTTTAGGCATCCACACTATATGTATAATAAACAATATAGCAGTCATTCTAGCCTTATCAAAAACCTTATTTTCTTTTCTTCATAAAATTTGTGACTTATGAAGAATCCCTAAAGTATAAACCTTTGTTTTTGGTTACAAGCTAAACTCTTGGACACAATTCATTTGACTTTATAACAATAAATGTATTAATAGATTGTTTGGAGAAGGTGGAATAATATTTTTAACAAATTTTTAACCCCTAAAAGACCAAGGATTCATGGTTTTAGAATGACAAAAACAATCAATCATATTGTGAAGAATACAATTCAGATGGGACCAAATTTTATATCGCTGGAATCAGTGAAGAACATTGCATGAGTTGATCTGAAAACAAATAAATTTGAACAAAAAGAGCTTCACATAGGACCTGCTCAAAACTGCAACAAAAAACATGAGGTCCAATTCAGGCTTCTTGATCCTTTGGGGTTAACAATAAAATCTTACAAAAAGGAAAATTCCATGGAGAAATGATTAAAGCCACTCCAAGAGGCTCCGGAAGGACAGAAGCAGATCCTGGCCAAGCTGCCAGGGGAACTCCTTTCTGCACATGCAATTTTATTTCTAGTCAATTTTTGTGTACAAAAATCTCATTTGCATTCATTAGAGATCATGCAAAAAACACCAATCTCTTGACTAATTTTACAAAATTCTCCAACTTAACCCTTTAACTTCCCTATTCAACATTGTTTTCAAAGATTCGTTGTAAAATGTTTGATGAAAAAACAAAAATGAAGTTGATGTACAAAGCAAAGTTGTGAAGATCACAAATCGGTACAGTTGGATTCATCATATTTTTTATTATTAATTTTGCAAGGTTTTCTCTGAAAATTCAATCTAAGATCCCAAATTAACACAAATTTTATTTTTTTAATATTGTAATGAAATTGGAATAACATGCACTACGAGATGGTATGGTTTCCATTATTTGATTCTACTTATTTTGGAAAATCATGTTTAAGGTCTCACTTTTTGAACTAAGAATGAAACTTGACGTAAACCAATTGTGTTGTTTTTCAAAAAATCACAATATCTTATTTTGAAGATTCATACTGTACAAATGATAGTCAAGTAGCCCAAGAACCAAGATAAATTTGGATGGATGAAAAACTGTACTGTTGAGAAAGGTTGCAATCTGTTTCGTCATCCATTATATGGACACAGGCACGTCAAAGAGTTAAATGAATGTAAGTCCTGTTAAATCTACATAATTCCTGTTAAAAAACGTCCCCTTTCAACAATAAACAGACCTTCTCAGGAGCCATCCACTTATGTAGATTCTTCATTGCAATTTTGATATTTCCTGCCACTAAATTGATCTGCACATGCCAAAAAGAAAACAAATTAGGTTTGGAATTTCAATCTCAGGACATGTAAACTCCATGCAAGATGATAATCTGCACAATAAAATAAAATTGATATCCAGTCTGTTCTTCATGTTCTCTCATAAATAAAAAAATTGTGAAATCAAGAGCTAGTAATCATGACCCAAAAGTTTTGCAATGTCAACCTCTTGTAGAACCTATTGTCAACCAATGTCAAACTCGTAGGCTTGTTACTTTTCTTTTTATGGAAATACAAAGCTCATCCAATTTAACCCCTAACTGCCTGAGCGACCAAATATGGTCGCCCGAAAATTTCAGCTCAAATCTGTGAGGGCAGTTTAATTCTCCTGACCGGTTTAAATTTTTTTACGGGCAATACTACGAGTTAAATTTTAGATTTTTTAATTTTCAACCAAAAAAGATAATTTTTTTATTTTAGGGAGAGACTCAAATGCACTTATGTCTCAACCCCTAACTGCCTAACCGACCATATTTGGTTCATCAAAATTTCAAGATTACCAAAATTTCAGCCAACTTTAAATGTCCATATCTTATGCAAAAATAACAATTTTTGAGCGTGATTTTTTTTCCCTTGTAGATATTCAAATTGGTCAACCTTCCCAAATAAAAGACCTAAAAAAAATATTTATTGATATTCTCTAAAGCCCTCAAAGTGATAGTATCTCAAACTATCACAAATTTGAAAATTTGCTCAGAATGAAATCTTTAGGTTTTTATCAAATGAGATTAGCTCTAACATGAACAAGGTAACCACCATGTAAAACCAATGTTTTTGACCTATCATACTTGATTCCAAGTCAAAATGACTAAACGTGCATTTTTTATGAATTTTCAAAGATAATTCTTATAAATTGATTATTAAATAATTCATAGCATTTTTCCAATATTAAATTGTATGGATGTTGTCTTATTGTTGTGCTCTACATATATTTAAGGTTTGTAAGTCATAAAAGTTGAGTACGATGGGCATTATAACACGTCTAGTTTCTTATGAAAACCCTTGGGCATTTAGGGGTTAATATAAACATGGTAAGAATCAAGATTCATAATGCTACTTTCACTAGTCAAATAAGTTATGACTAGAATTCAATTGGTATCACCATCATCAAAGATATAATCAGGTAGTAGACATCAGACAAATATTTCAAATGAAGCATTGCCTAAGATTTCCTTATAAGAATCGAGATTCATAATGCTACATTCACTAGCCAACACTAATGGAATTCAATCGGTACCACCTAGGTCTCACCATAATGAGATAGTAGACATCATTGAACAAATATATTTTAAATGATGCATCGCCTAAGATTTCTTTTTAAGTATATTCCATACTATTCCATAATCAACGGATATTGACCATAGATTTCTAGAATGCAAGTTATCTTTACCCACAGATATCTCAAATCCAACAAGAAACTACATTTAATGATCCTTTTTCACTAATAACCACTCCATCACTAATTATAAATAATCCATACCACTCCATTCAATGTAAAACCCTACGATGAACAAAAAACTATAATTTTGGACATCCTCAATTCATCTTAACATTATGTCCCATATCCAACTTGAACCTCCAAGCTCTCGAAGGTTTTTCTAGTCCATGCTAAGCTTGGATTTACTATAGAATATTATGACAAGAGTGTTGCTTTTCTTTTCAAAAAAAATGATCAAGAAGTTGTGCATAGTTGGAGAAGAACCAAATTGAAAGAGAGAAAGCGTGACAAATGCATTCGAACAAGCTTTTGAATGCTTTCTACCGTAATCTCATAACATCTAGTGCCGACATAAAATACTTCAAATGTTTTAGAAAGTGCCACGTGTCACTTTCTTATTGATTGTGACCCATAAAAAAGAGGACGTGGATGGCGGGAAAGCTGACATGGCACTCCAAGGGTAGTCTATGCTAAGCTTGGATTTCAAAAGAATGTTATGATAAGAGTGTTGTTTTTCCTTCTGTGTTTTTCAAATGATCAGTAGGTTGTACATATAGTAAACACGCCAATGACCACACAGTTCTAATGACCGTACAGTTCCAATCATGCCAATGACCGCACAATTTCACCGCACAATTCCAACAGAAATGTAAGATACCACCCAATCACCGCACATTGTGTGGTGAAAGAGCTCCAAGTAAATTTCCACTAAAAACCTTACCCAATGTGTTAGACGTGCAATAAAAGTTATTATACAAAACATTTTTGAGTGTGATTTTTTCCACCACAATCTTTCCAAATTTGAAACAGTGTAAGTTTCTACATTGTCGTGGGGAAAGGATTTGAGTATTGCATGTGCGCTCATTGGCATGTCTACCCTTACACTACAGCAGAATGAGGCTTTTCTCAGTGGTCACTTCTCATTCGGTGAGTGTAACTGATCACATAATACAGAGTTGGTTTTTGCGTCTTATGTGACCAGTTACACTCACCAAGTGAGCAGTGACCACTGAGAAAAGACTCATTCTACCGTAGTGTTAGTAAGGTTTTTGTCTTATGTGACCAGTTACACTCACCAAGTGAGTAGTGACCACTGAGAAAAGACTAATTCTGCCGTAGTGTTAGAAAGAGAGAAACCAAATTGAGAAATTATGCAAATTGAGGGGAATGAATGAATGAAGGAAGGAAGCAACGGCAAGCGACCGACCTCGGAGATGAAGGCTTCGTGTTTGGACTTGCGGAGATCGGAATGAAGAGCGGCGAAGATGTCGGCGTCATTCTCCTCCACGAGCGTGAGAAGGCATTGCAATTGCTCAAGTCTCCACTTGGCCGGCCTCGTGAGCCCCTTGCGCACCGCGCCTCGCAATCCAGACACAATTGCCTCCGCATCCACCGATGAGGCCATCACCTTCTTCAATTAATGAATGAATCACGCTCTTCTTTCTTTCTGCTCCGACCGGGCTCCAACACTCTGTCTGTGTCTCAATTAGCCGTAGCCCACAGCAACACCGAACATAAAGTCAGATATGTTGATTGATGAAGGCAATTTTTATTGTTCTTTTTTTAAAATTTCTTTGGGCCTCCGTCATTTGCACTGCAATCGCTCCCCACTTTTACTTCGACACTAGCGGCTTTTTACTTTTGCCCTTCTCTCACTCAACTTTAGATAATGAACGCACTCTTTCAAGTTTAGATATAGAAATTTAATGTTAGAAAAAGGCAACCTAAAGAGTGTACTTTTCAGAATCACATACATGGAATAGATTGACATAATAACAAAATCTCAGAACACGGCAAAAAGTACTACCTAAGGTGCACTATGATAAGTTTCCTTACATTGTAGGGACACTGTTGGAATTTTGGCCAAAGAGTCTATGAATAATACTATTAAATAAGGAGCCTATGAGTTGACACAATGAAATTAAAATAAATAAAGAGCATGTGAGTGACACGAGAAAATCTTTAAAAAATTAAAAAAACACCTGTGAGTGTTGACAAAATCTTCAATCACTAAGATAGATGATATTTATGCACTAACCCTAAAAGGTGGGTCTTTGTGTAGCACTTGAATTTGGCTTTTGTTCTTTTTGCAAGGGACTATTCACTACTACACAGTCGGTGGCAACTCCAGAAAACAACGTACTCTTTCAAGAACAGCAACATAACCCCAAATAAAAAATCAGAAAGGATATAGAATAAGGAAAACTTCCGGATAAAAGTTTTTAAAAAAAACACTCTCCCAAAACCTCCGTAGCCCAGCACAACTGAAAGCGAAAGGTCAGAATATTCTGTGCGCTATCTGAGTGCATTCATTTCACAGGTCCATTTAGGGTGTCCTTCCTTTTACACAACTCATCAAAACCCCATGATTATTTGATCCAATCTTTTTGGCCCACCTCCACCAAAACCCAAAGGTGGAAACTTTGCCTATACCAAACTTTCAGAGATCTTGTTCCCAAAGGCGCAAAAGATTCGACATATATAACAAATCATATTCGTTTTTAAAGATGCAAGAAATCTGAAAACCTACTCATTAATTCTCTGAAACTGCAACAAAGAAACGCTTCTGTACTTCGAGAACGAATTTCAGAAGTTCTATAGAAAAATTGCAACAACAATCTCTTCTTCGTTTCAATAATCCATCCCGAAGTCTCTCCAGATTCGAAACCCAAGAAAGGGAAAAAAAGATTCAGGTTTTGAAAGCTTACCGACTGTAGCAGTTGTTGTGATCGATCACTGGCTCACATGCATGGAGTAGTTTGTAAGAATCTCCAATTGCAAACTGGAGATTGCAATTTCCTGCCTGGCCAAGTAAGTTTGAGAGCGCCGAAGAAGTAAGTTTGAATGGAAATGCTCCGGCGTCAGTTGAGCAATGGAAGGATTGGAGGAGAATAAGAAGCAAGAGTATCGGAGAAGAAGAGATTTTTGTGGTTTCGGAGAAGAGAGGAGATCGATCGATCGTGTTGTTGTTAGAGTGCAAAAGATGAATGATGTGTTGCGCTAGCCGGGTCAATTTCACTGTTTGTCTCCAGGATTTCCGCTCAATTCCTTGACTCTTTGCCGAATTTGCCGAATGGAATACACTGATCGATGGAACACGATGCTTCTGTTTCCGCAGGTGGTCGACAGAAAAGTATTCTATATCTAAGGTGAGTGGTCATTAAACCAACACTTTAACCCAAAAAGGACCAAGAATTCATGGTTTAAAATTGAGAAATTTCGTTGGTCATAACATAATTCAAATGGGACCAAATTTTATATTCGTAGAATCAGTGGAGAACATTGCATGTGTTGATTAAAAAATTAAAAAATTTGAAAAAAAAGAAGTTCACATAGAACTTATTCAAAACTGCTTAAAAAAAACGTGAGGCCAAATTTGGGCTTCCTAGTTCTTTAGGGGTTAAGCACTGTGCCTATTTACAGTAATCTGAGGTGCAATGTGATAATTAGAATGGATTAGCAAATTGATTCTAAATTTACCCCAAGTTAAATCATAATTTTTGAAGTTATATTGAATAAGTTATGAATTTTCAAAGTTCAAGGTTTAGGTTGTTTATTTATGACAGTAAGCTTGAGTTGAAATTGAGAGTGAATATGCCTTGAAGAATCATAAAATAACTTTGAATAAACATAGTTCCTACCAATGAGGTGCCTCCAACTAATGATTCAAAGTCAACAATCACTAAACTATTTTAGTGATTGCTAGTTTTTGGCACCATTCATGAAGTAATTATAGAAGTCAGTTTTATAGTCGGCATCGGTTGTTGGCCCACTCACCTTACACCCATTACTGGTATCTTATTCACTGTGAGAGCCGCACTTAGTCCCTGTTTTTTGAACCTTTAATGTCGAGATCCACTATCAATTTTCAGAGATGTGTTATAAAATGTTTGATGAATCACAAAAATGGAGTTCATGTACAAAGAAAAGTTGTAAATCTCGATGTGTAAATCACACTTGTATAGTTGAATTTATCATATTTTTTATTAAGACTTTTTAATTAATTTTGCACGATTTTCTTTTGAAATTCACTTTAAAATCCCAAATTAACAATTTTTATCAAATATATATATATATATGTATATATATATATATATGTATATATATATATATATATGTATATATGTATATATATATATATATATGTATATATATATATATATATATATATATATGTATATATATATATATAAAGAATTTGGAATAATATGCACTATGAGATGGTATAATTTCCATTATTTGATTCTACTTATTTTGGAAAATCATTGTTAAGGTCTCATTTTTTGAATTGATAATGAAACTTGATATAAACCAATTCTTTATTTTAAAAAATCTCAATATTTTTTTTGAAGATCCATACCATACAAATGGTAGTCCACTAGCACAAGAACTAATGAAAATTTGGATGGATGAAAAATTGTACATGATGTAGTCAAGATAAGGCTTACAAACTATTCATCATCCATTATATGGACGCCCGTATGGACGGAGACGCGTCAAAGGGTTAAAAATCCTTGAACTAATTTTAGTATGAACTATTCAAATTAGTCCAAGAATATATTTTTTAGATTATAATATTTTATTTTTTAAACAACTATTTATTCATATTTGACATGGTAAATTCATAGTAATTTGGATAACAAACTTTTAGTATAGGCCACACAAAACCTACATTTTGACAATTACTACAATCCGTGTTTTCATTATTAGTCCGAATCGCAGAGTAAACAAGATAATGGGTGTAGTTGCCAAATTTTATTTTATTGTAAAAAGTATTTTTTATATATTGAAAAGAAAATATTGAAGAATATTGAATACATCTTTCTAGTATGAAAAATAGAAGAATATAATAGCTATAAAATTATAATTAATGGAAAAAATAATTTAGTAATGGTAGATATAAATTCATTACTTAGTTCAAGAGGTTATTTATTATCATTCTCGCCCTTTACATTTTACACATAAAGTCGAGGATACATTTTCTTGGGGCCCATTCCCGGGCCCATTCAACCCTTTGCATAAGAAGTCGACTTAGAGCCATATCAACCGTTTACATATGAAGTCAAATCCGTATTTTGATTCAACTAAATTTCAACCCATATTAACCAACCTCAAGTATTCTATATAATTAGATTAATTAGATTACAATGGATGTTGGGAAAAAGTATTTTATTGAAACATGGAAACAACCCCAAGGCCACGAATTGACCTACCATTTTTGGTGCACCCAATTGTTCCAATTCTTCAAGCTAGGGCCATGTCAAACCTTGTCATCTTTAATTACAAAATTGGTTTTAAACTTTTGACCTTTTGGTGTAAACGGATTGGGTCTGATTTCCAGATTTGGACCACTAAGAGGTGAGGATTCAAGCCCTTACACATCAAAACAGCCTGGACTTCACTTGTAAAGCGGCCCTAAGAATTGAGTGCAATACTCCCAGATAAATCCATTGTTTTATATAGATACAATAAATATACAAACAATTTCTGGAACAAACAGCCCTCTATACGTTCGAGAAAGGTTCTGAATGATGAGAGTTTGCACTTCCTTTGAAGAAAATACTGTCAACATTCTAGAGAAAAAAGACACGATGAAGTACTAGTTAAATTTGTATGAACATGTATGCACACTGTCGGTATTGATAACTACATTGCACTAGAACTAACGCTGCGTGTTCATCGAGAGCGTGAACTGACTGTTCGAAAAGACATGATCACGCCTGCTTGAGGAGTGACCATTATTTCATGAGGGGAACACCAGGGGACCCCCCGCTTTCATTTGCGTACACAGATTTGATCATTTGCGAGGCTAATATGGCACAAGGGGAACTACGACAGGAACCACACTAAAGGCTGTACCTCAGCTATTTTGGGACCTGCATGCAGCAACAGCGGGCATAACAATGGATCGACACAATCACTTAAAAACAAGGGGGGAAAAATGACAAAAAATGAAAAAAATCTTTCTCCTATACCTTGACCTTCGTGTTGCTGCCTGCTATAAATATGTTGTACACCTACTCTGTCTGTCACGAATACACTCCACACGGTGGTTCCAGGACCACTATTTCTCAATTTGCAGGCAACACATTCAGAATTCTCTGATTGTCTGGAAGAAGCATTTGATACAATGTTGCAGGGGGCGGAGCGCATTTGATGACGTAGAGCCAGTCACTGTGGGTGTGTCTTCAAAGTCCAACCAGCCAAATCGCCTGCCACCGATAAGACATAAAACACGCTCAATGAAACAGCTACAATCACTTGTGGCGCTTCCATATCAAAATCAACTCGATCATTTACCTAGGGTTTGGAGAAACAAAAACAGTTTAAGAACAGAACATTCCTCACATTCCTCACGTCACATGCCAAAAATTGGCACAAAGATCGTGGTCAACAGGAAGTTAAGTCCTTACCATTAGCGACAAACCTCTTGTTCAGTCGGTTATTAATAGCCGTCAGGTCCTTGGAAGGACTCTGGTACTCTTTAGTACTCTCCCCCACACAGGCGTATAGACTCCTAGTACGTGGAGACATTAACATATCAACCTGCAAGCACAAAAATATCTTCCAAGTCACATCCTTTGTAACTTGATTGACATCCTTCATCCACAGGACCGACAGACTTCTGAAGATGCAACTAGTATCTTTGCATACCTTCTTGCTTGATCTGAGAGGGGATACAAAAACATTGTGCAACAGTGAAATCTTCTTCGGAGAGATATCTGGGAATGTTGAGAAGATCGAGGCAACAGGAGAACCTGGAGCCTCACCTGTATACATACACAAGATCATGAATACCATAAACGGAATTTAGGCAATCATATAGCTACAATCAGTGCAATCGTCCTAGACATCCTGACAGAATGTGGAGGATGCAATGTGCATTTTGTAGATGGGTTTGCTTAATTTTATAAATACGTCTTTGTATTTAGATTCATCACCAAAGAACCAGATCATCTTACCATCATCTCCTTCAAGGCCAGGAGCTCCATTTGGACTCGAGATGAAGTTTGAGCCAAGCTGTACCAAGAATCTCTTGGTAGCATGGACAAATACGTCGTTGTAGAACTTGATTATATCACCAGACTCGAGCCCTCCTGTTTTCTGCACGTGTGCAAGTGAAGTCGATCAGCAGAATATAGATCTCTAATACATGGATTAATGTCATAACTCGATCAACTACAGTGCTGACTCGCACATTCCTATTTAAATGGCAACCTGAAAATCTATGACTTTATATCTATTGTTACTAAATTCTTAAGCCAGGAACCCAACAGAAAAACATCTGAGAGGGACTAGAAACGGGTTACTAATAGATAGATGTACACACCCCTGTAGGACACAAAGGAGGTTGGTCTATAAAGACATTCCGAACAACGTTCAGCTTGGATTGTGGCTGTGATCGATAATGATGGATGATGTCACGAAATTTCACATCCACTTTGCTAACCTGCAACATCACACGGATCATTATTCGCATGATTAAGTCATCACGACAACATAAATGCTAACTTAGCATGCAACAGACCAACCCGTGTAGCAGGATTGAAAAGTGGTCAGATGAGGCACAGTAAAATTACTAAAGATCGTCCACAATATAAAAATTACGGGGTTGAGTAGAAGGCCAACCTTGCATACACCATAGATGGTGCACAAAACCAGTTGATCTATATGCCGATTGAAAAAAAGGTTTGTTTCATGATGTAATGCGTGTTGAAACACCTTGTACACTCTTTCAATCAGCTGTTGTGATTGCCCAACACGTTCACATACGGTTCGTATCCTTACTGCTGCCAACATGAGAGCCTGCTCACAAAAAAAATTGTTCAATCAAGTGTCCATGATGTATCTTTGATAGAGACCCAAAAAGCAAATACACAATAGGTAGATTGTGATTCTGTGTCAGTCATGACTTCAGTACTTTGATCTTCAGGCTTTGCTACTCCACGAGAATGTCTTAATCATATTTCATGAAAAAACTTAACGGGGACTGAGCAAGACGTTGCAGAAGTTTCATGTGCTACTTTAAACCAAGCTTGTAAACCTACCTTCTGGAAGAACACGTTGATAACTGTGTCTGCACACGTCTCTCCTCCACCAAGTGGACTTGGTCTTTGTGGGCTGTAACACACAACGTTGACAACAATTGCATCACACGAGGGCTTTTTTGACTGCAACTGTTAAAGCAGATTCTTTCTTTAAAGACATTCAGCGTTACCCTGACAATTAAACGCTACATGCAACATTATTGCATGTTCCGCTCACTTACGTATACATAAAAAGAATGACAAAAGAAAAATTCTTGAAAAAGGAGTACCGAGTACCACCTGGCGATAATTTATACCTGGCAAATGCTGATTGCAGTGGAGCCCGAAGACGATTCCTCAAAGGAGAACTGAAGGCAGAAAATGCGGAAACTCTATCTCTGACAGGTGACTGAAAACCTGCTTCTGATGTTGAACATCCTCCATTTCGAGGTGGTGATGATATATTTAACGGTGTCGGTAATGTAAATGCCACCTTACCTGAACCAAGTCCTCATCAACAACATAAACATCAGCATCCAGAACACTTGAATCCTCGATGTCCAGCAGGATCGTGCTACTTCAAGATCTTGACATCGGAACAAAATTGGAAACTTTCAAAAAAAAGAAAAAGAAAAGAAATAAAATGCATATCTCAACTCTACATGAAAGAAGTGGAAAGCAACAAGTGTTTACTTTGGGTACCTGCTTGACCTTCTGATTTCGGAGTTGCTAGAATGGCATGAATGGTGGGAGGAGATGGTCGTTCTTGTGACCCGAGGTTCTCCAACGCGGGCATTGGATCAGCCAGCAAGCACAACCGATTGATCTCAGTTGCCAACGAGGGTCTGGCAACTATAAGTGAGTTGTACATGGACGAACCTTTCTCCCACGCCATGCTCTCAAGTATTCTTTCCTCTATTGTGTTCAGATGCCGCTTAAGCTCTCGAGGTAAAGTATCCTCATGCCTAACAAAGTATTCGATCACTTTACTTAAATCAAAAGCAGTTATACCAGCGGGCTCCAAAACTGCAGGGAAACCCATTGTCACGGTCTTATGAGTAGCAAGGACAAGCTCAGCAGAGCATGTTATCATGCATCTATGAAAACGTTCATTAGAAAGAAGAGCAGTCAGGTTGTTGGTATGCAGCCGTTGTCCTTCAGAACGACACATAGCTCCTAAAACTTTATAGTATAATTTTACAGCTTCCAGTCTACGCTGCTCAGCCCAGATAATATCCATAAACCCCGCTTCACTTTGCCAACTTTCATTCCTCTCCGTGGAAAATATCAACTCCAACAAGACACGGGTTCTGTTCTTCACATCAGCAGTTATGTCGCGATCACATGAACGGAAAAATAGCTGCAGCTCTGCAGATGGCTCCGCGGGCAAGGGTGATATCACCGTTCGCAACCACTTTGCAGTTGTCATTGTGATGCTCACAGGAGTGGATGGGGGTCTCTTGGCCGCACCATAAGAACCCGGAGTGCCCGTATGCTTCACCGGGGATGACCAGGGCGAGGCAGCTGGTGATGATGGTGATGCTCCCATTGAGAAAGCCCCAAACCGCACAGGTGATGACATGATGTCGTACTTCCGCTGGTGAACAAAACAAATCGTAAGAGAAAGGGAAATACCAATTATATTGACTTATTAAACTGACTTATATATTGACGAGCAATTATTTCTGCTTGTAGTAACCTGAGAGGGTATTGCCTAACAAATATACAAAGTAATCAACAAATAAAACACTTTCTCACTACTCGGGAAAAAGCAGAACCTCTCACATACTCATAACGAACATTCTGAACAAATTACCTTGGAGCCACTGAAACGAGGCGAACCGCTTGACGACGTTCCCAACAAGCTATCATCTCCATTAATGAACATTCGTTCATCAAGCCCCCCTCGGCTCTGATTGGCGTCTTCGTAGTCCTTCTCTAACATACGCAAATTAGATGCGATAGACCTGTTGTCCATGAGCCCGTCCATATATGCTAGTCCATCTGCTCGCAACCAGATATGTTTTAAAAGCCTAGTACTAATCACACAAATAGGCTGATAGATCTTCACCATTGTCTACATTGCCATCGTGGACACCAAATACATCACAGGCTGAAGTAGTTTAGTCACAGGAAGCAGTCTCTTGAAAAAGAATAAACAACTGAAGTTATTTGTGAAACTTGTGATCAATCACAGTGGTTGCTATGAAAAACTTTGCAGAATTTTCTACCTCCAAATATTAGATCGGTTTGGGTGACTGCCAAAAACGAAAAAACAAAAGTACTGAAAGACGTAGAGTTGAATACAAACCTGGTTTAATTCCCGAGAAATTCTCATCAGATTGGTGCTTCTGTGAATCCATCAAAGCTTTCCCTAGTAACTTGCTGACTGTAATGTTGGCCTTCTCAAGGAGACGAAGCACATCTTCATCCGATGCATAATAGGTGGCGCACAAGGACGCTACCAGATCAACTCCTTCTTGGGTCCTTTTGGCTGTCTCGCCGAATTACCGTGATAGATTAGAATGCTAAAATTTCAAAAAATGCGAACAATTTTGGAAGAGCATGAATGAGCATTACTCTAAATACATGAGTACAGGAAATAGAACAGAAAATCTAAAGAAAACCACATAACAGTACTTGCATGAATTAGCGCCATATGATAGTGATGGTGGAGTAAGAAGCTGCTGGAGCCATGACATTAAACTTACCAAATCTCACTGGATCTTGAAGTGAAAACTTCCGTAAATCAGGTGGCATGTGTAGAATCAAGATAACCTGAGACATCAGACAGAGTCAGATTACATAGTGAACAATGACACTCAAGTCGCTACATTCTCTTTATCCTTCTCGGTATTGTGAAAATCCTGAGCACCTACAGTAAAATAAAAGTAAAAATAAAAAATAATTAAACTCGTTGACTTCCACAAAGAGACGAACAAGCAGGCTCGAGTTAGAGCAAGAACCACGCAAGAATAGAAAATTAAGTGTAGCATGTGTATAGACAGGATAGACACTGCCATTTACTGTATTGATATTAAGCTATAGCTCATATTCGATATAGAGAGGTACTTACCATGACTACCAAGAGGGCATTGGTGCAAGTGACCAAGTCACTGAATTGCTGAAGAATGTGCACCCTCAATGTCAAGAAGAGCATCCATCCAAATTGCATATGGATAGAAACATGGTTCCCGTCTCTAGCTCCTGATAAGGAGCGGCTGACAATGTTGGTAAAAGTGTCCGGTGATAAGAAAAAGTCTTGATAAACCCGCTTGTAATGCCTGGAAAATTCACCAAAATGAATGTAAAGCTTCAGTAACTTGGCCCGGCATTAACACAACTAAAACAGAAAGGATGCATTGACGCAGGAAGAAGACGAGTGTGCTTACGTGTAAAGCGCCGCCAAATGAACAAAATTAGCTTGAACTTCCTTGACCTGTGCCAAATCATAAAGCTACCGGCTCAGTGTATGATGAGCAACAGATCAAATTATATAGAATCCCAAAATAAGGCAGGCCAACATCAACATGATCAACAAAGACTTTGGGCTTCTATATAAATTGCACAAAATATGAACTGATGAACTAATGCTTATTTGACAAACCTGCAACCGCTTCTCCCACTCATCGCCATACATCTGTTGTACAATCGGTCCAACTTTCACAAGAAAATGTGGAAGCTCCTTAAAAAACTCCACCACGCTGCATGTCAAAAGCAAAATATGAGATTCAACGAACAATGATAACATCACAAAATGCGATTCAAAAGAACAGACGTTCAGCAATAGCATGTATAGATTTCAATTCAGATTGGAAGGCGTGCCTGATTTTCGTTTGCCGCATAAGCTGTGACAACGTGAACCCCGCAGCATTACCCTTGGATTTCTCCGCGTCAACAGTGGCTCCACAGCTGAACGTTTTTACGACATACAGGACGCAGGCACCCCATAGCCGTTCCGTCTCCTCCACCTATTGAGCACATACACTCGTTATTTGAATGTATCTTTTACTACGAGCCCTAAAAAATGAACTTTAAATCCGAAAGAACTATTTTCATGATGCGTATACTGCAATCGATCCAGTCTCGTATGGAAGCTATTTGTCTTGGCATTGTTATAACTCAATGACCATACGATACCACACAAACCATATAATGAGAGAAGCAAAATCACTCAAATGACTGTAATGGATCAAAAGTCTTACCGTGCCAGTTCCTATGCTGTCAATATTGGCAATAAGCAAGGACTTGCTCTCTTTGAACAAGCGCAAAGCTTGCTTCAACGTCTGGTCATCTAGGCAAAGACCAACCTGTCGCACAATGCAGATCCAAATAGTAAGCGCATAGTTGCAGAACGTATCCAGTTTAATCACCCATGATGCTACTATGTTGGCTAATTATTTGAAGAAAAGGCTGATAATGTCGACATTTTAAAGAACAATACAGGATGCACGAGCGAATCACCAGAACTTTACAAATCTGAAGTAACTATAATCTCTAGAGGAAACAACTAGAAGTTCAGAAGATTGAAGCATACCTCGCAGTGCTCCCTGAACCGACCCTCCAATCCCTCAAGATACACAGGTGACCAAGCTTTTTTCCCTGGTTTGATGTCGCCACCATTTGGTGTCCAGCTTCCTGCCCCAGCTCTACTAGATTTTGTTGGGGTCTCATAACCATTTTCCACAGTATCTTCCACGGGCTCTTGTTTGCAGACAATCTGAGGAAGGTTACTTCCTGTCTGCTTTGAACCTTCCACCATCAGGGAGCTTTGCCTAGGAGACCTCACTTTAATCTCTCTGAGATTAGGTGGTACACACTCCATTTCCAGCTCATAGCCCACACGCATAATTTCAATAAATTAAGCGGAATCTCATAACACCGAAACTATAATAATCAACCAGCTGTTCGCTTTCCCATGACCTGAGATAGTATTTTCCTCTGCTCTCATGAGACGATTGCCGAGTGCGACCCTGTCAGGATGTAGAGAATAATGTCAGATTGGCGAGACATGTAGAGTGGTTCTTGAACTAAAATAATGCAGCTGAAACGCACAATCTACTCACAACCAGATAGCGCCATCCTACAAGATGGTGAACATTACGAATTAATGTTGCATGCAACTAAAGATGACCAAGTACATTCAAGCTCCACGCATTACTATCAACGAAAACTTAATCTTCTTGTGTAAGTGGCAGCCGGGAATACGTGCATCTATTCCACGCCAATGTACACGAATTCATCATCTTCAACTGCCAGCTCTTCAAAATTCAATTGACATGGAAAACTCATGATAATCCCAGTATGCAACAACAAAAAAGATCGGAATATCCACTGCTCGTCGAGTCAAGTAATAATTCAACAAGCTTTCATAATCTTGACAGAGGAATATTCTGAACATCTTCCGGAAGTTGCTTCCCTCATTCTCTTGAGCGACTAGTAACGTAATAACTACTAATCTCCTAGATAGTGACTATTGGAGCTTGCATTTACTATAAACGACTTACGTTTAGCACGGTCAAAAAAGACCACCGGTACGCACGCACTGAAAGAGGCCGGCAGGCATATTATCCAGTAAGGGACCCCAAAAACTTCGGCAAAGGGACAATGTATCCTCTAAACGAGGAACTAACGTGAAATTTAAAGAACAATGCTGAAGTTCAGGAGCTTTCAAGACTTGAGAGAGGGAGAAAATTGAGCAACAATCGAAGGAAAATCCCAAAACTTAATTCACAATGTGGCAACACTCCAAGCACGCTAATAGCACAAGGTAGTGTTCCTTCATACACCAACCTCTAAACGTCGATAGGTATTCCCAGACGCTTCCACTACCACTCCCTCCACACCTAATCTCCTTCCAATGTCACCGGATAAATTTAACTCAAAGATCCCGGTCCGACTACAGTAGGCGTTTTAAAACTTCACGCCTCTTCGCTAACAAGTCCAATCCACAGGTGGAACTCTTTGAAGAAACAAACAGAATCCTCTCTAGTTAGTTCTTACACGTTACAGACGGATCACGTGAAACAGAGGATCATCTGCCGAGTTTTTCAGTACGAAAGAATTCGTTACTCTGCACTTCGCACTAATTTAAACAAACACCAGTATTCCTCTCCGAAAATAAGTCGCTTGATTGTGCCGCATTCCGCAAACACAGAAAACGAATCTAGAAAAAGAAAACAGCAATCAAGAGAACGAAACAGCAACCTCCTGAGTCAATGGAGCAACGAGGATTCTAACTACCTGACACAGCTATCGCCTCTTTCAAGCTACCAGACTTCAAGAAAGAAGACAAAGCATACAGCTCTTGGACCTGAAGACGAGAAAGAGTTAATACCGTATGATGATCTCTGCCACCACTAATCCAGCAACTAAACACTCCGGCGCCGCTTGCCGCGCAACAAACTACTAAAGAATAAAGAAAACGAGGCGCTGCAGGCAAAAAAGAGCTACGAGGAGCTACATACTGGCGACGATTACGAAAATAATGAAAAATGGAAATTGTTTCTCACAAGGTGGAAGACGATGAGCAGAGGAGCAGGATGAATGTTTGTGTGCAGCGTGACACGCGCAGCTTGCACCACGTTTACTTATTTGAAGTCCAAGTTACACCGCCCGAATGAGTAGCGAGAGGGAAAGAAGGGACGGATCGAGATGAGAACAAAACGATGAGTAATCGGACCGAGTCGTGAGCAATAAGAGGCTTGAAATCTCGGCGCAATTCGCTGGTAGGAGCTATGGCTATGGCGGGCAAAGAGAAAAGGAGGGAAAGAGGAGAGCCGGCAACAAACAGTCCGTCGTCCAAGGTGAACACACAACGAGAGCGCAGGGAAGACGAAGACGGAGACGGAGACGGACAGATAGACGGACGGAGGCTGGATGAACGGAAACCAGCGGACGGACGTCGGGTCGTCGGAACTCCCAACCACCATTTTCCCGCCATGGAGTTCACGGAATCTTCGCGTGGTTCCCTGCCCAGTGTTCCCTTGTTTTTCGTTCCCTGCCCAGTTCCCGTGCATTTAGTTCCCTTTTGGATCTCCTCTCCGTTACTCTCGCTCTCATGTTTGTTCCCCGGGATTTTCCCCGACTCGGGCAGATCTAAGGTAAAACAAATGCTTTTCTTTTTCTTTTTCTTTTAAATCGTTTGCTGATATTTAGTGTTGGTAATACTAAATAAAAAGAAGATATGAAAATAACTCATCTAAATAAAGAATTCTTTGGACGTTGAATGTATGTGAACAACATATAGATATTGGTGAATTGGTCTAATGCATAATTTTGGTACATATTCTCGATTGATAACACTCAGTATAAATACTACACAATAAAAATAAAATTGTATGTAGTTTGCATTGATTTGTTAATGTTACTGAATGACTAATGTAGATTTTTTTTTGAAAGTGAAGTCACAATACCGAAAAGATTTTTGATCCATATAGAGAGAAAAGACAATGAAATGAAAAGTTTTGTCTTTATCCTCTGTTTCTATACCATAGAAATCCGATGACATTGCAGGTCCTTACATCTTTTCACCCATACATAGAAAAGACAATGAAACGAAAAGTTTTGTCTTTCTCCTCCACTTTTATACCATGGAAGTTCGATGACGTTGCAGGTCTTCACATCTTTTCACCCGTACAGAGAAAAGACAATGGAATCAAAAAAAATTGTCTTTCCCCTCTATTTCTACACCGTGGAAGTCCGATGACGTTGTTGCATGTCCTTCACATATTTTCACATATTTTCACATATTTTCACCCGTACATAGAAACGACATTGAAATCAAAAGTTTTGTCTTTTCCCTCCACTTCTATACCATGGAAATCCAATGACATTGCAAGTCCTTCACATCTTTTCACACATACGAAGAAATGACAATGAAATGAAAAAAGAAAAAAAAATTGTCTCTCCCCTAGACTTTTATACCGTGCACCGACGATGTTGCAAGTCCTTAACATCTTTTCACCCATATGTAAAAAAGACATTGAAATCAAAACTTTTATCTTTCTTGTACACTTCTATACCATGGAAGTCCGATGACGTTGCATGTCTTTCACATCTTTTCACCTGTACATAGAAAAGACAATGAAATGAAAAGTTTTGTCTTTCCCTTCCACTTTTATACCATGGAAGTCCGATTACGTTGTAGGTACTTCACATCTTTTCACCCAATACATAGAAAAAACAAAGAAATCAAAACTATCAACTTTTTTCTCCACTTCTATAACGTGGAAGTCCGATGATGTTGCAAGTCCATTACATCTTTTCACCCATTACATAGAAAAAACAATGAAATAAAAAGTTTTGTCTTTCCCTTCCGTTTTTATACTGTGGAAGTCCGATGACTTTATTGATCCTTTACATCTTTTCACCCATACAAACAAAAGACAATGGAATCAAAAAATTGTCTTTACTCTCCATTTCAGTACTATGGAAGTCTGATGACGTTGTAAGTCCTTTACATCTTTTTCACCCGTACATAGAAACGACATTGAAATCAAAAGTTTTGTCTTTTCCCTCCACTTATATCCCATCGAAGTCCGATGACGTTGCAAGGTCTTCACATCTTTTCACTCATACGTAGAAAAGATAGTGAAATGGAAAAATAATCGCCTTCCCCCTCCACTTTTATACCTTACAAGTCCGATGACGTTGCAGGTCCTTCACATATTTTCACCCAATACATAGAAAAGACAATGAAATCAAAACTTTTGTCTTTCTTCTCCACTTCTATATTGTGGAAGTCCGATGACGTTGCATATCCTTCACATATTTTCACCATAATGAAAGAAACCCTTGAAATTGATGATATCTCATAAAGATAGGCATGAATTGATTTTATGTACATTTGACTTGTGATTTTTTAATATTTTTATTTTAAATAATAATAATAATAATAATAATAATAATAATAAACTCTAGGGTGCAAAGGAACATCTTTTGTTATGTCATTTGTAATTGAGAGGACGAGCTCTTCCCTCACACCATTTGGGTTTTTCCTAAAAAATTGTTGTATTATCTTATGCACTTTTAGTCGTAAGCCCATCCGTTGTTGTTGTATTATCATAATTTATGCACTTTTAGTCCTAAGCCCATCCATTGCTATTGTGGTTTAGTAGAGAATTTTAGTTGCAAATTGTAAAAGGTACTTAACACGGATAGTTGCAATAATAACTTGTTTTATTTTTTGTCATATATATAGGCCATAATTGTTTTCTTGTGAGATTTAGTAATCAATTACCCTTTGCACTTTTTCATAATATCGCTTATTTACAATTATTTGTTTGCACCTACGTTATTGAATTTTCAAACACTAACACATTAACCCCTAAACGTCCAGGCATCCAGTTTCTGGACATTTGTTGGTCAAACCCAATTTTGATCTTGAAGACGACTTTTGTTGCTAATACACCCAACTAAGAAAATGAAGTTTATTAAGTCTAGTTTGAACTCCACTTTTCAAATCTTAAAAATTCCAATTATTGAGTATTTTATTGCTTGTGCAAGCTTTGTAGCTCAAGGTTTGAATTACACTACATAGGATGTTCACCTTTCGAATTTCAAAATTTAAATAAAAAATTTCTATGGAAAACATATCATATGATTCTCCATTGTAATTTGTACCTGCTCCCAAAAAAATATTAATTTTTTAAAGCTTTTTTGTAATAATTTTTTTTTTTGAAGTATTTGACTTAAAAATTTGTTAAAAAGGCCGTATTAAATCAAAAAAATCTGAAAATTTCAAGACTGATAGGAAACATTCAATTCCATGCATGAAAAATATTACAAAATATATTTTGATAAATCTCGAAGGCTAAATTGTGTAGTTTGACTTTCCTACAAAGGAGTGGTACGTTTAAGGGTTAAAGAACACAAAGGTGTGCGCAAGTTTCCAAATATTAAATTTAAAAAAAAAAACACCAAAGCATACACAATGAAAGGTTTTTGAAAACTTTGCTCCATGTTCTTCAAATGAAAACTTCAACCTTTGTAGCCCATATAGTCTAAAAGTGATAAGTTGGTTGTTTAAATCTTAAATTACTTTTCTATATTTGGATTTTTTCTTGACTAGATTGCAACAATTTTCAAAAATGCAAAAAGGAATGCATTGATGAAAAGTGACTGTAAATTGAGCAATAGAGGATCCCCCAAATACAACAATATATATTTTAAAATACATCAAAATACAAAAAAAACAAAATATAGCAAACAACCTGTTGCATCCTTTCTATTATTTCTGAAGGATACTCAATTTTTATGGAGGAAAGTTCATTTATATGATTGCATCCTTCAACGCTATGCGTGTAAATTGTTGTTTGGGTGAAGTTTTGAAACCATTAGTTTTAAAAAGCTGTGGTTTGAAGTTAAATAAATAAATAGGAATAAAATGTTGTTCCAAAAGGTATTATCGTAGAGATTTTATAGTGTAAGTTGAAATCCAAGTTAAAATTTATAAGTAAAATATTCTCCCCACTTTTCAAATCTAATAGAATAAGTGATTTTGGTGTCTTCATGGATTTTATGAACCACACCCTTGCAAATAAATATAATTTCCTTGAATACATCCTTCACATAGGTCCAAGTTTAGTTAGTTCAGGCTTCATTCATGTGACAATATATTTGCATGGTTGGATTGTAACAAGAACAATGTTGATTTTTCCAAAATTAATAATGTAGAGTGCAAAGAGCTAGCATAAACTTCTGACAGAAAAAACACTCTCATTCAAGAAAGATTCAGAAATTTAGGGAAACTATGCCATGTAGAAGTAGTGAAGTATTGTTAATGGTGTTAAAAAGGTTCCACCCAAATAGTAAAGTACCATTTAAGGTTTTAGAAGGGTTTGCCTAAGTGGTGAAATCATTGAGGTATTAAAAAGTTTATTTTTTTAACAAGTTTAAAAGTTTAATTCAACCTTTTATTGGTGTTGCATTTCATCACTTTCTTGAGTTGTTGCTTATGTGCATTGGTTTTAGTCTTTCACAAACTTTAATCTGCATAGAACAATGAAATAGTTTAAAAAAATCTTTGAATATTCAACGACACAAACTTTAGAAAGATTCCACCACAATTGTTTTTGGTAATTACATCAAACAAGCAAACAAATACCAAAATATATCCAATGTAGATAAATAATACTACTGGATGACCAAAGTTCATTACCATCATTAGTGTAATTAAAAACATTATTTTATACCTGAAAAGCATGAATAAATTGTAGATAACAATTTCACTCAAAAAACTTCTCACGAATAGAATTTTACTCCAATTCACATAATGTTCTTGTTTTAGGTGATGTAAAGGTTATGGCAACTGCCAAAAGCTTTACATCGCCCAAAATAAAACACTGAATGACATGATTCAAATTAGGTTGAAAACTACACTTGATTTCCTATTGGGAAAAAATAAAATAATATACATTAAAAAAACATTAAAAACTTAAATTTTGGACAAACCCGTTGAATAGGACAACGACTATGAAATGGGCGGTTTAAGGGCATACTATCGTACCCCGCCATCATGGTCACCAAGTCACACTAGTCGAAACACCGCTCAAGCAAAGTAGATAAAGTATACCCAAAAAACCTCACAACCAATCAGTTCGTCATGTGGGGCCTTCTCATGGGTCCTTTTGTTAGTCTACGAAAACCATGTTTAAGCTGAATAATTTTTAAATAATCGGAAAATTAGCAATACCAAATTATACGAATATTCTCCAAGATTCTCTTTTTCACCATACAAAATTGACTTTTTTTGAAAAAGAATATCCTTGAGATGATTTGGGCATCTCTTTTTTACGATTACTTTTTGCCCATCCTGACAACAGACTACAGTACTTTATCCTGTGGCTAATTGAATGGAAGGTAATTGAATGGAATTATGAAAATTCTGAACTGGTGAACAAAGAACAGGGAAAGGTAACAGGGGAGTTGATTCAGAAGAATATTATTATACCAATGATTATGTGATTGTGCTAAATATGTAAGGAAGTCCAGGTTTGTTCATCCTCATCTTGGAATGATTGGTGTTAATGAGACTTGCAATGTAAGTACTGTAGATATTGGGGCCATGACTCACTGACCCTGGTCAACAAATAATTCAAAGTTTTCAAACTGGCCACTGCCTTGGGAGGGAAAATCACAACAGACCGACGGACCTCATGCCAAATTTAAGGGGAGTTTTTGTCACTAAGTTAACATGGATAATTTGTTGAACAATCAATCACACTTTCGCATGTTATTAGCAAGTAGCATGAATTCGAATTCACACTACAGCCGGTTTAGAGCCTCTTCTGAATCAGCTCGGAAAACTCAATTCCCTCCAAATGCCGACATAAGGTGAGCCACCCTATTTGTGCCATGATTTGGAAGTCACCCTATTTGTGTCACAATTTGGAAGTCTCTCTATTTGTGCCACAATTCAGAAGTCCCCCTATTTGTGTAACAATTTGGAAGTCACTCTATTTGTGCCATGATTTGGAAGTCAGTCTACTTGTGCCACGTCACCCTATTTGTGCCACAATTTGGAGGTCTCCCTATATGTGCCATAATTTGGAAATTGTCCTCTTTGTGCCACAATTTGGAAGTCATCCTATTAGTTGAGTCGCAATTTGGAAGTTGCCTTATTTGTGCCACAATTTGGAAGTCATCCTATTTGTGTTGCAATTTGCAAGTTGCCTTATTTGTGCCACGATTTGGAAATCACGTTATTTGTGTCACTATGTACATACGATGTACATAACAAAATTCTAAATGTAATACACTAATGCATAATGACGACAACGTGGCACAAATAATCACATGACACAAGTGGGGTGGTTTCAATAGTTGGATTAAGTTTTATATCCCATGGTGTATATGAACATTCAAATTTTATCCTTGTTGATGGATTTAAATGATGTAAAAAGAGAGACGTTTAAAACATTCACAGAACCACATGCCAACTTTTGACCCTTTCATGTTTGAAACATGGAAGGGTCAAAATAATTCTAATGGAGTTTTGGGGTGGGTAAGGAGTATCCTAGCCATCTCCTCTATTGGAGTAGCATGGCCTAACTTTTATACATTATAGATTCATTCACTCACTAATCCAACTATTGGAATCAATTACTATGTAACTATTGTAGTTGGAGGGCTAGGTCGGCACTTCTATGCCAAATAATCATTATTCAAAAAAAAAATTGTCCATAAATTGAAATATTTGTGAATATTCTTCAATATTCTCTTTTTGACCATACACAAAAAATAGATCCAAAATTCTTGACATTTCTTTTTTTTGCCCATCCCTTCAAAACACATCCATGCACATGTTTCATCTACTGCAAGTTTTCTACACTACTCATTTCCAAAGGCTGACATGTTCTCGCCCTACCTTAGGTCTCATTTTTCCTTACAACCAATAATCATGCCAATGAACGGGGATAACCAACCTCTAGTTATAGATCGAGCTATTGAAATTGACACTTGGCCGGTTGAATTTTTAAAACCCTAGGAAAAACACCAATAAACTCTCATGAAAAGTGAAATGTGTCATATCTTCATTCAGGGCCTCTAAAAATTGATGCATTTAAAACCCACAAAGGAATGATTTCAAAATAATAGGAAATATTGATGACTCTTTCTAAATTCTCCCAAATCATGAACTGTGCACTTGTACAAGATGGAGGCACCTTAACCCCTAAACGTCCTCACCCTCTCCAAATTCGGCAATTTTGCAAAGATGCATCATAAAATGCAACCGAGAGGGATATTTTGAACTTGATGTATGAATAAAAGTTGTGCATTATGAATTCTTTATTGTATCCATACGGTTAGATCTATGATTGCTATCACCAATATTTTTGTATAAAATTTGAAACTTGAAATTGAAAATTCTTTTGTAATTTGATTACAAATAAGATATTGACAATCTATGGATGTAATTTGTTGTGATTGGTTGAAATGAAATACTCCAAGTGTAGTGTTTTATGGAGATTTTTTGATTGCTTGATTTATGAGTTGACTTTTCTATGAGCACTTTTACACCCAAATCTTCAAAATATTTGGATAATCACTACAACATGAAATGAGACATAAAATTTTCAAAAATCATCTCCTTTCTAATCGGATCACACATGGATGAAGCAAAATTCCCATAAAATATATCGTAAAAAATCCACACTGCAAAAAGTCAATAACAGATAAGAAAACTATGTTTGATTATGTATGTTGTTCACTTTCTGGATGGTTGAACGTTTAGGGGTTAAACCGCTCATCCCCCATTTTGGTCCTATAGGTGCTTCCAACTACAGCCACTTAATCCCTAAACGTACCACGGTGTCCTGGAACTGACAATTTGAGAAAAATCATCATAAACTACTATTTAGAAGAATACTTTGGAATTGATTTACAAATGAAAGTTTTAGATTTTGAATTTTAGATTCCATCCGTACGGTTCGATTCACTAATACTATCACCAATATTTAATTATAAAATTTGAAAGTTAAAATTAAAAATTCCTTCTAAATTTGGTTACAAACAAAATTTTAATATTTTTTGAGTAAAATTTGTTGGAATGAGTTTGAAATGAGATACTCTTAAACGTGGTGATTCTTTGAAATTTTTGTGTTTACTAAATCTATGACCTCATATTTGCAAGGCCACTTTTGAACTACAGTCAATGCAATTTTGGCTTGGTCAACGACTTGACATACTTCTACATTTGTAATTTTAGAAAAATATGTAATCAAGTATGACTAAATCCAACCGTTAGGTAAGACAACAACTTGGTGAAGAATCTCCAAAAAAATAGATGACTTTCATCCAAACATTGATGAGAACGTGAGAAGGATTTGAATCTGTTAATCATCCAGGTTCTGAACGCTGTGACGTTTAGGGGTTAACAAAGGAACGGCTAGATCCGACCACATGTAATCTCCAAGGAACCTAAAACCATCCACTTGTCACTCAATCGAAATTTTTTACAAGTGGGTGAAATTGGGGTGTCTAGGAAAAAATTCATAATCATTTTGTGTTGGAAAAACCACCACAAATGGGTATGACTAACTTTTTCACTTTCAAAATTCATATAAATTACTTTTCTTTTTCCTTCTTTCTCTCAATTTTTTTGTCATGAATTTTATCTGTCCATCAAAAAAAATAGTCCCAATTCAATTTTCAAAAGATCCGAATCACAATAGCTTAAATGGGCCGTTTTAGGTGCCTCCACCTGACAGAACTCATGAAACTGGAATGCTGGTTGAATTGATCCTGAGCCGGTGAGCAGTTTTCATTAACCCTAAAGACAAACACTACTTCTAATAATTGATTGATGGTATGTTACTGTAAGTACACTGTATATGCAGGCTTTTTTTTATATTTTTTTTATATTTTTTTTATATTTTTTAAAAATCATTTTTTGGTGCAGCTTCAAAAATACGGCTCAAGCTCCTAGATTTTGATATATTTTGCATTTCTTTTTTATAGTTAGTAGGTCCATTACATAATTCGACTATAGACTGACATATTTTATTTTTTTGTTGCAAATGTGGCTAAATGATTGCATTTACATATTATAGGATTGGAGTCAGATGCCCCAAGATAAAAATAAGTTGTCAATGTATGGCAGTATTTAGTCAAAAGAGAAAAACTAGAGGTAATGGAAATCAGAGCAATCTATATTATTTGATAAAACCTTCTTTGACAAAACCAAATTAATAATATCACATTATTAAAGTCATTTTACTATTATTTACATTCAAACTATATTATATGTTTAAGTAATAATAAACCTTGGGAAATTTACCAGTATGAAATGATAGAACATAAATGAACATTAATTGAAAATTCACATTGTTTTAGATTTTTAAGAATAATTGTTTTGGGTTCCTCATATTAAACATCATACTATTTGATAGTTCACACTTTGTAGAATAAACATTGTAGCAATTGTAAAACTGTTACATGAATAGGCTAATCAATAGATAATAAACGAAGGGTTCCATGATGATATAGATTGAGGTGTGGAAATATTGTGTGACGTGGATATTTGACACTACAAAGGCAAAATGTAAAACTCTTGTTTCATAAATTGCAACATTTTTACACAATTAATTCACTCTATTTAATCACGCTTGCATAGTAAACTCATCTGTTAGTCTATCATAAAGAACTTAGCTTAATTTTATTTATTTGAAATGCCAACGAATTTAATTGAAATATTGAATATGTTTAGAATTTTTTATAACCATGCCTTGGAAGATCAACGTGCATGTAATTATAAAGAACCGCATCGTATTAAAATAAGCATATGACATTATCATTTTAGCAAATGAATGCTACGACATTGAATGCAAGCTTTGCAACTCTAACTCTCCATAATTCAATATTTTCATTGATAACATAAAATGTAATAATATCGAAATTAACGAAAATATATTATAAACTCATAATCATAGTCCCTCCGCTTCATAATAAGAGTCCAATTTGCAGAAAAAAATCAGGTTTGAGACAGAAATAGGGCCCATGTTGAAAAGGATGAAACGCAATGGCAACTCTCAGATCTGTGTGTCTCAATAGAATGGGATGAAAAACGTAGGAAGCCAATGTAAGAAGGCAATACAATGAATGAGGACTTTTAACCCCTAAAGGACCGTAAGGCCCCCACACGGCTTCTAGAACTAGAAAGTGAGGAAATTCGGGTTCTTGGGTTTTGAATTGTAGGATGAGCAACAAAGAGACCCTGGCTCTTTTTGAGAGCCGAATCTGTAGGTACTTCTTGATTGGAAATTCATCAAGTGAGATTTTTGGTGATTTTTTTGAGTTGCACGGTGTCTAGGCGTCACTTCAGACCCTCATATCTTCCTCCTCACACCTCCAAATTACTTGAAATTTTTTGCGCGTGCTTAAATTGATGATTTCTACTCACAATAAAAATTTCAGAATTTTTGAAGCACTTTTGAACAATCCGATTTCAGCATGTGTACAAAATATCCCAAACAAGTTCCATCAATCTTCTCAACGGTGGCATTTTCTCAAAAATTGTGCGATTTTGTTGATCTTTTTTTCATAAAAAAGCTACGTAAGTCTTTTTCGTTTCAATAGTGCCGATCGTCAAAATTACCCCACACCAATGAGGAATTGAGCTTGCTACAAGAGCTAGTCAAGAAAACAAGAGCTAAGTTCAACACCCCCCCCCCCCCCCCCCCCCCCGGTCCTTTAGGGGTTAACCCCTTAATGCCTACATCCCTCTCCAAACTGGATAGTTTTGCAAAGATGCATTATAAAATGCAACTAAGAGGGATATTTTTAATTTGATGTATAAATAAAAATTGTACATTATGCATTTTAGATTCTATCGATACAGTTAAATCTATGACTGCAATAACCAATATTTATGTATAAAATTTGAAACTTAAAATTCAAAATTACTTTGTAATTCAATTATGAATAAGATATTGACAGTCTTTGTATGAAATTTGTTGTAATGGGTTGAAATGTAATACTCTAAGTGTAGTGATTTTTGGAGATTTTTTTGATTGCTCAATTTTATGAGTTGACTTTTTCAAGAGCACTTTCAAACAGTTTTAAACACTTTTGAACTAAGGTCTTAGAGTTTTTTGGTAAATCAATGCTACATGAAAATGAGGCCTAAAATTTTCATAAATCATTCCCTTTCTAATCGGTTGTCACATGTATGAAGCTAACTCGCCATAAATCTACAATAAAAGTTCACATTGCAAAAAGTGCATGACATATGAGAAAACTGAATGAAATCTGTACATTGTTCAAAAATGAACGCTTAGGCAGTTAAGGGTTAAATTGACGCAAATATCTTTTGTGGTTTTGGACTCTTTTATGAAACATATGGAATAATCACAATTACATAAAACAATACTATAATAAAATACATCATTATGTTATTTTTACAATAACAGTATTATAATAGTTGTCTTTTCATTTGATGTAAATATTTTAAAAGTATTATGTTATTTTAATTATTGAATAATATATTTTCACACTTTTAAATTCCGTATTACCACATTCATATGTTGACATTAGAAAACGTGATAATGACTATATAGAGTGAGTTTTGAACTAAACACACGTGTTGTTTTTAGTAAATATTGAGTCTACAGGAATTTGCAAGTGATGTGATTCTAAAGATGCGATTCTAAATACCTTATAAAGAGTTCAAGCAAAATATGGCAGATTGTGATGATACATTAATCCAAATTTCAAATGTATGTGCAAATTAATATTGTAGGTACATGGCTCAGCCGACATACAATATTTCTAAAAATAAATGCCAAAAATTTGGAAAAGTGTTTTTTTTAAAATAAATTATTAAATATGGTGAAAAAAAACTTAGATTCTTTCAAGAAAATAAATCATTCAACACACATTTATTTTTGATTCAAGATTCTAAATACAAGATGTTTGACCTCTTGTTTTCAATTTAGATTCTAGATTCTAGATTATTGTTTCACTGCACAATTTTTTTAATTTTTAATTTTTGAAAAACTAGTTACTTAGGATTTTCAACTTCAATTTTAATTTGTTTTGATGGGCCTGCTCTTGAAGTTTCCTAGTTAACCCCTAAAGGACCCGGTGTTGAACTTAGCTCTTGTTTTCTTGACTAGCTCTTGTAGCAAGCTCAATTCCTCATTGGTGTGGAGTACTTTTAACGATCATTGAAATTAAAGAAGACTAAAGTGACGCCTAGATATCCTCCTTGCAACTTGTAAAAATCACCAAAAAGCGCTTACTTCATGAATTTCCAATTAAGAAATACCTACAGATTCAGCTCTCAAAAAGAGCCAGGGTCTCTTTGTTGCTAATCCTACAATTCAAAGCCCAACAACCCGAATTTTCTCATTTTCTAATTCGAGAAGCTGCGTGGGGGCCTTATTGTCTTTTATTGTATCCCTTAATGAAATCAGGGATACAATATGGTTTAGGACAAAAATTTATGCATATCGATATGAAAGGAATTGGTACATTGATTAAGATCGGTACATGAACAAGAGAACACAATCTAAAAAATAAAACAAGATAACAAACTTCCACACAATAACTATTGTATTGTACATGTGTTGCATTCAAAAGTATTTGTTGTATTTTGAAAAATCTGTAGTATTTTGGTGTTTTGTACATAGGTATTTTGATTGCTTCACACCTCCAAATCAATTTTTGAAATTTAAATGTGTGCATGAGAGGAATCCCCACATCTAAACTTGAGACATTGATGTTTGGTTTGAAGTAAATCTTATGGTAGTTTGCAAAAACATGCCTCTGCAACCATAATGTGGTCGTATGGGCAGTAAAAGATCAAAGGACCAAGGATACAAATTCAATTGACCATATTGTGAAAAATAAGAACATTGTATTTGTTGATTAACCCCTAAATGATAGGGGAGTAAGGGCAAAACCTAGATGTGTTATAAAATGTTACTTCTACAACTTCGATGAAGCTTGGTCAAAAGGGAAAATGAGAAGCATGATGTTTAGTAATTATCTGTATCGTCAAACTTTCAAAAAATGTTTTAGACACTCTTTTAATGAATTTAGAAGCATTTATCATTTATTATTCACCAAAATTACAATTTTTATTTTTAGAATTTGAAATTTGGTATGATTGGTTATAACTAGACATTCAATTCTAAAATTTTAAAAAGAAAAAATTTCAAAGGAGAGAACACCATTACTTTCCTGAAATAGAAAGTTTTATAACACTAGGACAATGTTGAGGTGTTTGTCTTTGAAAAATTCCTTAGTGAACCTTAATATTACAAATGAAATGCATCAAACAACACTAGAACATGATCTCTACCCCCAATTTCAACCAAAAAATCAAAAGTAAAAAAAGATCATTTTTTTACTATGGGTAGTCACTGCTGTTTGGGCTGCGACCAGAAAATAGTCGATCAGTCATTTAGGGGTTAGAATAAAAAAAAGATTTGAATAAAAGGAAGTCTACATTTGACCTATTCAAAACTACTATAAAAAAACTTAAAGCCCAATTTGAGCATTTTTTTGTCCTTTAGGGGTTGAGCTTACACCAATGATTGATTTTGTTGTTTCTTTAGAGCATACATGCCCTTAGAACCAAAAGACATAACAAAGCAGTATGGAACTTAGAAAGATAATTCTATCTTTGAATAAATCAAGATGCTAATTCAAGATGATAATTCAAGATGATAACTCTCATGAATGTAGGTACATTTAACAACAATCCACAAGAAAATACAGTACCCCCATAGCTACTACCATGCACATGTAGACATCAAAGATGTCACTGTAATGCCAAATTTAAACCAGACATTCTATGCATTAAAGACCTTCAATACCATAGTGTCCCACCGCTAAATCCCGAAAACAATCTAACAATACAATTTATTGAATTCACCTACACTAATGACAAATTCTCACCAGAAACAATTGGCAACAAAATAATAAAATATCAACTACTAATTAATAGTATCATTCAAAAAGGATGAAAAGTCAACCCACTCATAGTCATCACGATTAGAGTTAGAGGAACTACACACGCTCCCTCAATGAAACAACTCAAAACAAAATTCAATATGTGTGAAACCTCCATAAAACACACATTCAAAGCAATAAATACTATTGCTATATACTATGCCGGATCAATCCTTCTACACAAAAGACGAATAGAATACAACCAACAGATATTTAACTAATTATGGACAAAACGACGAATTCTGGACAAAATGACAAGTTCTAAACAATTTGCAAAAAATTGTAGAAAATGCTCAATTTTGGACAATTGAAACTTTTATTGGTGGATAGCCGGATTATATCGGCCGCCGGCCGACACTTTTGAAAAAAAAAAAAAAAAAAACTCTTTTTGGGTTGAAAATCAATTTTGTGACCTAACTATAGGCTAATATTCATTGTTTTGACCTTTTTTGAAGCAAAAAAGTCTGCATGTGGACATCTTTCACTTTAAAAATCTGTTTTTTAATTTTGTCGGCGCCTCGGCGGATGCATTCAATATTATTTCTGGACTTTTAAAGTCCATAATTAGTTAAATATCAGTTAACCAACCAATACCAACAAAATAGGAAAATACAAAATTAAAAAGGCGGTAGTGGAGAGGACCACTATTTACTCTTTTTGATTGCTAGCTTAGTACAAGCACCTGTCTCAGGAGTAAGATAGGGCCGGTTGATTGGTTCAAATTTCCTACCATGATAACTCTTTAGCAACACCAAGTCATGTATATCACACCACTGCTCAAACGAACCCAACGTGAATCAAACCCGGACTACACAAATGTGATAAATTGCCCTTCTCCAATCAAGCAAAGAACTCATGACTAGGCAATATCACTAAATAGAAAAACATACCTTGTACTCAAAACAAATTCCCAATCATCAATCCATGGTTACTTTTATTATGTTGTTTGTTACTAAAGTGTTCATTCTCGGCAAGAGAGAGTAGTTTTGTTCCAGTGACCCTTTGTCCGATGGGCACTGAATCATTGACATTACGAACGGACACTTTATTCACGCCGGCCGAGAGAGAGGACCGGAGTTTCTATCTATCTATCTATCTTTAGAGCATCTTCAACACCCTCCACCACTTGCCCACCAAAGTAGCATTGGTGGTGCGGATTTGGTGGAGCGCTCGATGTCGTCACCAACAGCCTCATCTTCCTTAGTATAGTTGTACATGTCGAGCTCTCCTCGTACTTCGCCACCACCTGTCACTTTCATATCATCACGGGAAAATCATAACCAAACACCAATTAAAATGGCTAGGGCAAAACTACATCCATGTTGGTACCCAATCATTTTTCTAGATTTCTCATTTTGGGGTCCTAAGTGTTTTTTTGGAAATTTTAATTCTAAATTTGGAGTGTGCAACCCCAAATTAGTCAAGGTAGATCCATCATGTCCAGAAATAAGGGAAAATTTTAGTTTTTTTTCCCTCTTCCTCAGATACAAGCATGGATGTAAGTTTGCCCCAATGGATTTAAATTGCCGTTCCTCGGTACATTGAAATCACCATATACTGTGGCCCATGGTATTTTTGAGAGGCATTACTAATAATCATTTTTTCAAAACATTGTGGTAAAATTGATCCAAATTGGAGGAATTTTTTGTTAAAGTGGATGAAGATTTGTTCAAATGGATGAATGTACCCACAACAATGATCCACCATTAATACTATAGATGATAGTTGGTCGCCACCCCCCGAACGAATATTTATTTATTTTTGATAAATAAGGTTAGTTCCTTAGAAAATGAAATTCTTGATATTCATTTTGGAGCCAAAAATGATTAAAATTGGCCCAAAATGGCCCCAAAATCCCAAAATAGCTTAGAAATAGCAAAATATAGCTAAAAATAATTTATTTTATTTTCGTTTTTTGGTCCTCATAATTTCTGATTTTTTACGGTTTTTATTCTATGAATTATTTTTTGGCGACCCATCTATGGTACTACGATATATGGTGATTTCAGTGTACCCATTTGGTGGGCGTTTGCTGGTGACGCTTTTACACTTTCTCGAAGTTCCATCGAAATTCACTGCTTGCACATGATCAGGTAAGACAAAATGGGTGATGAGGACATTCTGACAGGCCAGCAACATCACCAGGGTAGCCATGCAGTACTCTGCACGGACCTGAAAATGCGGATTTAAATCGATCAGTAGACTCTGCCATGAGCCATTTCAAATGAGGCTTACGAGTTACCATCGCAAACTGGGGCTCCATCCAATGAACCTGATGGAAGCACGAGTACCCCAAAATCATCATGAACTGCAGGTGCGTGAATGGAGTGGGTACTTTCATCCATTGTAACAAAATTTCATCCAATTTGGATGAATTTTACTACAGAAATTTGAAAAAAATAATTGTTAGTAAAACCTCTCATAAATACCGTAGGCCACAGTATATGGTGATTTAGGTGATTGGAAACTGATGTCAATTGCCATGGATCCTTTTCAGTTTCATGGAAGCCGGCTGTTGCTTGGCACATCATTTGCAGCAATTGAGTAAAGTACTCTGCTCAATTGCGATGTGGTGTGGATGTACTAGCTACAAATCAATTATGGCGCAACTTGTCTAATTCATAGAGATGTCAATGATTCAAATCGCATAATTGTGGAAGTACCAATGGTCTAATTCAAAGAAATGTAAATGATTCAAATGGACTATAATTGTGGAAGTTCGATTGGTTTAATTTAAAGAAATGGAAATGATTCAAATGGCATAATTGTGGAAGTTCAAATGGTCTAAGGGCCGTTTTACATATGAAATCGAACCCGTGTTGATGTGTAAGAGGGCTCCAATCTTCATCTCTCATTGGCCCAAATCCCGAAATCAGCCCCAACCCCTTTACACCAAGATTTGAGGTCAAATTTTTGATACCAATTAAAAAATAATCAGAAATGACAAGTTTTGACAGGGGCCCAATTTCAAGAATTGGGTGCACTCAAAACGGAAGACCAATTCGTGGATTTGGGCCTGTTTTCAATTATTTCGTTTTTATTTGTCTGTGTTAGAAATGGATTTCTTTCCCAACAATTAGCACCCTTGGATTGTGTGCAAATCTAAAAGGCTCTTTTCGGTCTCTACTTTCCTTCATCCCCCACCATCTCTATGAACCCAATGCCATTAGATATGGAAGAAATTGGCTTTGTTATAATTTTACTATATTGAGTATTTGAAGTCAGGCTTAAGGCTAATATAGGCTAAAATTTGGTTGAATTGGGCCCAAGAAAAAAGAGCCTCGAGCCTTAACTCAAAGAAATGTACATGATTGATTCAAATGATATTTAACCCTTAAAGGTCTAGAGAACCCTTTCTGACCAGTATTATACTCCAATATTCCATTGTATATGGCATGGTTCCACACCTCATATGGATTTTATATCAAAAGTGAAATTAAAATTCATGTCGACATGATTTTAATGCGATATTGAGATCTCAATTTGGAACTTTCTATTTACAACAAATGTCAAATATACGCCAACGTATCTACTATCCCCATCAACCCTTTAAGGGTGACTTTGGGCAATTTCATCCACTCTTTTGGGCACCCATTTTTTCTAGTGTAAAAGTTGCTACTCCAAAAATCATGGCAAAAATTTGCCAATTTTTTTGGGCTGTGGTGGAGTATCAGAGCTGGGGTGGGAATTCAGCAAAAAGAGGGGGGGATAGAGAGCGTCATTGACAAGCTACGAATAATTGATTGATGGGGAATTTCATCATGGCCGGGCACATGGAAAGTATGGACGGAAGAATGAGCAATGCTTTGATGGAACTAGTCTGACCTTTGCTTTATTGTCATGTGAGCAACAGTGGCTACATTTCTCATTCACACTACTTACAGCTATGAGAGGTTCCCATCACGTTATGTTAGTAAGTTAGTGGGTTTGGTAGTAACCACTTCCTTTCTCGAAAGTTCTTGGTATTTGACTAAACTTGCCATGTGGCACATTTGCATTCTTCAACGACTTTTTCCAACATTCGTAACATCGTAAAAGGTGAAATGTCCCATGCCCATCCATTTCCCATGCAAGTTTATTATTATTATAAACAATTGTCACTTAATTTCTAAAAATCCAAAGGGTTTCGGCTCATCTGCAGATGTGTTATACAATAGAGTTATCTATAAAGTCAAGAAAACAAATTTTAAAAGAGGAAAGACAAGGTATAATTGGTTTTTTAACTTGAAAGGCGGTAAAACCGAGTTTTGGCTCCTTTTTTTTTGACCAATCATAATGCAATACGTTGTCAAGGATATTCGAACCTTGCACCTTATCAAAGTTAAAAAAGCTCCTTCAAGGCACACTTGAGTTCCCATGGGAGAATCTCTATGTGCCCCCATTGCCACTTTCATGTTCCCCCAAACGAAAGAGCTTGGTGGCTTGTAGGGGTGGATGTCATAAAAGTGTATTTGAGGAATGAAAAGAGAGTTCTATAGACAGGGTGTGTTGTATCTACTTTGCGGATAACTCTAGTATCCCTTCTCCAAATTTGATGAAGCTTTGTCTCAATGGGAAAAAAATAAATATAAAAATACAATAATGACAATAAAATTGATATTTAGAAATTATCGTGATGGTTAAAAAGAATTCTTTAATGAATTTGAAAGCATTTAACTTTCCAAATTTGTCACGATTGACTAAAATCACGTATTATGTTATAAAAAGGGAAAAAAATCAAAGATTTTATAGCAAAACATCATTATTTCTCCAAAATAGTAATTTTTTCAACACTATAATAATTTTGAGGTGTTCTAATTTAAAAAATTCTCATGTGTATAGTTTGGCTTTTATTGAAATTATTACAATTAGGTTGAAAAGTATACTTGATTTCTTCTTCAAAAAATGAAAACTTCAAAACATCAAAATTTAATATTTAAAGCAACCAATTGAAACAATGCAACAATCATTAAATGGTTAATTGGATTCTTAGAGGGTTAAGGAACTTGGAATTTTTCACTTGTGAGTTAAACGGGGGTTTTAATGGGCCGGCAAAATTTGGACTTGTAGAATGCAATTCATGATATTTTTGTATTACATCACATCATATGTCACAATCACGGCATGAATATCTTTTCATTTTCAAAATTCGAATAATTCCATAGTTTTTGCACAATTTTTTTTTCAAACTACTTTGGCCAAGATTTGTTCTCATTAAGAGGATAATATCTCCTATGTTATTGTCTTGTTTGTTTTTAAAATTGTTGAGTTTGTTCTAAGCTTGTATTATTAAGTGATCATATTTTTTTGGACGCTCCATCACAAAGAAATTTGGATATAAAGATTGTTGTTTCTTTTTTTATAGTTATGATCTTAATGGAAATGGTACAAGTGGATCTTTATGAAAATTCGTGGAGTGTTGTGCAAGAGAATATTTTTTAAGATAATATGCTTAAATTGTGGAAATGTAGTCTTAATTTGATGATTTGATGGAATGTCTGCAAAGAAGTGAGTTTTGCCTTTAAAAATAAGAAAAGAACCATACGTACCTAGCTTTAAAAAGATGAGACTATCACCACACTCATCAAACATAAATAATGAACAAATGGCACTCAACAACAAAGAAGATGTTATCCAAACGCATGGAAGTTTTCATTTAAAAGCAAGAAAAATGTCATTTAAACGACTGAGGGGGTCCTCCACCTAAAATTGCCTCATTTTGGTTGTTTTTGTTCATGATCTCTGAATGCTTTTCAAAACCCCTCTTCACATTTCAACTGTAGGGTTTTGTACTCCTAGGCCTTATAAACCATCCCTAAAATTCTGAGTACATTTGACTGTACGGATGCCAAGATAATAGCAAATGAAGTTGATATTTTGGAATATCATGTCCTGGAAAATCTAGGCGGTTTAGCTTTGATGGGCTCCCAAACTCCAAAAATGTTGTAATGATGTGCCATTTTTGACCATCCTCAAGATGAGGTACATAACATTCTTTAGCAATCTCGCTATTTACCTTTGGAAATTAGCATCGCATGCTAGAATCATTGCAAGAATCATAATCTTATGGGAGAATCAAAGCCATCTTTAGCTAAAGATGGTTTGGCAATTCAACAAAGCTATGTTTTTTTTAACAGTTTTTTTATGTTCTACATCATTGATTCCTTGTTTAGATGTAAATTCTCTGCACAAGCAAAAGGGTGTGATGTAATACTAGCTATATAATGTTACGTAGTTAACAAGATGCATGACTCAATTTGACAACATTAGGAATTTAGGACCTCACTGATTTTTAACGATTTCCATGCGACATCCGATATTTCATGGGTTCGTACTTTTTTCGCACGAATTCCGCAAGGATTTCGCGCTAATTCTGCACTGAATCCGCACGGCTTCTATGTTCATTCTTTTCATTATTTTACACAGTGCAGAATTTGTGCGGAATTAGCGCAAAATCCGTGTGAAAAATGTACGAACCCATGAAATATCGGATGTCGCACGGAAATCGTTTAAAATTTGTGGGGTCTTAATTTCTTGATGAAGATGTTCAATTCATTAGCAATTTTCAGAGACTTTGTAATGGGTGGGGGTATGAAGGAAAACAAGAGATATTGGCCAAATTGGATTATCCCTTCAACTCTTGTCTAATTAAAAGAGCCTCACTACTCATGGCATGCAACCCATGTGAGCTGGATAGAATTTTTTTTCAGGTGCACAATGAATCTCATTGATTTAAATTTTTTAGCAAGCCTATCTGAAGTGTTGAAGCAAATTTTGGTGTTTTGAACACCTAAGTGGAGTTTTGATTGTATGAACATAATTCCAATTAATTTTTTTGGAAAGAAGACTCATTTACCCATGACATCGTATTTTTAATTTTGGAGAAATGGGCATCGGCCGAAAGAATGGTCTCTTGGGACAAGAAGGAAAATGTCATTTAAAAGCAAACATTATTTCATTCAAAAGCAAACAAAGTCTCATTGAAAAACAAGCAAAATGTCATCTAGATATTGTGGACCTAGCGTTATTGGTTTGGTTAAAGGGTGAAAGCACGGTAAACTGAACCATTAAAGTCATCCTTAGTGTTGAAATTACAATTTCTTGGTCAAAGGCCATAAATTACGATAAAAAATTAATATATTTAAGTTCTAATTTGGTAGAGCCCTCCATAGTTCTGTTAGGTACTTCAATCCAAAGTTTCAAATTAAAATATTAAACAATGGTTACTAAAAGTAAAGCTTGAAAATAGATGTCTAAAACAAATTTCGGGAGCAAATCTGATGAACTGAATCATGTTCAATATGATTATAAATTATATATTCTATAAGTTCATTGTGCATTTGAGGGCTTCAAAGAAAAAAAATCTTGAAAAAATTAATATTTAATGCAGTTTCAACATGTTTTATATCTACTTTTCAATTCGATCACAACTACTTTTTCAATTTTAACCGCTTTAACCTTACTATAACACACATAAATACTTATTGAACATGTTTTTATTTCAAGTTTTTTGTTAGAATTTGTTAAACATTGTATCTTTTATTTTGTCCACAAAAAAGAATTCACAAAAAATAAAAAATTTAATGGATTTTTGGACCCTACATTGTTGCTTCTTCACATGGATCACAAGTGGTTCAATTTAGCATGCTTTCACCCTAAAAGTTAAATCTATGCAGTCCGGAATGACCTTAAACTACCTAGGTGCTAGCCAAGAGGTGGGCTCTCTATAAAGAGTGCTTATTAGTACCAAAGAGGACGGCGGTTCAATTCGAGTCGGATGCATGTCGTGTGGGCTAATACTTCCTTGTTTGATAGGAACCCTGAGCATGATGGGGATTGCTCCTGGGCCTCATGTTATAGTGGGGGCGTCGCTCTTAGCTGATAATGATTAGGAGCTTTGGGTCTTACTAGTTGAGATATTGTAGGAAGAAAAATCCAAAAAAACCACCCGCAGGGGAGCACTAGAAACGTGCTCTCTTCGTTCACAATGTCACAATGTTTGTAATATGTTGCTATGCAATGGAAATAAAGCATCCATTTGCTTCAAAATAAAAATAAAAATAACATCTGTATTGGCATGATTACCAAAAATTCAATAGAGACCCAACGAACATTAAATAATGCACACCCCATCCCTCCCCTCAGGATGGGGTCGGGGCACTTAACGGGGAGTTTTCCAAGGAAACCAACTAAAATCCAATATTTTATAAAAGCAACCGGTTTTAGACAAGAACCCATCCAGTTAGTACCCATGTTTCACCTAGGTAGCACCCGAGTATTAGCCTAAAACTATGAGTTTCAACGGGTAATTTGGCAATTCCATTTGGCTGATTTTACACTAACTGCCGAATCTCCCTGTACATTGGGGCCGTCGTCGGGGTGTTGTTCTTCAATGGTGGGTACCATGAACATCGTCCATGCCGGTGGGGCAAGAACGGACAGAAGCAATGATAGCCATGCCGGGATGTGCAGGCAAGTGTGCAGCGGCAGTGAGGTGGTTGCAAGCGGGCATGTGCCCCTCCCTCATCAGGATTTGCAACCCCAGCGGCAGCAGCCCGGCTTGATCGCACAAATGACGAAACCAGTGAGTAATGTACCAACAATATCCCACTCCCTGCAAATACCAGTACAGCTTCCTCACAGATCCCCCGACATGGCAACAACCCATTGAAATAATTCCAAGAGTACCCTCGCACACGGAAGCACCGTGAGCGGGAAGATCCCCATGAGCCCATCTCATGGCCCTTTCACACCAGAAATCCGACGCAAGCCCGTCTGCGTTCCTGAATTTCAGGTGGGTAAATTGAAGAAATGATTTATTATTCTGAGCTTGTCTTATCCTGCTGCGAACACTCTGCAGCACTATTCAACTGCACCGCAAATTCACTGTCATTCCTTTTTTGCGTTGTGAAACTATTTACTTGCGTCTTCATCACTGTAGATTGCATTAAATTATGATTTATTTTCACCATCTATTTACCTTGACTGACGCAAATTTCCAATGCACGCGTGTTCAAGTGACTGGTGTGTATGGGCCTTCAAAGAAGTCACTTTGTGTGAATTTTGGGATACATCAATAATGCACAGTGCCAGGCTTGAACAGACATGTAAAGCTCAACAAAATTTCTCCCAGACAAATCACGAAAAAGATGGTGTCAAACATGATTTGGTATTTGTGTTGTTCAGAGAATTCTGACACTATCAGTTGGAAAAAATGAAGCTGCAGCTCTTCCGGCTGCTTCTTAGAGTGGCCAAATATTACTGTACTGTACTACTATACTATCACTGTACTGTACTATACACAACTCAAAACAGAGTTGTAAGGTTTTTATCATCTTGCTAGACACTATTTTCTTTCTGGTGTTTTTCTCTCGTCTACATTTCAATGACCACGAATTGCTCCTCTCAAGTCTTCTCCAGTTTCCTATGATAGATTGTCAGCAAATCGATCAACCTGACAAGCAGTGACCTACGTATACATGGTACAGAAAAAATATGAACTTAACCTGGCTTTTAAAAAGCAGGAAAAAAAACAACACAAGCAAACCTTCCTAGTTGTGCAATTAACCCTTAAACGTCAAAGTAGCCCCATGGGCTTATTTATGAGAGAATAATGAAGAGAAAAGTGGATTTTCTCAAACAAATCAAGCGAGGATTGGTGCGTTGGAAAGCTATTGAAAAGGCGATTTAGATTCCAAATTTGCGCCTCATTTGGGAGATTGTGGAAACATTGGCAAGCAATCAAAGTTATCAAAATGAGAAGGAGTTGAGGTTGGGACAGTTGAGGTCGTTTTTTGAAAAGTGCCGCAGTGCTACAGTGCTGGCCAGCAGTGGCCAGCAGAGCCGTTATTTTATTTTATTTTATTTTATATTTTTTATATTTTTAAATTTTCCCTCCGAAAATTTAGATGCCTTCCGGGCTGCCTTGCCCAGGGCCTCTTGACGTTTAAGGGTTAAAAAACAAAAACTTCACTCAACCGTGGCCGTCTCTCTGAGCTTGTAACTTCGAGGGCTTCATGAAGCTCTGCTTTCCTTTTCCCAGAAGTTGAGCCTGTATCGCCATATTTGTTTAATTGGGGATTTTCGCCATATTTGGACTCTTTGAAATCTACAATTGGTATAGAATTTTCCACTCAATCTATGCTAGTTGTAGATTTCAAAGAGTCCCAATATGATAGAAATTCTCAATTAAACGAATATGGCAATCTGAGCTTTCTCCAGTTCTTGAGGATGAAAGGTCTAATGTGATCTCGCAGCCGCTTCACATTTGCTATTTGAACTGGCTTGATGGTGAATTCCTCAGAGCATCCGCACCCATGCACACGCTAAAGTTGACTCGCTAAAATTATTCACCTACATTTAAAGAGCCCTTGAACTCACACTCCCCCACCCTTGAATGCCCCACAAAGGTGCACATCAAATAGTCAATGGACCAATCATATGTAGAATGTTGGATATAGTCAACTAAATTTAGATTTTAAAGGCCATTTCTAAACACGCTAGGATTGAGGGTCAAGAGGCATTTTTGAAGGCCCCTTAGCATTTACCATCTAGTTATTGCGTGTGTTAGACTTTGGGAGGGCATGGGTGCGGATGCTCTCAACACCTTCCACTAGACATTTGTAAGACCATGGGTTTCTTTAGTTCTAAAATTTCAGACCCTATTGCTATAAATGAAGTATTGGTCTAAAACCCGCACCCGCTCTTTGTAGAAGGAATAAACTAATTTTAGTTCATGCTTTGGATTAGAAGACACGTGCTAGAGTGATTGAACGGGCTTAGCACTTCTTCAAACCAAGGCCGTTGTCTTTGAGGGACCCGCTCTTATTTTTATTAAAGGAGAATCATAGGTGATTGAATAATGAACCGGTTGTCTATTTTGCGCAAGAGCGGGGCCGGGTGCTTTATGGGGAGCAGCTCTAAGGTTTTTTAGAGCATGCCCACCGCCCGGGGAGTGCACTTAAAGTGAAGATTAGAAATACACGTGAGTGCGTTTTAATAGCATACCCCTACAATACTTGGCCTTAAAATAGTTTTTAAATTAAGATTTTTTAGGGGCTAAATCATTACGTATATATCTATCATTTGGTATAAATTTTAGGACCAAATGTTTCTAAAATCCTATAAAAGAAATGATAGAAGTTTGCTCTAAAATGTGTTGTTTTTTGCTTCAAAAATCAATTAAAAAATATGTACAAGTGATTATTTTTTGAAATTTATACAACAAGAACTTTAGATTGTGTTTAACAACTGCATATTTTTTTTACAATTTTTAGGTGATTTTTTAGTATGTACATAGAGGGGTCAAAAGTACGCACTCACATGATTCCTAGTCTTAACTTTAAGTGCACTCCCCGGGGCCCACCGCCTATTATGTATCTCTAAAACTTTTGTTGTGAATGAAGTCTCATGCCACTTTATACACATGAGACCTCGCTTGTTCTCTATGTGAGTGTTAGGATAGAGAATTGGGCCAAAATTTTCCAGACATCTCTATATTTTACAGATACATATTTCGGAAAACACTGAATGGGGTGCAAGTTTTTGTATTTCCATCTCCATTTGAGGTCATGTCTGTAAATCTTTAGAGATATAGAAACACCGGTGGGATTGCTCTTTGTTGGTCGAAAAAACTCGGTAGACAAACCACCCAAGGAAACGTACAGTGGAGGTTCTTTGGTTTAAGGAAGGTCAGATAGTCTATTGTAATGTAATTAAGGTCACTTATGAGGTAATTTTCTATTGTAGTTAGATTATTGGGAGAAATAAAGATAAATTAACCCATTGGATATAGGTATAGGAAATACTCTTTAGCCTATCTCTAATTTCTGTCCATGACTTATGGATGCAACAATACAAATATGCAGTCACTGTCTTATCCTAGTGTGTTGGCTTATAAACAAAGGCAGCTTTTAGCCTGAAGGGATTACAAAACATATAGCTCAAGGCACGAAAGTAACAATTTCCTGTTGCGTTTGCTCAAGGCATAACCTCACCAAATTTGCTTGTAGCATCACTCATTCATCACTCATGTATCCAAGTATTGCTTATAGCATTATGTTCCTTTTATTGCTCAAGGCTTTACAACACCAAGCTATTGTCTTTAATATTCTTAACCACCTGCACACATTGCTTTCCACATACACAAAATCTCAATTGCTTTAAGCTTGACCAGTTCATTCACCAGAGGTACAACCACACAGCTTATTGCTTATAGCACTAACATACTATAATTAGCTTTAAGCTTCCTTACTTCAACAGGTTATCAAATAATTCTCTCTTTCTCAACTGCCTCAACTTTGGAATTTATAAAATCACTGCAATTACTACTGCATACACTCATTCCTTCACATCAATTATCGCTAAAGCATGTGTTCTAACCATACTGAACAGTTGCTTTAAAGCAGTTACAACCACTAAATCAATTTGTTCAAAGCCTTAATCAATTTCTTACACAGGATCAACCTGTGGTACACGAATTCCAGTGACTTAAACAATTATTTTAAGCATACATACATTCACAAATTCTGCTTTAGATCCACTGCAGCTTCCTTAAGCAAATAATGACTGGATAGCTCTAAGCACATACAATCTCTAACTATGCTTTAAGCAGACCCCAGTTACTGCTAAGCACACATAAACAAATTGCTTTAAGCACTACAACAACAAAATTGCTTTAAGCCTTAACAACTAAACAACTCCTTTCACAGGAGGTACAACCACTTGCCCAATCACTGGGACTTACAAAAACTTCACAAAAACACAAACTGTATCAAAACATTGCTTTAAGCTTTCTATTACAAAAACAAGAGTCCTTACACAGAATTAAGCAAAGTATGCTTGCACTAAAGAATTGGAGCCAGATCTCACATCTGATACCGCTCCAAGCTCAAAAATAATGAGAGAGAGAAAGAGAAACATAACTCTTTTAATACTAAACTACAAGCTCAAAGTAACTTCCCAAACCGGTCTAACCAACTTAACTTCCTAACCGTTTGAAACTACTTTGACATCAAAAGCTCTAAAGAAGTTCACACTAAAACTAAAACTAAGGGTATTGAGAACCCTATTTGCACAAAAAAAAACAAAAACACAAGTGTCCTACTAACTTTCTATGTTTACACTCTTAGCCCTCCTAACACGCAATTTGCTATTTATGCACTTGGCCAAGTGCGTTCATTTCACGAGCAAATCTTGCTTAAAAAGTTGTGTAAAAAGTTCTCTAAAAAACAACAATTTTGTTTTTCTACAATCATTTACAACACACAATTCGCTATTTGCGCACTTGGCCATATAATCATGCACTTGGCTCCTGGACGCATTAAAAAATTTGTGTATAAATTTGTTTAAAAATTTGTTTAAAAAACAACGATTTTGTCTTTCTACAATCACTTTCATTCTAAACTAACAATTCTTTTATTTATTTTTTATCCTTATCTTTATTTTTATCTTTTTTATCTTTAATTTTATCTTGTTTGTTTCTTCTCATCTTCTTTCTACCTACTGTTGACGTCAAAATCTTGGCCACTATTCCCAAATCATTGTAGCAGATTTGGAATCATGGACAAGTCCACATCATCTTTAGCTAAACATTGGGTGGTGAGACATTTTATATAATGTTATAGCTTCTACAGTGCTACTGTTGAAAAGGGTGGACTCTACTAAGTGCTAACTAAGAACCTTATGACACTTGGTGATTTACATATGTATATTCCCTTTGTCCCATACTCCCATAATAGATGACGTTTTTGAAAAAAATCAAAAAATAAAGCAAACTAGAATGATTTCATCAAATCTCTAAATGCAATAAGTTTCTATTTTGGGGTAGCTGTCTATTGAAGCAATGTCATATTGTTTTGTTAGTATGTATCGGGTATGTGACAACATAGTGATGTTTGTTGCAATGTATTCTTTGATGCAACGAACGTATGCTAGTATTGATTTTAACTAGCTCATATGTTATTTGTGATCCACATATGAACAAAGATAAGCTTCACAGACAAAAAACACTTCATTTGCGCTTTTTTTGTAATTTTTGCTTTCTCAGAATATGTAAACAACAACTTCAAATTAAATAAATGATTTGCATCAAGTAATTTGGGACATTTTTTGTTCTCAAAAGCTTCAATTAGTATGGGGCAGAGGGAATATTTGAAGAGTCCTTTGAGTTAGGTCCTCTTTTCACTAGAGGCGAGAAGCCCTAGGGAAAAAAAATTCAGCTAAGCTACCAGTAGAAACACTGCTCGTGTAAACTAGTGAAAATATCCACCAGAAGACTCCACATGAGGAGCTAGACTACTATACCTGACAATTAGAGTGAACAAGTCATACCAAATAATTAATTTTTTTGTCCAAATGATGCAAATATTTTCTAAGATCCTGCCTACTCTAGAATTCCAACTTAGACTCGGTTCACACAACATGTAATTCTCATTTGTGGAAAAGAAGAAGTAACGTTCACATAGGTGGAAAATCAATTGTGAGGCACTTTTGAATCACATTTGCTTTTGAGGTTCATGCATCAATGTGGATTAGCTTTACTGATGTGATACACAAATGTGCATCTTCAAACTTTTAGAAAAAATGGATTGAAATGTCTTTAAACTAATCCAAGTGATACTCTTGTTAGTACTACATGTTGAACTCCAAATAAGAAGTTGGTGGTTCTACCGTAGCCTAAGTATGTGTAACTATTTGACTTAACCCCTAAATGCCTAGAGCCCTCTCCAAATTCGGCAGTTTTGCAAAGATGCATTATAGAATGCAACTTAGAGGGATATTTTGAACTTGATATATGAATAAAAGTTGTACATTATGAATTTTTAGATTCTATCCATATGGTTAGATCTATGATTGCTATTACCAATAATTTTGTATAAAATTTGAAACGTGAAATTCAAAATTATTTTGTAATTCAATTACGAATAAGATATTGACAATCTACGGATGAATTTTTTTGTGATTGGTTGAAATGTAATACTCTAAGTGTAGTGATTTTTGGAGATTTTTTGGTTGCTTAATTATATGAGTTGACTTTTTTTAGAGCACTTTTACACTGAAATCTTCATTATTTTGGGTGAATCACTACAACATGAAATGAGGCATAAAATTTTCACAAATCATCCCCTTTCTAATCAGATCACATATGCATGAAGCTAACTTCCCATAGAATCTACAGTAAAAATTCCACACTACTAAAAGTGCTGACGGATGAGAAATTATGGATGAAATTTGTACATCGTCCAAAAAATGGACGCTTAGGCAGTTAGGGGTTAATGGAGAAATAGAATGACTCCGATCCTAGGAAATCACCCTTGACAAAAATGCCAATGAAGGGTTAGGGCCTCTTTCCATGCTGCTTGGTCCGGTTGATGCAACTATTCAAAGTAATAGGACAAAACATTCTCCACAAATTCACTTACCGGAGTGGGTGAGCGGTTTATCATGATTCTAAGTTTCTCTGATTTCGGTAGGCAAGTCCATTGGTGGTGATTGGCGAGTCTTGAGGTATCTAATATGTGTGAAGTTGTTATTAATTCCCGTTCCACCCATCGGGTCCACATAAAAGTGGAATTGCTCTATAGAGCACCAAGTAGCATCCTTTGTGGATTTGCCCATCCACGTATCCATCATGGAAGGAGTCCCTTAGTCTAACCATTGATTGTGCAAAGATTCATGCTTGGTGTGAGTGATTTGCTTACACCAAAGTTTCTGTAGATGGCATGGTAGAATGCAAAACATGATGTTGCCACCTCATCTTGGTGTGAGGCTCCGTGCTGTTGGGGACACATTTGAGCCTCATTAGTCAAAGCTACCTCCAAACTGACAGTGGGCCCATGAAATATCATGCTGCTGACCATGCTCTTAGAGCAGGGCCACCCATGCTCTCAGAGAGTCTCTCACACTCCAGAAGTAGATGAAAAGTGCCAAGGGCCCTTTCAAAATACCTCTTGACTCTCGATCCTAGTGTGTTAGAAATTGGGCCTTCAAATCACTATTTAGTTGACTATATCCTCCCATTCTACTTATGATTGGTCCATTGACTATTTGATGCGCACTTTTGATACGTGAAGGGCGTGCAAGGGTGGGGGAGTGTGAGTGCAAGGGCCCTTCAAATATAGATGAATAATTTGAGAGAGTTAGTCCTAGCGTGCATGGGTGGGAATGCTCTTACAACATAATATTGAGCAGCCTTCATGCCCACCGCTTTTCCTTCATGCCCACTGCCTTTCCTTCATGCACTTTGCTCATCACCTTGAGCCTCCACCTGTCCACTTAGCTACTGATGAAGTACTGTTGGGTGTGGAATATTTCACACCATCTAATGTAGAGCCAAGGCAGAGACAGTGCATGCTACTCAATGTTATGAGTGGATATGGATTCAAGCCTCCGTCAAATTTCATGTGTGATTCTTAAAAAGTATATATCTTCGAGAAAAAGTTGCATGAAGATGCAGAATTTCAGGAGTGGAGAACAACATAAACTGCAAAAACTTTCTAGCCTGTCAACATGGAGAACTAACTGACAAATTGCTGCCTTGACTTTTGTGTGAAGGGGGCCTTACGTTATTTTAGTTCCGTGTAACTTAGCTCATTGTCTGAGTGTTGGATGTGTGCAAGGAACGTGCCACAGAAGGAACCAAACTGCTGAAGCTCCTTTTCACAAATCAGGCTTGATTTTTTGTTTTTATTTTTTTTGGCACACAAGGGGAATAATCCCCAAGGCAAATCCTAAAGGTTGCATTAGGGTGGATCATGCAGAAGAGACTTTGACCGCGTGGGGATTTGAACTCTTGACCTCACTGGTACTAAGAAGCACCTCTAGCACTCTTCAAGGGTCATTTCGGACCTTCAGGTTTGAAATTATCACTCTCTCTAACTTAACCCCTAAACGTCCTCACCCCTCTCCAAATTCAGCAGTTTTGCAAAGATGCATCATAAAATGCAACGTAGAGGAGTATTCTAAACTTGATGTATGAATAAAACTTGTACATTATCAATTTTAGATTCTATCCATATGGTTAGATCTGCGAATGCTATCACCAATATTTTTGTATAAAATTTGAAACTTGAAATTCAAAATTCTTTTGTAATTTGATTACAAATACGATATTAACAATTTGTACATGAAATTTGTTGTGATTGGTTGAAATGTAATAGTCTAAGTGTAGTGATTTATGGAGATTTTTTGGTTGCTTGATTTTATGAGTTGACTTTTTCAAGAGCACTTCTACACAAAAATCTTCGAAATTTTGGGTGAATCACTACAACATGAAATGAGGCATAGAAATTTCACAAATCATCCCCTTCCTAATCGGATCACACATGCATGAAGGTATCTTTCCATAAAATATATAGTATAAAATCCAGAGTGCAAAAAGTCAATGACGGATGATAAATCTGTGTTTGATTTTGTCCATCGTCCACATTCTGGACGGTTGAACGTTTAGGGGTTAACCTTTAAACGACATTTTAGGTCCTCAGTGGGCAGTTCGAGGATCTCTCAAAGAATATGGATTGTATATTTGGGCCGGGCATGGGTGCATGATCAATCACAACAAAGAAACAAGCATACGAGGAATCAATTGGGAACTTGGGCAAGAATAAAATGATTCTTCGATACCTTTGATCTAAACATTGTGAACAAGCATGATAGAATTTGTTGTTGCAACTAAGCACATCATATGCCTCACCTTGTTGTGCATTCAATGATCTATGTCTGGTTAGAAGGAGTTGAGTAGTGCTCCTGCTAGAAGCAATATTTCTTGGAAATCAAGCCTAAAGGGCTTGGAAGGACGTTTAAGGATTAACCCTTCAGTGCCCAAGTGCCGAGCTAACCACATTGTGGTCACTAAGTCCCCTGCAATTGGCATGTCTCTTAATCCGTGAGGTATTTAAACACTAGAAGAAAAGAGGGACTTGTACACAAAGCATGTGCACTCAGATATGGCCAAATTCACTCATAATTCCATTATGGGCTGAGTGTACAAGTCCCTCTTTTCTTCTAGTGGAAGGTGAGTTGCGAGGTTCACATGTGTGTAATTGTATACTACACCCACTAGGCAAAAAAATATTAAAAAAAAATCATTTTGAAGGGATCAACTATCAAAATACTAATGCACAAAACACCAAAATACTGCAAATACTTACAAATACAACACATGTACGTACTATGCGGTATTTCTTCTGTTTAGAAGTTTGTTATCTTGTTTTATCTATTTGGATTGTGTTCTCTTGTTCATGTTCCATTAGTGTATGTATTATGATCTTGATCAATGTACCAACTCCTTTTATATTTTAACGTGTAAATATTTGTCCTAAACCGTATATGAATACTATGACTTATAAAAATTCACAATATTTATGTGTGAGTCCGTTCTTGACATGGAAGATTGCAATAGAGAGGTGTTAACACAAGTCATTGATAAACATTTTCACTTTCATTTTTGAAATTTTAACTCAAATTCTATTTTAACTTTGAAGTCACACATCCTCCAAAGTCTCATTTTTGAGTGTGCATTATACAATTCAAAGTTTATGGGGTTTTTGCCTTTCCTTTATCCGATTTTGCAAGGGAGCGACGGAAGATATCGATGAGTCTGGTGTCTATTCTCGACAAGGGAGAGAAGTTTTGTTCCAGGTCCTTTGTCTGATGGACACTAGATCATTGCCATTACAAACATACACTTTATTCACGCCAACCTCGAAAAAAGACCAGAGTTTCTATTTATTTGCCAAAAAGACGATTTAGTATGGTCCACACTATATTACATTTGAACCCCAAAACATCATACTGAGGAATGGCCTGTAATAGGTACCACTTTTACGCGTCTCACATAGTGTGACTTATGTTTAACTCATTTTATGTGTGCTAGAAATTCCGTCTTTAACACCATATATATAGTTGTAGCCATGGTGTTTATAACACCCTCTAATTTTTGTAATTTTCCAATGTTTTTTTTTACCAAAGAAATATTTCTCGAAAATCACACTATTTGTGGAGGGGTACCCATATCAGGCCATCACCCACTGTAGGTGGAAGGTTGGCCATTATGTGAGTGGAAGGTTCGAAAAATCGAGTGTTCTTCAATGTTCTTCATTATTCACTTTCTCACCATACAAAAATAAATAAATAAAAATTCCCAATTTTTTTTTTTTAGAATTATTTTCAGACCTCCGCTGACGTACCGTGTTCACACTAAATTGAAGGGCACAGAAAATAACATTATTTCGGCGTAGTGTCAAGGAAGAGGTGGAGTGTGCGCACAGGCAATGACTGAAGGGAAGGAAGGAAATGGCGCAAAATTTCCTGATTGAGACAAAAGCAATGTGACAAGAGCAACACATTATCTTTTGTACTCTCACAACAACAACAACAAGATCAATCGATCTCTGCTCTGAAACTGAAACCACAAAAATCTCTCCATCACTTCTTCTTCATCATCATCTTCTTCTTCTTCTTCTTCTTCTTCTTCCATAGCTCAACTGAAGGCGGAGCTTTTTCCACTCAAGCTGCTTCAACACTCAACTTACTTGGCCATTGCAACAATTGGAGATTCTTACAAGTACTCCGTGTCTGTGAGCCGGTGGTCACTTCATCAACAACAACAACAACCACTGCAGTCGGTACGCTTTCAAAACTTGAATCTTTTTTCGTTTCTTGGGTGACAGAGAGTGTGGGATGGATTGAAACGAAGAAGAGATCGTTGCAATTGTGCTGTGAAATTCCATTCTGTTGAAGCAAAGGAGTGTTTCTTTGTTGCAGTTTGAGTAGGGTTTCAGATTGCTGCATTTTATTTTAAAAACTAAGTCAATTGAATATGTTTTGTTATAATTTTTGTCGAATCTTTTGCGCCTTTGAGAACAAAATCACTGAAAGTTTGGTGTAGGCAAAGTTTCCATCTTTGAAGGTGGAAATCTGTGTCCATCGCTGAATGAAATGAAAAAAAGCTTCAATCGTCTGTTGATGAAGAAAAGAATTCAGACTTTAAGAGAGATTTTTTCAAAGGTGGGTGGGGGAGCTCTATTCTGTCAATTACCAACCAATTTTCTTGAAATTATTTTCAATAATCCATGTCGACAGTCACTCTCACTAGTAATGCGAAGGACGGTTTGGTAGTACTCTCAGTGTTATTATGGGTTAACTTAGAGTTGGGCAATGCCAGAAAGTTATGATGGTTTTTGTAAAGAAAGGACACCCAAAATGGACCTGTGAAATGAATGCACTTAGAGCGTATAGAATATTCTGACCTCTCGCTTTCAGTTGTGCTGGGCTACGGAGGTTTTGGGAGAGTTTTTTTTTCCTTTCTGTTTTGTAGGACTGGTTTTTCTTATTTTATGTCCTTTTTGGTTTTTTTTCCTTCTTTGGGTTATGTCGCTGTTGTTGAAAGAGGACGTTTTCTGCAGTTTGCCACCGACTGTATAGTCCCTTGCATAAAGAACTAAAGCCAAATTCAAGTGCTTGTTAATTTAGTAGTGCTACACAAAGACCAGTCTTTTAGTGTTAGTGCATAGAAACAAAACAAATGTCCCTACAATGTAAGGTCATATATTTATCAGGTGCTCCTGCAATGCACGAGCAATACTTTTTGCCGATTGTGAGATTTTGTTACTGTGTCAATCTATTCCATCTATGTGATCCTTGTGTACACTCCTGAGGTTGCCTTTTCTAACGTCAAATTTCAATATCTACATTACGTCAACTCAAAAGAGTGTGTTAATTATGTTAATTTGCCCTGAAATGTTGAGTTGAGAGAAGGGCAACCTAGTAGAGAGGGTAGCTCTAAAGTAAAAGGTGCTAGTTTCGAAGTAAAAGTGGGGAGCCATCAAAACCCAAAAATCAATAATTGCCTTCATTTTCTAACTTATGTTTGCTTTCTTGTAACAAAAACTATAATCGCCTTCATTCGTGTTTGGTTTGTTGTCATTATGATTCTTGTGTACACTCTTGAGGTTGCCTTCCTCTTTCTCAATATCTACATTATGTAAACTCATTAACTCAAAAGAGTGCATTAATCACGTTAATTAGTTGTGAAATTCGGGCAACCTAATAAAGAGGGTAGCTCTAAAGTAAAAGCCGCTAGTTTGAAAGTAAAAGTGGGGAGCGATTGCACTACATAAGAGGCCCAAAGAAATTTAAAAATAGAACAAAAAATTTGCCTTCATCAATCAACATATCTGACTTATGTTCGGTTTCGGCTGGAGACACAGACAGAGTGTTGGAGCCCGGTCGGAGCAGAAAGAAAGAAGAGCGTGATTCATTCATTAATTGAATACCGAAGGGGTTGCAGGGGGTGATGATGGCCTCATCGGTGGATGCGGAGGCGATTGTGTCTGGATTGCGAGGCGCGGTGCGCAAGGGGCTCACGAGGCCGGCCAAGTGGAGACTTGAGCAATTGCAATGCCTCCTCAAGCTCGTGGAGGAGAATGACGACAACATCTTCGCCGCTCTTCATTCCGATCTTCGCAAGTCCAAACACGAAGCCTTCATCTCCGAGGTCGGTCGCTTGCCGTTGCTTCCTTCCTTCATTCATTCATTCCCCTCAATTTGCATAATTTCTCAATTTGGTTTCTCTCTCTTTCAATTTGGTTTCTCTCTATCTATCTATCTATTGATCATTTAACCCCTAAATGTCTGAAAATGCCTTTGCGGCAAGTGTATATTTCTTGTATTTGGAATGGATCCACACCTTTAATGGGTTTGAGTTCAACAAAGAAGTTGAAATTTAGATCAATGCGGTTCTAGTGAGCTATTGAGATCCCAATTTAGAACTTCTTGTTGGTAGCAAATGCCAATTATACGAAAACGTATCTACCATCCTCATGGGATGTTTAGGGGTTAAAATAAATAAATAACAACACTCTCTTGTGATAACATTCTTTAGAAATCCAAGCTTAGCATGGACTAGAAAACCTTTGAGAGCTTAAGTAGGATATGGGACATAATGGTAAGTTGTACACAACACTCTCTTGTGATAACATTCTTTAGAAATCCGAGCTTAGCATGGACTAGAAAACCTTCGAGAGCTTAAGTAGGATATGAGACATAATGGTAAGTTGTGCTCTTGGATTGAAGATGTCTAAAAGTGTAGTTTTTTAGGGTTTTACATTGAACGTAGTGTTATGGGTTTGTAACTAGTGATGGGCTGTTATTAGTGAAAAATGATCATTATATGTTAGCTTCTTGTTGGATATGAGATATTTGTGGGTAAGGGTATAACCTACATTCTAGAAATCTATGGTCATATAATGTATTAGTGATTATGGAATAGTATGGAATATTCTTACAAGGAAATTGTAGGCAATGCTTTATTTAAAACATATTTGTTTGATGTCCACTACCTTATTATGTCTTTGATGATGGTGAGATCTAGGTGGGTTCCGATTGAATTCTAGTTTTAACTCATTTAGCATTATGAATGTTGATTCTTACAATGTTCATATTGAATTTGATGAGCTCCGTATTTCCATGAAACGAAAAGTAACAAACCAATGAGTTTGATATTGGTTGACAATAGGTTATACAAGAGTTTGACATTGCAAAACTTTTGGGTCATGATTACTACTGGCTCTTGATTTCACAAATGGTTTTTTTCTTTTTCTTTTGAGTCATTGAAATCCTAAACCTAATTTTTTTTTCCTTTTTGGCATGTGCAGGTCAATGCAGTGGCAAGTTCTTGCAGAACGGCAATGAAGAATCTACATAAGTGGATGGCTCCTGAGAAGGTCTGTTTATTGTTGAAAGAGGGGGTTTTAAAGCAGAAATTTAATATGTTTTTTAGCTGCAGAAATTTGTAAAATTAGTCAAGAGCTTCTTTTTTCGTGTGTGATCTCTGATGAATGCAAATGAAATTTTTTGTAAACCAAAATTTGACTAGTAATACATACCCTTGCATTTTGCAGAAAGGAGTTCCCATTGCAGCTTGGCCAGGATCTGCTTCTGTCCTTCCGGAGCCTCTTGGAGTGGCGTTGATCATTTCTCCATGGAATTTTCCTTTTTGTAAGATTCCACTCTTTATATAATTTTTAAATTTAAATTTACTTAAAAAAAATAAAAATCTTGCCTTCTTCTTCTCCAAACATACTGTCAATACATTCTTTGTTATCAAGTGAAATGAATTTGTAGCTTGTAACCAGAAACAGAGGTTTATACTTTAGGGGTTCTTCAGAACTCACAAACTCTATATTAGCACTAGGTGAGTTATGACTTCTATACATAGTGTGGGTGTGTAGATTTGATTTACATGACGGTGTAGTGTTACACTAAAAATGAATATTTTAGAGTTGGAACGGGTGCTACATTTTTTTATTCTACACAGTGTGGGTGTCTAAAGTTGTTTATATGAGACTATAATAATGTTTTACTTCAAATGGTTTTTTTCTTATATTTTACATGAGCACTATCAATAGTGAAAACCTTTAGTAAAAATATTCATTTTTGGTGAAACGCTATAACTTCATATAACTAAGTTAAGGCACTTACACCATGTAGAATAACTGATATAATTGTCCCACTTAGGGTTTAATACAAAAATTACAAAAAAGAATCTCCTAGGGGTTGATCTCATTGACCTTTTGGTATTTATAAATACTCTATATTAGCAATTAAACATGATGTTGGGATTGTTTTGCAGTATTGGCATTGGATCCCATGATTGGCGCAATAGCTGCTGGCTGCTCAGTTTGCCTCAAGGCATCAGAAATTAGTCCAGCCACGTCAGCTCTTTTGGCCAAATTGGTGCCCAAGTACTTGGACCCTGAAGCCATCCAGGTAGTGGAAGGTGGAATTCCTGAGATTACTGCCCTGCTGGAACAGAAATGGGACAAGATCTTCTACACAGGTACATATTACATCACCCTGAGTTAAGTCTTGGTCAGGTTCGGGCGAAATGAATTACTTTTTGTTGTTGAAAGTGCTACGTGTCATCTTGTGATTGGTTTAGGATGACGTGGCCCTCTCAAAATCTGACGTGGAAACTCACTTTCGACATTGAGTGCTGACCCTCTCCCTTTGACGTCTTTACTTTCGTTATTTAGCACTCCATAACATTTCTTTAGCAGTTGTGAGAACTTGCCTTTTCAACACCATTGGTGGCAACCAAAACAAACTTGGAAAGTCTAACATTCATTGTAGGGCCATCAAGGATCCCACGGATTTTAAACGATTTGCGTGCGTCATCCGATATTCCATGGGTTCGTACATTTTTTGCACGGATCTTGCGCTAATTCCGCACGAATTCTGCACTGTGTTAGACAACGAAAAGAGTGAATGTAGAAGCCGTGCGGATTCAGTGCAGAAATCCGTACGAAAAATGTACGAACCCATAAAATATCAGATGTCGCACGGAAGTCGTTAAAAATCAGTGAGGTCCTAAATTCCTGATGTAGAGGGCATGCATGGCGTTTAGTGACTGGCTAGCTACTACTGTCGTCTTCTTCTTCTTGTAGCTTTTTAGTACCCGAGCTCAAGAAAATCTGAGTTCCTTTTCCAAGGGTGTTGACGGAGCTCTTCAAGAATGTTATGAACTAGGTTTAGGGTTTAGGGTTTATCGAGACATGATATGGTACATAGGGATCGACCTCTTTCAAATGAAATTTTGCTCTCTTGTAAATTTCATGTTGGAAGTGGAAGCTCTTATGTACAAAAAGCGATGTTCATAAACTCAGCTGTTAGGGTTTGTAGTGGACAGACGGCCTGTGAGCCAATGAGATTATAAGAAGGGCCTCTCTATGTTTTGTGAGAGCTTTTTTGACATATATATATTTTTGGTTAGAAAAAGGAATGCACTAATCAAGAGGTAAATGTGCAGGCAATGCCAAGGTGGGAAGGATTATAATGGGAGCTGCTGCCAAACACTTAACTCCAGTGACACTGGAGCTTGGGGGGAAGTGTCCTGTGTTTATCGACGACACTGTGGACCTCAAGGTATCATGGCTGCTTCATACACAAATATATATTTTAAAACCTTGGATTAAAGACTTCATTTCCATTTCAAGATTAGTGGTCATGGACATTTACCCAAGTCCAATGTTTATAGCACTTGCTAATCAGTCCAACCGAGTGTTTGAATAGATGAGTTGTTGGTACAGGAGATGCGATCAGATCTCTAATTAGGGTTTAGTATCCTCTGGTTAAACCTTGGTAGATTCTATTGGGAGATGAACTTTCCTACATTTGTCCTTTTTTTACATGTTAGTGTAAATGACTATGTCATTAAGCGTACGGGGTCTACGTAATCTTAAAAGAGGGGCAAGTTTAGGGTTTAGGGATTTGTTCTATTGGCGGGTTTGTGTATTTGAATTTCTTAGTAAGCTAGTTTGCAGGTTTTAACTTTTGGGAGGGTGGTTCAGGTGTCATGCAAGCGAATTCTGATTGGAAAGTATGGAAGTAATAATGGTCAAGCTTGCATTGCCCCTGATTATATTTTGGTTGAAGAACATCTTGCACCAAAATTGGTACACTTCTTTTTCTCATCCTCCTTCGTACTGTGTTTTTAAACATCATTGTGAGATATTTTCCTCTATTCTTTCGTTTGGGGATTTCTTTAACCCCTCAAGGACCAAGGATTCATGGTTTCAAAATGACAAATTCAATCAATCATATTGTGAAAATGATGGGACTAAATTTTAGATCACCAAAAACTTTGGATTCGTTGATAAAAGAGAAATAAATTTGAACAAAAGGTCGTCACGTAGGACTTTCTCAAAACTACTAAAAATTAAATACAAGATTCCCAATTCGAGCTTCGTGGTTCTTTATGGACTAATTCAAGATTCAATAACATGAGGAGCTAATGGCCCAACTACAAGTTTACTTAGTGATGACTCATGAAGATATTTCAGACCTATATTCTGCACCTTTGTAACATTATTAGGTTTGGTTTTTATTTTAGTTACAGATGGGGCTATCCTAAAAAAGGTTTAGGAAACACATATTGCCTTCTGCTCAATGGTGTTTGGTTTTTTATTTTATTCGTTTTTATCTTTTCTTTTGCAGATCCAGCAGTTCCAGAGCACACTTGCGGGGTTCTTTGGAAAAGATCCGAGCACTTCTGTGGATCTGTCTCGGATTGTAAGTAAGGCTCACTTCCAACGACTGTGCAGCCTCTTGGACGATCCCGGTACTGCAGACAAAATCGTCCATGGTGGTGAGCGAGATGAGAAAACATTGTAAGATCCTCTTCTTGACCACCCTTGTCTTTTTTTTTATCATTGTTGTGCACTTTTTCAACACGTAATGCATGCAATATTAGAGTTATCCTTAAACCCATTCAAAGTGGGGTGCTGACTTTGTTTCAATGAAAACGTAGGGATGAATCTCATGAATGCGTGTTGACAAGTCATTTTTTAGACGGTTCAATCACTAATATGAAAATAGCGCTTACCTGTCCGATTATGATATTACAAAACGTCACTCAAATGTAAAAAAGTAGATAGGAATATGTACTAATATCAAAATGAGTATCTATTCGAATATTGAGACTATTATTGAATACCAATCAGATAGGATATTTGATGCCCCATAATATTTTTCTATATACTTGCACAACTCTGGTACATATTAGTGTTGTGAGAAGTTTTGAGTTGAAAATGCAATTAAGATGATTATATTGTGCTGTGCAGATACATCGCTCCGACGTTGATAGAAAACCCTCCTTTGGACTCCCCTATCATGGCTGAGGAGATCTTCGGTCCCTTGCTGCCCATCATCACAGTAAGAATCCAAACTCAGGAAAAAATAAAACAAAAAGCTAATCTTTTAAACTCAAAGTTTTGAACCCCACTTTGGTTTTAACCTTAAAAGGGTCAAGGATTCATGGTTTTAAAATAACAAATTCAATTGATCATATTGTGAAAATAATAGAATTCATATGGGACCAAATTTAATACAGGGAAAGAACATTGCCTTTGTTGTTAAAAGCAAAAAAAATTGAATAAAAGGAAGTCCACAAAGGACCTACTCAAAATTGATAAAAAGAGCCTAAGCCCCAATTTGGGCTTCTTGGTCCTTTAGGGGTTAAGAGTTCAAGCATTAACAGATTTCAACATTTGTAAATGACAAAATAACACGAAGCAAGATTTCATGCATAGGGTGCAAACCTATTTGAGTGAAAAGGATAACTCTCATATATGCAGACTATCCATGCTTTAGCTTTTATGTTGAGCATTATGATTATGCTGATCAAGTGGGTGTTGCTTGTAGGTGAAAGATGCCAATGCAGCTATAGAGTTAATAAATGACAAGCCAAAACCACTGGGAGTCTATATATTTACAACCAACAAGGAGTACATCAAAAAGTTTACTGAAGAAACTTCGTCTGGTGCTTTGGTGGTGAACGACTGTATATTACAAGTAAGTTGAATACCAATCCATTATTATACTACTCCATCATATTATATGTCTGGCAAATTTCATGTTTGTTGAAATGAGAAGACCTCAAATCTGTACCTGTCCTAGTTTTTAGAGCTCTGGGTACTTGCATGTCCTAGTTTTCAGAGCGCTGCGACACTTTAACAATGGTGTATTTCAAATTTAGACCTATTCAAGATTTGAGATATTCTAAGATAGGGTAAGGATATCTTCAATTTTGGAGGGGTTTAGATTTGGGATACCTTGGACCTACACCTATACAACGTCACAATTTTGGTGATATGAAATATGCCTTGAAGGGCCAAGGATTCATGGTTTTAAAATGAAAAATTCAATTGATCATATTGTGAAATGCATAATGTAGATGATGCCAAATTTTGTATCACTAGAATTGGTGAAGAATAGTGCATATATTGTTTAAAAAAAAAACAGATGGGAGTCACATAGAATCTACTGAAAACTGCTGAAATACCGTGGGGCTTAATTTGGGCTTCTTGGTCCTTCAGGGGTTAGCAAATATACTCCACCCTCTCTAAAGTGTGCTTTAGAAAGTGCAATTAGAGAGAGTTGAATGTAATAAAGAATATCAATTCTACAAAACTAAGAAGTCCAAATTGTGTCATACAATTTTTTAGTAGGCCATATGGGGATTTTCTAAATTGTATTTTTGTGCTTATCTAACTTTGTGTTTTTTTTGATATGACAAGAAGTCGTGATTTCATGCAACTTACTAGCATTAAGTTGTTTTCTTTCCCAAAGTGGGGTTTTGGTCTCACCATTGTAGTTCTAGGCTAGGTTGTTTTTGGCACTTCAAGGATTGCAAAAATTTGTTTGGCCTCTTGTTTTCAATACTTGTGTTTTTTTGGTCAAAAGTTGGATAATTAGAAGATAATTTCAATTCCATCAAATCATGTAATTTTTTTTTATAAATACACACTACAACTTCTAGATTGACTCTATTGAGTGTATTCAAAATTTGGGGCTAATTTGGGACACGTGTATGAATATTGCAGTTCATTGTTACAGACTTGCCCTTTGGTGGAGTGGGCGAGAGCGGGATAGGTGCATACCATGGAAAGGCCTCTTTTGACGCCTTTAGCCACAAAAAGGCAGTGCTGGCCAGACCCATGGTAGGTGATGTTCCTGCACGCTATCCTCCTTTTACGAGCTTGAAGCAAAGCTTAATTAGGGCTTTGTTGGCAGGGAAACTCCTAGACATTGTCCTCCTTGTACTGGGCTTGAAGAAAGCTGTTGACCACAATCTGTGAAGAGTCCTAATAGCACTTTCGATAAGCCACGTCATCCTATTCTGTGAATGTTGTGGGTGCAAACACTTATCATGGGCCACACTACACTCAAACCTCTTTAATCTTACCACCTGTGGTCCCAACTTTTTCACTACGATAATAGTTTGAATGAATGATAGTGATGTTTCAGAATGTTATTTTAGAGCAGGTCATAATAAAGAGGCCGTTTGAGTGTAACTTAAAATGATCTTGTATTAGTGATTGTTGTAGTTGTGAAAAGAAAAGAAATTAAGAAGGGCTCTTTGTAATACTATGGCTCGATGTATTTGGTGCACAATGTATGTGTTGCAAGGGTTGGTGTTACCACTTGAATTTGGCGCATTCAAACCTCTTAACCCCTAACAGTCCCGGCGTCCATATTTTGGATGTTTTTTGAGTTACTTTCACTTCGAAGAGTTGTGACTTTCCAAGAATTATTTTGTAACAGTTCGATTTCAATGAAAGTTTGGAAAAACCTCCTTAATGATGTCTAGTTTGAGTGGCAAAAATTTCAGATCGATCCAAGATGTATTGAATTTTGAGGGCTTTGAGCTCTCACTCCCTTCATTCTCAATAGTGTGTATAGTGTGTGTGTGTCCTTAGAGCTTGTAGGAAGAGGAGAGAGGATTAGTTTTTGATACTTTGGAGGCATTTTTGACTTACTAGAGGCATGAGGAGGCCAAAGGAGGCCATTGTACAGTCAGGTAGGAATTGCTTACGAATTCCCACTGCAGGGAATTTTTTTTTGAAACTTTGAACACTCCGTGTGTACTCAAAAATGATCTGATTTGGAAACCGCAAAGTGCGTTGGAATCACATTGGCGTGTACTACAATATCATTATAAATTTACACATGTATTAGTGAAAGTAATACAATAAGTTAAAAATAATATATACACTATCTACCATTGAGTGCTCTCACCGTTTGCTTCAGTTACAATGTCCAATTTAGTAAGAAAAAATGAAATGAGTGTTTGAAGTTATTTCTGAGATACTTGAGCTCATACTTCTTGAATGATGTGTATCATTTCATCTTTTTCCTTCATAATCTTTTTGATTCCATGGACTTGTCTCCAATCATCATGATATCTACTACAGTGTATTGGATCACCATCCTCCATCAATATGAATTGAATAGGTCTATCATGCATAAAATAGAAGCCAATCAATAGATTTTCATGAATAAGTTCCACAAAATGAACTACTGATTGTTTAGTTGGAGGAATGATGACGAATGGACTTTTATCAAAACCCGTGAAAGCCCCTACACTGTTACAAAAGAAGAAATTGCAAAGGAGAGTGATGAAGTGATACAAATCATCCAACAAGTATGAACTCAAGTATCTCAAAAACAACTTCAAACACTCAATTCATTTTTTCTTGCTAAAATGAACATTGTAACTGAAGCAAACGGTGAGAGCACTCAATGGTAGATAGTGCATATATTATTATTAACTTGTTGTATAACTTTCACTAATACATGTGTAAATTTGTAATGATATTGTAGTACACGCCGATGTGATTCCAACGCACTTTGCGGTTTCCAAATCGGATCATTTTTGAGTACACACGGAGTGTTCAAAGTTTCAAAAAAAAATTCCCTGCAATGGGAATTCGTAAGCAATTCCTACCTGACTGTACATTGATTTTGAGGCTTTTAACCCTTTAGTGCCCAGGTAATCACTAAGTGGTCACTAGATCACTAGAAAATGAAATGTTGGAAAATCTGTGAACCATCTCAGTCCGGTGTCTGAAGTTCAGATGTGTAACTTTTGATTATGCAGATGATGCAAAAAGAAACTTTGGAATCTGACTTTCTTAGCTATCCAAATACTTATGTACAAAACACCAAAATACTGCAAATACCTCAAAATACAGAAAATACTTACAAATACAACGCACGTACTATGGTATTTCTTGTGTTTGCAAGTTTGTTATCTTCTATTTATTTTTTTGGATTGTGTTCTCTTATTCATGTTCTATTAGTGTATGTAGTTTGATCTTCATCAATGTACCAACTCCTTTGATCTTCATCAATGTATAAAATTTGTCCTAAACCGTACATGGATAAGTCACTCACTTATAAAATTCTCAATAATTATGTAGGAGTCTGTTCTTGACATGAAAGATTGCAATGACGAGGTGTTGACACATGCCATTGTTGAACATCTTCACTTTTATTTTTGAAAATTTAACCCAAATTCTATTTAACCTTGAAGTCACATACCCCACAAAATCTCATTTTGAGTGTGCATTATACGGTTCAAAGACATACTATAATCTTCCAATCCAACGGTCCAATCTTACCAAGATTTAACCGACACTTGTTTCATTAAGCTATTCTTACATTCATACGGTTTGATACTATTAATAGTATCCCTAATTTCAACCGGGATTTCAACTGAGAGAGTTTTAAAGAAACTTCACCTAAAAAACTGTGGTTTCTCCAAAACCACCCTGGGCACTAAAGGGTTAAAGAAAGACTTTGTTCCCTTGTGTTCAAAGAACAAAAATATATTTGTCTTATGTTGTTCTAGTCTTGTTTGTGTTGTTGATGCCCATTTTGGTGTGTAAAAGTGATAGATTGGTTGTTTGGAAGTGTGGGTGTTATAGATCAGCTCATTTTGTGTACGTTTGTGTGCTAGATCTAGAAAATAAAGTGGGGTTGATTGTAGATTTAAGTTATTAAGTTTAGGGGTTCATGAGCTGTAATTCAGAGGGTCCCGAAACCCCGCTTGAAACAACAGTGTTTTAGTAGGATTTAGAAGACAGTTGCTAAGTAAAACACCAAAAGGGAGGCATAAAATCCTCCCTTTCACACCCATCTATTGGACTTGAAAAGCTTCACCTTTAAACTTTAAAAATTGAATAAACTAATTATATGTGAATTTGACCTCGACCCAAGTGTAAAGCTATTGGGTCTAATTTGAAGGTTTTTAAAATTGAATCGAGTTTTTATTGAACTTGGACCCAAGTGTAAATTATCTAAATTTAGTCCAATAGTATGTTCGATTTTTAGTTGTCAAACAAGAATGCTTGGAAAAAGTAGTATTTTTTTGTGCCCATCAGATCCAAAGGAGGAGTTGGTTTCTCAAAATTGGTACACACTTTTGGAGCCTTGAGTCTAATGTTTGGGTCTAAAACTTTCCCTTCAAAACTATGCCACTTAGGGGCTACATCATTTTGGGACTTGGAGTAGTTTCTTGGTCCCAAACCCTAATGTAAAGCCCTTGGGTTCAATATTCAACTCTTCACTAATACAATTTTGCTCGATTTTAGGGTTTTCATGGTTCTGGACCCACATATAAGATTCTCCTAGTATTGTATAAGTATTGTACTAGGTTGACCTGTGCTAGAACTACAAAATAGTGTTTTCCAAGTAGAACTATCATGGAATTACAAAATAGTGTTTTTCAGGTAGAACTATCATGGAACTACAAAATAGTGTTTTCCAGGTATAACTATCATAGAACTATAATATAGTGTTATCTAGGTAGAACTATCATGGAGAGCATGAAAGCAAGCACCAATCTTCTTGATTTCCTTAATTTCTGGTCTTCCATACTTCTGAATAATTATCCCCATGCATAAAGCCAAACCTAGCACAGCATGAGTAATTATCTCTAAGTGCATCAAATATAAAAATCAAAACATACCCTTATGTACAGGAAGCCAATTCCAACAACGTCACCTTTATTCCCACCTCTCTATCCCACTAATCTATAGATTTCAATGGAATCATGATGTCTCAGTGGGACAAAAGGAGTATAATATGTCACAACATATTATATTTTGGGGTCATAGTGTCACATTGTGCAAAATTGTGGTGTTTGATGTTTTGTATAATTGAACTGATTAATTAAAGTTGCCAGAGTCCACATCAGCAAATCAGTTCACATTTCAAAAATAAAAATAAAATTGGCATTTCACATATAAGCAAAAATAAAAATAAATTTGGAATGTTGACCCAACACCATTAACAATGCAACAAACTCATAACAAAGCTTGAGCCTCAACCCACCAAAGTTCTCGTCACTAGTGCTGCAAGACCTCATGAAATCTTGAAAACTATAGTGCGTAGTTTCATTGCAAAAAGAGAATTAGGGTTTCAATCCCAGAAGTTCCCTCCCATCTTGAGTTACTGAACCTCATCTTGAGGTACCAGCTTAACTAAAAAAAAGAAATAAACCTTTAACCAGGAATTACACCAATCACAATAAACGAACCTACACCTCGAAATCCAAAGTGCAAAAATCAGTAGGATGCAATTTGCTCTCATACCAATCCTAAACCCCCAGAACTTTTTCAAAAAATACAAAAACTGTACAAGAATGAAGACGCGCACACATGTTGATTACGCGAGAATGATGGAAACCACTCAAATAGCTGAAAGGCACAGGAACGGGTTCTCTACCTCATCATCTTCACTTATTGCACAAAAACATTGGCATGCTAGGCATCATGTCTCTAAGAAGGCAAGGATATATGTTCTTAACACATATGCCAAAGCAAGGGGAAGGGCTGTTTGTCCCTTACAATATTGAACCACAAAACCAGTATCGCAAAAGCCTCATCGTTCATCGCAAAAGCCTCATCGCTCATCGCAAAACCAGTATCATTCATCCTTCACACACCGTCGCTTCCACACTGTCGCTGGAACGCAGAAACAGAACCAGTATCGCAAAACCCTAATCGCTCATCGCAAAACCAGTATTGCTCATCGCTCAGACACCGCCGCTGGAATGCAAAAACGCTGGAATGCACATGAAGAAGCAAACAGACTCGAACTGAAGGTGACAGGTGAGGAACCCTCAACAATTTCGGCGAGGCTCCGTGGACCCCTCAGCAATTTCACTCCCGCGTTTTCCACATTTTTCCCCCATGCCTACCTGGACCCCCCCCCCCCCCCCAATTTGCCATGCCCACCTTTTCCGGGTCCCGTATTTTCCGGCCTCAAATTTCTCACAATTTTGGGGTCATAGTCACAACACTAACTGAACCCCATCAACGAAGCCTCAAAGCAATGCATTTTTTTTCATTTTTCATGAAGGGCCAAAGTGGCGATATAAAATGTTATAGTGGTACTCTGCATTTCATCATTCATCTACATATTGAATAGAAGATATCACATATCCATTATTTTGAATTATTTTCATCTACAACCTGACGATTTCACCCAAGATATATTTTTAATTTGAAGTTCTATGACAAAAAACTCCATGGTTTTTGGCCATTCTTTAGCCAGATTATTTTTATCTGGTGCAAGCTGACGATATTTCGCCCAAAAAGAAGCCCCTGCCTCAGATATCACCTCTATTACCGCAAACCCATAAATTTGCAAACCAAATTTTAGACCACCTCTTCTTTACTTTTGAGTCACGTTTGGACCATCTAACGGAAATCTATCTTCCCATTCAACATGTACTGTACAATAAACTATCTCCTTTCGCTGAGGCCTATCTCGATCGGTCGCAGCTCCGGACATGAGTGAGTTCCTGCTTGCGACTCAATCAAACGGACCTGGACTTTACCGCAACTGTATTAGTTATTTCTCCACTCCGGTACAACAAACTGGCCCCTTCACTTTAGTGGCCAAAATATCTTACAATGTGCGTTCAACTATGACTTGCACTTACTCGAACACTATGCATCACGCTCGCCTCGCCTCACTCCTTTAGTGAAGCTCTACCAGCTCACCCAGCGCTCACGCACCCCTCCTCCACCCGACTGCTCAATATGCACCATGCAACCATTACCATAATTCCTTCCTACTTACAGTAAGTGCCGGCAGTCGCTACCACATCAATCGCTACAGTACCTCTCTGGCAAAAATGGACCGAGCCTTCCACTTTTCGGGATGCTGCTAGAGATCTTAGCTAGAGAATGAATGAATAGTCATCACACCCTGAAAGCGTTTGCTGCCGTGGCGCTGCTGCTGCTCCCCCTACCTGTCGTCGGAGTCTCCGGCCCGCTCAGCTTGAATTTGCACACAGGGCAAGTGCCCTGCTGCCGAAGCCACTGGTCAATGCACGCCGAATGGAACTGCAATGCGCATCAACCATGCAATGCAAAGAGAAAGCTGTTAGCCTAGTTTATTGTTTCGGCTGGTCAGTACCCTCATATGATATATGCCTCACCATGTGACAACCCTCGATCATACTTGCCCTCAACCCTCTCTCATGAACTTGATCAATCCCTGCATATCCTCAGAATTTGTCATGTTGTGTACATCTGATTGGAAAACTTCCACATTTCAAGTGGTGAACATGCATAAGTGCTAATGGAAGCCCATTTGTCCTCTGAGGTAGTGTCGTTGGAGAGGATTGAGTGTATTGTAACCCCCTTGACTATTCATGAACCGCATATGTATTTAACGCGATTTCTCAAACTTCGCCCATCGCCATTATTGTTATTGCCAAATGATGAACTTGTACCCACCATACCGGATGAACCAATTACATCCTGCCGAGACCATCTTGAAATATGTTGTTGAGTCATCAGAGCTTCCAACGACAATAATGGAGTTTGGGGAGAATCCAATAATTGGAACGTACCTGGTGTAGGCAGGGAAGCGTCCGAACCATTTCGCCATCCACCACTTGCTCCAAGCACACGCTGCAGGTCAACTCCTCCTCCAGATCCACCATATTGAAATGCTTCCCGGCTTCCAGGTCAACCAGGCTCTTTTCCTGTACATTTCAGGCTTTCATACATAAGTGCCAACAAGTCTCGCATATACTCCCCGTCTTTCTCTTTCAAGTTTTCGGTTCTATTCATCGCAGGTTCATTACTTGGTGAAGTGTGTAAGTTACAAGAATACTGAAGCTAGGTCGCGGGGTACTCCAGTCCTAGCTTCCAGTACTCCAGTATTATTATTTTTGACTTTGTTGAGGAGTCTTGTATCAAGACTTGTATTCCCACTGTCAACCATGAAGAGCAACATGACCTATTTATTGATCCAAAACAACAGATTGAGAAAGAAATAGGGGCTTGGCTCTAAAGTACGTACCGAGCTTGAGTCGACTACATCTACTTTGACATCCTCCGAGGGGAGCTCTGCAGCACTGCTGGAAGGGCACACGGCAATTCCGCAAGGATTAGAACATGTAATGATGTTAGCAATCCTCCAACCCTGAAATGATATACCGATTAATTGAATACATATGCAGTTTGGATGGAAGTTTCCCGACTTACCTAGGCAGTGATCCAGTAACTGGTGTGTGCGTGGATCCTTTGTACATACGAACAGGTAATCTGCTGATATCTGTATCACTCATGGCTGTGACGCCAGGGGGATTGTCTGCATCTAACGCTCTCAAAGCATCGTAATCTGCATTTAACAAGAATTACATTGTTCAGAAAATGAGATCTAAAACTTTTGTGTACAAAGAACAGTCCCTTGAGACAACAGCGTTTATCGTCTGTCCCTGGAGTTTGGACGCATATCTGTCGCATGTAGAGAACTTTCCGTAAAATACGTCTCTAAGAGGAGATAGGTAACGAGTACACAACAGCATAGATCATAGGAAAAACGCCCTAAACCCTTAAATTAACAGACTTGAGATTCATGTAGCAGACTACATCAGAAATGGGACTCACCTAGGTCATCAAATTCCCTGTCAAGTAGGGCAAGCTGCAAACGCAAGCCGTGAAGTCGGGTTCTGGTGGCAAAAGTTAGAGAGGAAGGCATTCGTAGGCGGAGCTCTGCGTGGCTCAGTAATCCACCTGCAGTCGCAGCAGCAGCCGCCTGCGCCTGAGCTTGAAGTTGTTGACAGATAGCGTACATACGTAGGCTGGAAGCCATAAGAAATACACCCATTCCCACCCAAAGCTACACAAAGAAGTCAAAGAGAAATTTAGTCTCACGATTGCATTTCTATATGTTATGTGATGAAACAGAACGAAGACGTTCCCAAGCCCTCCAATTATAGAGAACAACTTGCTCACTACCGTATTGTATCGTCCCGAGAATGGACGAGAAGCGAAAGAATTAAATCAAAAATCAGGACCAGTCTCTTGGTTTGAAGGGGCAGAAAGACGCACCAGCGCGTTTTGAGACGTGTAGGAATTGAATATCATAAATAATAGGAGCACTGCATGTAAAATGAACCACCATAAGGTTTGGAAAGCCTTGACGAACAGCGGGTAAATGGATGTTTCCTATGATAAGGTGCAACCTCAATGTTTTAATTTAATCTTTAAATGTCCAAGGCTTTTCTCATTTGGAGCATCATTGTCATCCCCATATGAAAATTTATAACATTTTTCCATTGCTCCAAAGTACATCATAAAAAAACACGCTTTCTATTACTATTTCTGTTTGTCTCAAATTTGGATGACAGAATGAGTCTAAAATTAGAAAATTTCGATCCAATGAGTAGAAAATTTCATTTTACAAAGATAAATAAAAATTCAAGATGATTGGATAAAAACTCATAGATTTATGTATGGTTGAAGGTTTGTTGACTTTTGATGAAATGCAATCTTTTGATGTCTAATTCTCATTCAATATTGAGCATTTTCACAAACAAACAACTTCATTAGATGAATAATTTAATTTGACTAAGGATTGTAGTTTAAAAGGTTGGCTTAAAAAGGAAATTTAAAGTACTAAATTGAGATTTAGTAATCTAAATAACCTTTCAGGTCATGGTGGACGTTTAAGGGTTAAACATTGGAGTTTTATATGTATTTTCTGTCTAAACCTTGAGATAATCTGATCATTACGTTGACATAATGTTTTTCACATACCTGTGATTAAGAATGCCATAGGATTAGCATTAATAGAACGCCCAGTGCCATGAAATCTATGCCCAACCTGTCAGAAAAAGGCATCAAAATTCAATCATCAAAATTCAAATTTAAGCAAATTCCGGCCAGCAAGCGCCAACAAATGCATCACATTCTTCCTGAGCTTACTCGACCAGAACATCTTCCCAAGAGTCTTGTATGTCAAAGGCAGAGTACAACATTCTATCACACCTACTGCATGCTGAACGTTTTTATCATGGCATGGCAGAAGACAATATATCCGCCATCCAACGAGTCTCCCAACATGTAAGCCAAGCTTCTGGCTACAACAAAATGGATGTACAGCCCTAAATTCATCTGCTACAATAAGAAGGCAGACAAAGTTTAAAGCAGCTTAACGTAGAAAGAACAAGCAAGAATGCTAACAAAACGTACCACAGAACGCCGCTCAGGCATAAAACCTGGTAGTCCATTCTCCAAGTCCGCCCAGATTCCTCTAAATACGAAACTCATTTTGAGACGCTAATAATCTCTTTCCCAATCGCCTGCCAAAACCTCCTTCTATCTCCTTCAAACAATATCTTCCTGCCAACCTTGAATCACACGATCCTTGTTTCTCTATGATAGCTTTTGCAAATATCACAACCCGTTCTTCTCTTCGATGCTTTCCTACGGTAATTTTGAATGATAATCTTGTGCGTTCGTATCTGGCTCCCGAAACTGAAGCAATACTTACTGTCAAACTACAGACCTCACAACTGATGCGATTCACCTTCCAGCTGTATTCCAAGAAACCTACAGTGTACTACAACCATAACACGCTCATCAAGCCCTAAAAACGCAAGCACTTCTAGTGACGTGCTCGGTAGAGATGGGTATCGATTCACTAAGGTAGGCACCCCGAATTAACAAGAATCAAACTCTATCTGCAAATCCTAAACAAGACTTTAGTAGAGGCTAATACCGACTCGAGCACAAGTTTCTACAACGAATAACCTCCTACCAATAGCTCCTGCAAGGAGCAGTTAATCCCCTAAACCGCAATGCTTTCCGACACTCTCAAATTACGGCTTCCAAAACAGAGTACAAATTGTTGATCACCGATTCCTCTTCCGAAACAAAGATTATAGGAGAGAACACAAACACAGCCGTTTCTACAACCTTCGCGTCATGCAAGAAGACGAACCACCTCCTACTAGGAACAATTAATATTGTCCCTAAAACTCACAATGCTTTCCGAAATTTCAGCTTCCCAAACGGAACACAGACTCCCTGATTCCTAAACAAGATTTTAGTAGAGACAACACCAACGGGTTTCTACAACATTAGCGTCCGTCTTGGAAGAAGGTTGTCCCTAACTCGCCGAAACTAACGAGAGTGCAAATTGTGCGCATGAAAAGAAACACTCCTTATTCCTAAACAGGATTTCAGGCTCTACAACCTTAACGTCCGTCGATTCTCCCTAACTCACAATGCTTTTCGAAATTTCGGCTTCAAAACGGAACACAAACTCCTGGTTCTTAAACAAGATTTTAACAGAGACAACACCAGCAAGTTTCTACAACACTAGCGTCCGTCTTGGAAGAAGGTTGTCCCTAACTCGCCGAATTTTGCGAGAGTGCAAATTGTAAAGAAACGGAACGCAGACTCCTTATTCCTAAACAAGATTTTAGGCTCTACAACCTCAAATGGCTACAACCTTAAATGGCTACAGCCTTAAAATTTTACCGTCCGTCTTGCAAGACGATTGTGCCTAACTCACAATGCTTTCCGGAATTTCGGCTTAGAAATTATGCGCAGCTCCTTAAGCCATGCGCTTAGACTCCATAGCTGCAAATTTGCTCAAACCTTCTTCACCAAGGCAAAAGAAAGAAAGAATGGAGAAAGAATGGTGCTAGGCCGGCAAGTGAGAAATGAGCAAACAATGGCGGGCCGTCGCAGTGACTGAACTAAATGGAGGGCATTCACGGCGCCAGACGGCAGAATGAAATCCAGAGCTCTCCAGAAGATTTCATTCCCCGGGCGATTTGCCGTGGCTCGCTGGGGGTTCGGTGGATGAAAATACGGGAAGATGAAGATTCCTTCCCTGGGAAGCTGGAGGATTCCAACCCCTTCTGGAAGGTCCCTGCATAAGTCACGCTATCCTCCCGTCAATCTACTAAATACAGTAAGGGAGCCCCTGTGGGGAAGGAAACCGCGTTTTTAGAAGAAATGCCATGCCCATGACTTTTAGTTCATTGTTATTTTATTTTATTTTATTTTGTTAAATGGAACAAGTTTTATTCCATTGCAAGTTCCTTGTATTTTCATTCAGCAGTAGACTAAGTTATTCCACGTTACCAAATATTTTGAGGGTAGTAAGAGCCGGTTTAAGGTGGAGGCCCCAATACCTGCCAGTTTAAGGATTTCGACCTATTTAGAGCGATGGTTTTTAATGATAAAAAAATTTCTGCACATAAAACTTTGGATTTAATAACCAAGCCCAATTTTTAATTAATTTTGTCACAATGTATGATTTTGTTCTAAATTTTTTTAACTTAATTTGCATTGATCATTATTGATGTTAGTAGGGGAACCAATACTTGTCTTTCATTTCTAGTCCAGTCTATTGCTAACTTAGCATTCATAATTGATCACCAAACTGCTACAACTAATGATTGTGATGATTTGGTTGGGAATTCACAAAGTAGAAACAGGTGCTTGCATAGGTGACTGAAATTGGTCCTTAACAGGTTTTGATGATTTTACCTTACATGATTATCTACCCAAGCAAATGAGTAGCAAATATTTTCTAAAAACAGCTCTATATCAGGTGGGAGGGTGGGGGAGGGGGTCTACCAGTATGCCACAGCTACGAGCAACTTATTTGTAGAAGCCCATGGAAACAGGCTTTAAGAGCATACCCACCATTGAGGATTGTATCCTTGTTTCCAAAGGACCTAAATTTTTCCAAGCTAATGTTCACAAGAAAAATACCAGACTTGAACAATTTGGTTAGCAAAAAGCCTTCTCAAGTCAAGTCGAGGCCTCGACTTTTTGTAAGAAATTTGAGGATACCAATCATTGTTGGGACTATTGCTTTAACTCATAAAGGACTAATAATTTGTGGGTTTAAATGAAGATTCAATTCATCGTATTATGAAAGATATAATTCTCATGGAACCAAATTTTATATCATTGGACTCCGTAAAAATGAACATTGCAAGTGTTGGTAAAAATAAATAAAAATGAAAATGAACAAAAGGAAGCATCTGCAGATTTCATGTGAAGTACTGTAGAAATTCAGGTTGTGGGAGACAGAGAATTCAGGATTATGCCGTGCTCTTACAAATTTTCCACAGCAAGCATTCAAGGCACATAATATGGTAATCAAGATTCTAAAGTTTCTATTCTCGACATGGGAGAGTAGTCTTGCACCAATGTCTCTTTGTTCAATGGGCACTGACTTATTATGAAGACAAACAGACACTTTGACCTCTGAAAAAGGACCGGAGTTTCTATCTATCTATCTAATCAAGATTCAAAAATGGTGCTGACATTAGAAATAAGGTTGAATTTGCAGAAGTTGTAAGGCATTCTTTTCCGTTCTTATAGAAGCAAATTCATAGTTGATTGTGCATCAAAAAGAATGGCAATAGAGTGACACTTTCTTGCAATTATAGAAATGGGCACTAAGTATACTTCATCAAGAGTCGAGAGTACTTTATAGGATGATTTTTGTTTTTCATTGTTATAGAAGGAGATTCAGAGTTGTTGTGCATCATAAAGAATGACAATTTATTGTGTTATACATGACAGACTTTCATGAAGGCCAGACGAACCCCTATACCATTGACACAATGGAAAACTCTTTGTCCAGTGGACACTGAGTTATTAGCATTACGAACAGACACTTTATTCACGTCGGCCTCGCAAGAGGTCTAGAGTTTCTATTTATCTGACAACTTTCTTGCAACGGTAGAAATGGGCACTAAGTATACTTCATTAAGAGTTGAGAGTACCGTAAAGGATGAGTTTGTGGTGGTTGATTTATGGAGTTAGTAGGAAATTTATTGATTTGAGTGAGTTTTGTTCTTTGGACTTGTGATTGGAGTGTACAATGCCCTAACAATAACATTGTTGCCTCTTCCATCCATCAATGAGGAAATTGATCTAAATTGACACAAAATTGGTATTTTATAAATAAAAAATTAATGTATACTCTTATTTGACACTATTATGATCAATCATACCAAATTTCACTTTCCAAAAATAGAATTTTGATTTTTGTTAAAAATTTTAAGTGTTTTTGGGGTTTGTCCTTATAAATTCATTCTAAATTCCTTTATGATAGATTTTAAACATTACAGATTTTCATATAAACACAATTGCATATTGATTGTCGCTTAAACATAAAAATAAACACTGCCTAAGCAACAATCCATATGCAATTGTGTTTATATAAAAATTTGTAACCTTTTTGAATTTTCTTCTCACTGAAAAGTCTTCTTTTTATGTTTTTAACTAACAAGTCTAATTGCAACTTTATAATATATTATAAATGAATTTAAAATGAATTTATGAGGTCAAACCCCAAAAACACTTTAAAACTCATCAAAAATCAACATTCTATTTTTGAAAAGTGAAATTTGTTATGATTGATTATAGTAGCGTTAGATAAAAACATACATTGAAATTTTTATAAAATACCAATTTCGTATCAAATTAGATCAATTTTCTCATTGGTAGATGGGAGAGGCGACAATGTTGTTGTTAGGGTACTATATGTATTACCGGGTAGAGAGCAGTCCTACAATGACTAGTATCCTCAAATTTCTTAGCAACCAATGACTAGTATCATTGATTTCTTAGCAACCACTGACTAGTATCCTCAATTTATTAGCAACCAATCAGATCACCAACCACATGAACGCCATTTCTTATGAAAACAGCCGGAAGAGTCCACCTCAAGAGTATAGAAAAAAATTAAAAATTAAAAACTTTCAACTCCATATGATTGAACTAGAACTAGAATGGAGCTCCAAAGCCATAGTTGAGCTACCACATCTAAACCCCAAACTATCTCTTAAACTATTGCACAAACTACTTACACATAATATTTATAAAATAAAACACATCACTCTCCCCAATGGTACAAATTTAATGTCACCAGAAGACTTCTAAATTTACTACCAAAATCCATCTAAACTAGAAAAAGTGCATTAAGCATAGTAGAACAACTTTTTTGCTATTCAATCTACCCAAATCTATGTCAGACACGATCACAACTCCGCACACTCACAACTCCGCACACTCAAAGAAATATACATATCAAACAATCAAGTATCAATACCAAGAATATTGAAAAACCCCTTACATCTGCCATTACCACAACAACCACAATAACCAAATCCACCATCAAACATAAAAAATAACCCTATTAGATTCTTCATACATATTATACTAAGTCACAAAACACATGAAACAAAAGACAAATACAAAATAACAAAAAAATACAACACTTATTTATGCCAATGGACACCTCCAAACAATATAACATATAACAAATGGATGCCACAACGTGAACTTTTCTCACTAAATCAACTAACAATAATAGACCACAACATAAAACTACTTAGAGAATATTACACAAAATACCAACACAAATACTATAGAAACATTGTAAACACATTTTACACATGAACGAACCAGAGACACAAGATTTATACCACCACCTACAATAATCCCTCTTGCTCAAATATCCATAACAGAATGTAATCCTGAAAAAGACATAAATACAAATTAAAGTACCATTCAAACACAAAATGAAATAAGCCACATATATGATGACACTGGTAAACATATCATTGTCATCCCACCCATCAAACTAAAATCGCTATGGCAACAATACAACAAATACAATTACAACACACACGGCCTAGTACCACCCACACAATCGTTCAAAACGGAAATTGTTTGGCTCTATCAAATATATAAATATAAAATTCACAAGAAAAAGCCACTAAAAGCATCACAACACACTTTGCCAACCAACATCATGGACTCCCTCACAACAACATTTAATATTACCCATTCTTACTTTTTATCACCAATAACATGCTCCACAAAAATCACACATTTTAATCCCCATTCATGAGACAAATTTTTGGCTCACTTGGCACAACTTTCTAATACAAATGGATACACCCACCCAAACAATAAAGAAATAACACAAAAAGCAATACATTGGGCATGCCAACAGCAAAACATGATCCAAATAGCATCACCCTTTTAACTATGCCAAACATTAATTGGTACCAAAGCTTCTCGCCACATACTGGACCTTTCTTAAATACACATGTTATTGCACACTTTGCTACAGACACCATTACATATGAAAAACCAATAATACCGCCAAAACTTAACAAACCACAAATAGAACCACTCGCAATATATATATTTTGTATTCACCACTAAAACTACAACATTGGCACAACTAACCAAATACACACAATACATACAATAATTGAAAATTTACAAATAATGCAACACTACATACAAAATGCCCCACCCACACCCCCTAATACACCCGTTAACAAAAGCACCAAGTGAAACAAACTAATATACCCACCCTATACTAACACACAAACCACGAACACACTACCACTACCAAACTATGAAATAAACACTACACTAAAATTCCCACCACAATACAACAACTACAGGGGTAGATCATTTGTTCCACCAAAAGCAAATGACGATGGACATTGGAAAAAAAAAAAAAAAAAAAATGGACTATAGAATTTATAACCCATCAAAAATGGAAGTACAAATATCAAAAAGACTACCAGGCATACAAACTAGCTTCACAGCCGAACTAATGGCCATACATGAAACACTTACATTGATCACCATCAAATACTCAAATCAACTCGCACACATCTTCACAAATTGCCTCAATTACCTATATGTACTAAACACACAACTAAAACACCCAACTCAACATAATAACCATGCCGATAAAACCATACTAACAAATATGGTCGAGATGCTAAAAAGACGTACACAATTTACCACAATATACAAGGTTAAAGCACACGTCAAAATTGACGGAAATGAACAAGCAGACCAACTTGCAAAAGATAGTACCAAGAAAAAAAAACTCCCAATTCGCCACCAAACCATAAGAATTTGCACATACTATACCATACTACTTCCAAAAAGATATATGGCTTGGACCCAAGAAAAGACCTGACAAAGGCTGGTCAGATGTTTAGAAAAATACATTACTAAATATGAATGTGAAAACAACCTAGAAATATTAGCAAAACAATTCTCCAACATTAACAAATGAACAATGAATCCCATTGTAGATAACGAAATATCCAATGACTTTTGGACTAATCCAACAATAACAAACTCACAAAAAACAAATATGTTAAAATTCTGCACTAGCCAATATATAGGACATGTTAGAAAACAACTATTCTTTAGTATTCAATGATTCCCCTCAAAAACATGTTCCATTTGCAACTCACAAGATGCAGATACATAGGGCTCTCTATGTACTCCTCATATGTAACCAACACCACATACATGCCGTTAGAACTAAAAGACATAACAAAGCAATATGGGAACTAAGAAAAATAATTCTATTTTCAAAAAAACCAAGATGCTACACTCTCATGAATGCATGTACATTTAATAACAATCCACAAGAAAATTTAGTACCCCATGGCTCTTACCATGCACATGCGGACAACATAGATGTCACTGTAACGCTAGATTTAAACTAAACATTCTATGTATTAAAGGCCTTCCATACCAAAGTGCCCCACCGCTAAATCTTGAAGACAATCTCACAATGCAATTTATTGAATTCACCTATACTAACGACAAATTCTCACTAGAAACAATTGGCAACAAAATATTAAAATATCAACCACTAATTAATAATATCATTCAAAAAGGATGGAAAGTAAATCCACTTACAGTCATCAAGGCTGGAGTTAGAGGAACTACGCATGCTCCCTCAATGAAACAACTCGATACAAAATTCAATATTTGTGACACTTCCATAAAACACACATTCAAAGCAATAAACACTATTGCTATACACAATGACGGATCAATCCTTCTACATAAAAGATGAATAGAAAACAACCAACCAATACCAACAGAATAAAAATATACAAAATTAAAAGGAGGGGGGGTAGTGGTAAAGACCATTGTTTACTCTTTTTTGATTGCTAGCTCATTGCAAGCACTTGTCTCAGAGGTAACATAGGGCCGGTTGACTGGTACAAATTTCCTGCCATAATAATTCACCAGTAACACCAAATCATATATATCACACCACTGCTCAAACAGACCCAACGGAAATAAAACCCGGACTACACAACTGGGATATACCAACCAACCAAAGAACTCATGACTTGGCAATATTACTAGATACAAAAGCATACCTTATACTCAAACAATTTCCCAACCATTAGTTCATGGTTACTTTTATTGTGTTACTTGTTACTAAAGTGTCCATTTCCAACATGGGAGAGTAGTTTTGTTCCAATGGCTCTTTGTGTGGTGGGCACTGGATCATTGACATTATGAAAGGACACTTTATTCACATCGGCCTCGAAAGAGGACTAAAGTTTCTATCTATCTATTTACATCATCTCAAGTAGTGTATTGAATGTGAACTACATCAAAAGGAATGAAGACCGTACTTCAAAATTGAATGGAAATTAAAAATCAAATCTTCAATGTTTTGTATATGTTTAATTCTATGATACCGTACTCGCATAGAAGATTTGTACAAAAATAATGATTTTTAAAATTTATTTTGCCATATTCGACAAAATAGTCTAGGCGGCACTAAAATAATTAAATTATTCACCACAACTTGTGCAAACGTGCTATGGTAGCAAATTATATGTCCTTTGGTATTTGAGATTAGAGCTTATCAGTACAAAACATCAACATTGGTATATGAATACCTATGTAGAGAAACAACCATTGTCAACTTTCACAAGCATTTACAATCGGGTTTAGGATATGTTTATCTCTTTTGTATTTAGGCAATAGTTCAAAATTGTTAAAATATGAAGTTGTGTTAAAATTCAACTTTGAAGAATAGTATAACCTCTAAAAAAACCTTGGTGTCACTAAACACTTAGAATTACCTAGAATGACAAACTTAGAAATAATTGAAATGGAAGTTTTTGAAGATTTATATTGATGAACCAACTAATAAATCTTAAAGAAGGCCATTATGACATAAGCTTGTGTAGTTTTGAGAATCATCTTAGAAGTAGATTGCAAGAAAATTTATAAGGTTTTAATCTTCTTCCCCTATTTTTTTTCTTCGCATGTGATTGAAAACTTTTGCTTGAATGCTAATATATTTTATTTTTCTCAAAGAAGTTATTTACCTTTTTAAAAATATACTTTGAAATGTTGTAAACTATTACTATTCAAAGCAACATAAATTTTGAAAATAATTTCATTTATGAATTGGCCCTTGTATTAGATTGAGGTGTGAAAATGACAAATACACTAAATTTTTTGACTTGGTTTATTTGTACACAAAAAAAGATATATATATTTAAAATTGGAATAGTGGATCTCCGTAATATAACAAAATCAACATCACGGGGAAAATTTCAAAAAAATTCTATGAATAACCAAAAAATTCCAATATAATATACAATATGATGAAAAGATTCCAAATATTTTGAAAAAAATCCATTTAAAATATATTTAAACATTTTTCATAATTATTATAGTGTTAATGACCAAGTAATGGCAAATGTTTTATATACTATACACTTTTTTTTTGACAAATCTAATGCCTTGGTGTGAAAACGCCCCTATCATTGTTTGAGAAGTTTTCATATGCAGTTGAAAAGATTGTAAATAGAGGCAATGCCTCTCAAATTTTATAAGTAGTTCATGTATGGTCATTTAGAAGTATAAGTTACACCATTGAAAAGATTAAACAAAGAACTAGATCCAAAACAAAACTTACATAGTAAAAAATGTTGAAATTAGACATGTTGCAGCTACACCAGAAACTACATTGTCGTCTCATGGGACATTAGGATTTAAACAAAAATTACAAATTTTAATCTATGGCTAAATCAAAAGGAACACCTAAGTCAACGGCATAGGGCCACATTAGTATTGTAGTACCATAATAGGGGTGCCACCCTATGAGCAATTTTTTAATTTTTTAATTTTTGAAAAATAAGGTTCAACCGTCAAAAAATGAATTTCTTGATTTTCGTTTTTTAACAAAAAAATATTAAAAATGACCCAAAATGGCTTAGAAATAGCAAAATAAAGCTACAAATAATTTATTTCACTTTTGGTTTTTCGTCCTCATAATTTCCACTTTTTAACTTCTTCTTTTGAATTAATTTTTGGCGACTATGCTATGGTACTACAATATTTGTTATATTTGTATTTCATCAAACCTACATTACACTACTAGTTTAGTTCCCTTGTTGTTCAATCCTAGTCAAGAAGGGACCCTATAGACGCGGCCTTGGTGCCCCTTCACCGCGCCATCGTCGTCCTCTTGCTTTCTCATTGATTCAATCGTTGCTTCCCCTCCATTTGCTGTCTATCGATCCATTGAATTCCATCGCAAGCTCTCGTGATCAATTGTAGTTTTCCGCTACAACAAAATCATGTGGAGCTAGTAATCTCTGCGCTTTTCTTTGATCGAGGCGCCACATGAATGCCGTAGGCGCCACGCATATTTCATTCTCGTATGTAATTCCCCCTCCAATACAATTTGGCATGGCCGATTTACCATGATTTCGTCCATTGACACACTTCTTGCATTCCTGAGCTTCGTGAATTGAGGCGGTCAAAATCTTTGGTGGAGATTGGATTTTAGGTCGTACCTGCGAAAAAAAATTACATGTGTTTTGTGAAGGGAAAGCGGGCAGTTGAAGAGTTTAGGGTTTGGATTGAAGAAGCCAATTCTAGGGTTTGGACGGGGATCCCGATTGTAATTTTCATTCCCTGTCAGTGACGGATATTGCAACTGCGTTTTTCTTTGTGTTGAGATCCTTTAGGGTTGCTTGATTCTGGATTTCTTGGTTCGCTTTCGATCGATGGCTACCTTGAAAGTACGGGTAAGGGCGGCGACTGGAGGTCCTACACTGCGAGTCCAATTGCCACAACCTGCCACGCTTCGAGCTCTGAAGGACGCGATCGCCTCGCAATTCGGGACACCCGCATCATCGTTCGACGTTTCATTGAACAAAAAGGATTCTATTAATGGGCCGTCCGATGTCCAGTTGTCTGCGTTCGGTGTGATCAACGGGGATCTGCTGTTTTATATTCCTAGCACAGGAGATTCTGTTCCGGTAAGTTTGTCTAGCTTCGCATTCTGCTCGACTAAGCGTACCATGTTGGATCTGGATGATAGTGCACAATTCAATTTTATAATGACACTCAATTTCACTCCGTATTGGCGAGGACTTGAAAAAAAGCGTGTTTACATGTATCGGCTACCTTTCTAGTCTTTTTATAGTATTATCGATGATCCTCTTGTAATGCTGCATTTAACAATCGGCTGTAACTTCTATGAGAACCTTAAATTGCGTTGTTCACCGCTTCTGGGGTTTAGCCACTCGATGGAAATGGCTAGGGTTTGTCAACCCCTAAAGGACCAAGAAGGCCTCATGTTTTTTTAAGCATTTTTGAATAGGTCCTATGTGGAGTTCCTTTTGCTTAAATTTATTTGTTTTTGAATCAACACATTCAATGTTCTTCACTAATTCTGGTGATATAAAATTGATCCGGTCTTAAATTTTCTTTTCACAATATGATCAATTGAATTTGACATTTTGAAACCATGCATCCTTGGTCCTTTAGGGGTTAAGTCTGAGCCCTGTTTCTGAAGAATGAGCATTGGCTGTTGTTGCTATGTTTGAAGCAGTGGTCGTAGTCGGATAACAAAAGTAGAGCACCTTGAATCCTACCATACACTAATTTTTAACCACTAATTGTGAGCTTATAATTTGAATTTGAATTTACAGTGCTTATATAACAATGGGGGAGCTCATTTTATGCTTTTTGTATGCAGTCTGCCGTTTCTGCAAGCTTGAGAAATGCAACTCCGCTTTCGACTCCGACGAGCGTAGCCAGTGGTGAATCAAATCTCGAGAGTCCTAGCGACATAGCCCTGGCAGGTCAAGGATCAAACAATCATGATCAAGAGAGAAGTGTGGATCCTGTAAGCTTACGCAGGGGGCTATGTGCCGCAGCTGCATTGCAAAGAACAACAATTTCACAGTCTGAAGCAAGCTCTTCCAATTCCCCGAGTTCAGAGTCTCGAGTAATTTCTGGAGACTCTGCGTCTTGCTCGCACGCGGAGGAGCCAGTGTCTGCGCAGAGCGCAAAAGGGAAGAGTAAGATGGAGTGTGCCATGGATACAGTTACTGCCTCAGGGAGTGGGGTAATGGAAATGGAGATCGAGGAAGACGAAAACGGGCTGGTAGAATCTCTGAGCTCCCAGAAAAACTACTCCTCTCTTCCAGATCTCTTGCAGCGGGTGCTGCTAATTGAATATGAGAAAGTGAAAGAACGGCAAGCTGTTTTGGTTCTCGCCGTCCATGCTGTGATGCTAGAGACGGGGTTTGTTCTGCAGCAGCCTATGGGTGTGGTTGGACCCTCGGACCGGTGCGGGTTACCCGCTGACTGGAGTGGGAAAGGGGGCCTTGTGAACCTGACTTACACTCTTCCAGAAATCATCAGGGCTGTGTCTGCTGGTACGCAGACATCTGTGGTTGGGGATGCGCTCCTTCGGTGCCAGGTCATTGGCAACGCGCTCGTAGTGTATGGAGTTGTTACTGGTGGGCAAGGGTCCGAAATCTATAGGCTTAGCTTGCCTGTGTCACTGTACCTGCAGAAAGATTTTGTTGTTGAAGAGAATGGGAATGCAGGGGATGCCCTTAAGGTATGTGAGCTTTCTCTTTCCTCTCGTAGCTGCAGCACATGTTATGTTGATACCTCTTGCTTGTACAGTCTACCCTCCATAATATGACACTCAATTATATGACGATATTATTGTTTCAAGCAATATACATGTGACAAGTCATTTCTGTGACTAATCCATGCTTGCCACCTTGAAGTTAGGGCTTCTCAAACATGTCATAATACAGAGGGATAACTGTAATTGTTTTCTGTGTCTTTTGAGTGAAGTGTTTTGTATTTATTTACTATGCTGTAGCTGCATGTGCAACCTGGAGAAATTTTTATTTGGGTATTAATTCCTTTCCATGCACTGTCCCTGTGGTGATCATTCCCATGACTTCTAATCGAGTGGATTCTTTTCTCAAAAAGCAGGTGTTGGCAAATGTCGGTGAGGGTGGGAAACAGGACGCAGCACCCATGGATTATCAGACTACAGAGAAACCGGTGCCAGGCGACATGTTTTGCAACGTGTTTGAGCTATGGAAGCAGGTGAAAGACAACCTGTCTCTTCCGCTTCTCACATGCATGTGCGAGAAAGCGGGGCTCCAGCCACCAGCTTCTCTATTGCGGCTACCCACGGAGTTGAAAATCAAAGTGCTAGAGAGTCTTCCAGCAGCTGCACTCGCCACTATCGGTTGTGTGTGTTCAGAGCTGAAGTTCCTTGCTGCCAGTGAGGAGCTATGGAAGATCCGTTTCAAGGAAGAGTTCGGATGGCCAGATGCCAACCGGGCCCCGGGAGGTCGTGGTTGGAAAGCTGCATTTGGTCGCGAATTGGCTCGAAGGAGGAGACGGGAAGAGGAGAGGAGGGAAGCAGAAAGGCAGCTACGAAATGAGACGTTTCCCTCACTGTTGATGAGGCCACCTCCTATCACGCCTTTCTTTCCAGGTGTGTTGGGAGGAGATTATGACCGTTTCCCAGGACTAGGCAATGTGGGCGGGTTCCGGCCTCGAGGTCCGGGTGGAGCATACTGGAGCGCGAATTATCCGGGCAGCAGTGGCATTGGTGAGCCGGATGGGCTTTCGTTGCCGAGCCCGGGAGCGGGACGACGAAGCTGTGAGATAGGTGGGTTGGGGTGTGATTCCATGCCTTCACTAAATCTACTGGGAGGCCTCACAAGCAATCCCATTCTTGACTCGCTACCCCCGTCCATGTTTGGAAGCCATGAACTAGGAGAGTTTCCTCCGCCGTGATGTTTTTCAATTCAATTTAACAATCATAGGCTCTGCCAAAGTTAAAATGAGGACACAGTGTAAATATTGATCTCAATATAATTTCAACTCTGATATCAAATGATGTCAAATTTTCCACACTAGCTTGGACATGAACATTGTGAAAGTTTGTTAGCTTGTTGGTCGCCCTGGCATCGGTACATCTTTTTTGCAGACCGTTAACCTGATGTCTAGTTTGCCTAATTCGCAGTGTCTTTCCCTTTGGCAGGTCGGTCAGGGAGGCTTACTTTTTTTGAGAGCCCTGAATCCTCTAACCGATAAATCGTTTAAGAGGATAGAGTGGAACAGAAGTGCACCCGAGGTTCAAGCATGTAACTCATGGACTGTGCAGAACTTTCAACTGTTCCATTGATTGGGTTTCAACTAGACATTTTGTGTTTCATACGTTTGTAGAAATCACCTAGACGTGCAATCTTGAAGAGGGCAGAGGTTTTGGCAACTCATTTTAGATTGCCAGTGTATATAGTTGACATAATTAAGGAATCGGTTTTTGGCCTGGCATGATGGTGTTTTGTTTTTCTACACTCACCAAGTTGCAGAGTCTAGAGATATTGAGCTTGGGGCGTTCGTTTTTGTTTTGTCAATTGTTGCTTTCAAAATGTGAGTTGCTCATGGAGATTTGTATTGCACAGCTCTCTTGTACCTGACATGGACCTTGATAAAAGTTTTTGCTCCATGTTTGTGGTTCCAAATTGTTTCTGCTCCAGATTCCAAACTCTTTGATCATTTTCTGAGTACACTTCAGTGTTTGAAGGCAATTTATTGTGCTACTAGTCACTTGCCTCTGAAGGATTTGATCGTGTTGTACTATACAGTACAGTGGGGTACAGCAATAATTCGAATTTTTTCTCCCAACTCAGAAACCTTGAACTTTGAGAAGTTCATGTGGGCTCAAATTTCAAGAGAGTTTACAAATTTAGAATCTAAAGAGTTAACAATTTTTTTGTTAATTTCTTAATAATATTTTTGTTTGGATTAAGGATTCCAAATGAGATTTTTTTCATTTAATTTAAAATAGTTCACAAATATATATATATATATATATATATATATATATATATATATATATATATATATATATATATATATATATATTCTCAGTTGAAACTCATATGTATGTGTATTGCATCTTGTATACTACAACATATCCCAATTTGGTTCACAAATCTTTTAATTTTCTAATCTTTTGTGGCAACACAAATGAAAATTAAAAATTAAAATTATTGTTGTACCCCACTATACAGTACCTAGCAGTAAGTTTCTGTTTGTCTCTTACAAAACAATGCAAAATTCCAAATTTCAAAATGACACTATAGGTGGTAAATTATCCAAATCTGAAATCGTAAAGTGCATTGGTGAGATAATTGAGTCTTCCTCAATAGTATCATAAGAAATTTCAAATTTTTGAGGTTTTTGTATGAGATATGAAATAAACAAAAAAAATGGATTAAAACTTAAGGGACTTTTGATTTGAAACTTCAAAATTTGATATCTTAGTCAATAACGCTTCAAAATGCATGTTCTATATTTGCATATGATTCTAAAAAGGATCCCCATTCCTTCTATAATGATTTTTATATCCTTTAAGTAACAAAATATGTTGCTACATATGTCTAAATCAAGTAGGTCAAAAAATGGGTTTTAATTTCAAGTAGAAATTGTTCAAAATGAAATATTTCTTTGCCAAAACTCATATGTATGTGTAGTGTATCTTGTGTTCTCCAACTTGTCCAAATCTCATTCAAAGATTCTAATTTTATCAATTTTCATGTCCATTTTTCATTTAGAAGGAAGTGACGTATACTTATTGTCGGGTGCTGCAAATTGTGAGATATTGTTGTGTGTCCCTATGACTGCTCATACATCAGTGATTGTGCACCTATGTCCACCAAAATCAAAGAGCAGAAATAAGAATAATGCAATTAAACACCCTTTTTGACCCATGTGCAATTTCATATTACAAGCACTTGTAAAATTAACTCTTTGTTGAATAAAGTAGAAGTTAATTTGATTTTTGAGATTGTGATGATTTTTTTTAATTTTAATTTTTTATAATATGACATAGGGCCATTGTAATAGTTGTGAGCACTAATAGGGACAACTATTCTATTTGTTGGTGTTTGACTAAAGACAATAGAAATATGCGACTAATGTTTTAAGTAGAAAATGATTCCTCTAAAGAGAATCTCAAAGAATATTGGCCATGTACATTGCTTTCCATTTCCATAGCCCCAATCAACAAATGTTTAGTGTACATTGTTGTTTGACAAATCCTCATTTAAAGATGATGTCTACCTTTGAAAGAGGGAATTAAGGGTAGCACGCGCTCGCTAGGTCATGGTGGCCTAGTTAGTAGCATTTCCCCCAACAAACTCTTCATTCACATTGGTCCCTCGGGGCTAAAGTTATTCTTCTTCTAAAGATGACTTCCATGTTCTAGCAAAGGTCAAGACATTGTTTAACCTTTGAATGGCCCGAAAGCCCTTTGCGGCTGTATAGTATACTCTATATTCGGTGCTATTTCACCAAAATAACAATGACCAAACACTTTTCAGTACAAGTAAAATTAATAATCATGATAATATGTATATAACAATATATCACAATTCATATATTAAACCACAATTGAACAAATATAAGGCTAAATGCGGGTTGTAATCTTAGGCTAGTCAGTGCTCCGTTGGTTCTCAAAGCTATTTCTATACGGGAGAATCCATGCCTCATAGGGTTAGCCTCACAATGCTAACTTCATTGGGTTAACCGTATAAGATTAACCCCTAAAGGACCAAGGCTAATTTTTCAAGTTTGGTCAGCTCAGTGTGGATGGAGTTGTGATCATAAATTTTTGAGATTTTGTGGTGATTCTACTCGTTGTAACGAAGACGGAATGGTAATTTGCATACAATGAGCTATGCATCTGAATTTTTACACACAATGAGCTAACACCCCCATACACACGACTATCAAATCCATTTTACCAAATCTGAGATTGAACTTTGCATTTTGAGCCTTTTCAAAAAAGTTTCAAACTGGGGCAGGGGGCCCACAAAAAAAATGCAACCAACTTTGTACCTTATAATGTTACTATTGACGAACCGTGAACGGTTGAAAATTTGTTAGTGCTAGTAAATTCAAGTTGGTTGAAATATCCTACAGTTGGGTCAGTCAAAAAGGTTTTAGATCATAAACTATTTGCCTTTTTATGAGAAGGGGTTTTTTAGGCAGCTTTGGACTGTTTGGAGAGAAACATAGTCGTGGTCCTTTAGGGGTTAACCTTGTGAAGCATGAAGCATTGGCTGACCCGGAGATTACGTCAGACGGGGCCTCTCAATCGTGCCTCCTTTATCGAAACACCCTTTTTTTCGGTCGGGCAAAGCCCTCCCTCTTCAGTGGGCCTTACATAAGGGAGACCTTCCTGATCATGCCTCTCCATTACGTAGAGAAGGACCCCAAGGGCTTTTCAAGTTGGAAAATCAATTTCTTTATTTTGACAAACAAAAGTTCTATTAATCACTTCTATGTGAATATGAAGAAAACAAGTGAAAGAGCATATTTGCTTTGTTGTCAATTGTATTAATATTTAGAATGTGGTGTCATTGGACATAATAATAATAATAATAAATTGTGCAATGTTAATTGATGAGAGAGTAACTCTGGCCCGTAAGGCCAACGTGCATGAAGCCAATCTATCGGAGCAAGTGTTCCCAACTTGGTCACCATGACTAAGTTCACGCATGCTACTTTTGATGCCCTCTTTCAAGGGTAGACTCTCTAGGGTCGTGACCCTATATAATTCAAACTTAGGTAACCTAACATTCAACAATCTAATACTATTCATTAATTATATCGAAAACAAGATTATTTTTTCAGTCTCAAAATTAATAAGATAAAAGTTATAAATTGTAAAATAATATTGAATTATCATTTCAACGTAGCATAATAGAATAATGCAAGAGCACCCTTTTGAAAATTTGATCGAAAGAGAATCTTCACTTAGATCCACTTTCCTAAGTAATGAAGGAATGCCATTTGTATTCCATGAATTTGAGACTAACGTGTCATCGCCCCATAAATTTAGTTTCTAATTGTAACTAGGTTGTGGTCCCATTGCAAAAGGATATTGGTTCCCATTGCTCTATTATGCTATGAATACTAAAGCATTATCAAATAGTATTATTTTAATATTGTTTTAAGATATGATAGTAGCAAACATTACTTCTTTAAATATACTTTAATGTCAAATAACTATTTTATTAGTACTACATGAAAGAACCGAGATCATTCAACATGACCTACAACACAATCATTCAATGTGACCTAGAATACAATCAATCTGTGAAGCAACTCTTAGGGTCCTCTGGAAATTAGCGTAACAAAAATCCATGTAAAGGGAGTATAATACAGGGCTCTACTGTAACAATAATGATTCGGAAAATTCTGATCTATTCATGTTGTTGCTTAGTCAATTTATAACTGGTCAGCCATCATCTGTGCTATGTTGAACAACACCGTCTTCTTTCTTCCTGATTGCACTTGACTGATAACATTCAGTAGCCTTCATGTGCTCTGCCTTTCCTTCATGCACTCTGCTCATCAGAGTCCACCTGTCCAATTAGCTACTGATGAGGTCCTGTTGGGTGTGGAATATGGTGCACATTTTTCCTGTGGGGCAGGCAGAGCCACTGCAAGCTCCTGAAAGTTATGGAGGGATGCTGAATACCGTCATTTCCAAAAAAACAAAACCCAGCTGGCTGTGGTGCAATTCAGAGAAGGATATATGAAGCTCCTTGACCTCCATCAGTGGAAGTGCACTTCCTGCAGACGTGCTGGTGTCAATTGATCCTGTCTCTTCTAGTTTTAAATACCTTTCCGTTTTGCGGATACAAAAAGAAGTCAGCTTCTCCTCTGTTTCACAGGTGCATGGTCGCTTGGTGGAGAAGGTATTTCTTGCGAACTCTTCACTTCTAGGCATTTCTTCGACCGTCGTGAGTTTGATTTCCCTTCACTGCAACGAGGACAGATGTACTCCAGGCCATCGGTCTTTGCATAGTCCTGAGAAAATTTTTGAGCAGAAAGGGGTCAAATAACAAACAGATGCCAACGAAAAGGCAGATATACCTAACCAGGCCGTCGAGGTCGGTTTCTCATGCCTAATAATTAATTCTTTGTCGAAACAAATGCCAATTTCTATTAATGTTTCTCGAGACTCTTTTTCACCATACAAAACATGATTTATTTGAAATAATAATTTCCTAAAGATTTAGGCTTCTCTTCTTATAATTTTTATTTTTGCCAAAAAGTGGCCAAGAGTGCTCAAAAAGCGGCCAAACGTGGCCGCTTCCATATCTATACGAATTGAAATGGATCATAGAGGTAGCTTCAACAAAATTCGACTATTAGCATCTAAAGAGGAATTTCTATTTATAGATTGGGCACTTAGGGATTAAACAACAGAAAGACATGTACAAGTAAACAGGCTTACCTTAAAAGCTCCTAGTCCTAAACGTTGATCACACCCAAAGTGTGCCCATTCTCCACAAATTCCACAGTTGACCCAGTCACCTTCTGACCCACTGCGTCAAAAGAGCACAAAAAACTTGGGGTTACGTTATGCAATATCAACTTTGATAGAAGAAAATTGCAAAGTGCTCTGACGATCATGTCCTACACTAGGAAATAATTGATGTGCTTTTAATTACAAGTTCAATATACGACTAAAATTACAGCAACTACACCCACCTGTGGCATAGTATACAGCACTCGCCATCGACATCATCATGAGCTAGCTCGTACTCCAACAGGTATGTCTCGTAGTGCTTTTTAAGTGTGTTTCCAACCCCCTGCATAAACAAGTGTCAGGTCAATACATACCAGCAGTAGCAAATGCCAAACGCCAGGCATTAAATGAAGACCAGTATATTTCAATTTTTTTCCAACCCACTACCGGTAGTCGGTCAACTTTAAAGGCAAAAAAACAACGTAACCAACATCCACAACCTAATATACTCTTGTTGTACTGCACATAGAAAATGCTGAAATCTAACATGTCACTTTTCCGATATATGTAAACCCGCAGTCTTACCGTCATTTTGTTGACTGACGTGTGATTGTGCATCTTCGCAAAAACTTGGCCCTTCCAATTAATGCCATTTCCAACATGAAAGCCTCCTCTTGAAACAACCTGCACTTGCACTAACAATATTTAACCACTCGCTATACAATTCCACCTCCACTTTAACCTCTGTTCAACTGTACATGATGTACCAGAACGAGGAACTTCACTGAGAACTAGCTCAATATTGTTAAAAGTGCTTGACCACAAAAAAACAGTCAATGCCTTGAAGATAACAAGAAACGAGCCAGAGGTTTTGAGAGATCTACATCCTACAAGATGCAGAGAGAATAATATAATCAACATTGTAGTCACAATTAAACTACTGATTGCTCTCCACTCATATAGTATACAGCACGTGCTTCAAGCATGATGCTTCTGTCAAACACCTTAAAAATGATAAAAAAGGTCGGCAGCAAAAGCCTAAAACGAGAAATAACGAAGTTGCATAAACTGACCTCCTTGTATAGGTTGTAAAGATCAAGGCGTTTCCCATTAAGGACAACCTCAGGGAAAGCATCGAGACCAGCTGGAGGAACAAGCCGGTTATGACCCCTTGATTCCAAGAAGCTTACCAGATCGTGAAGGAACTCATCCTGAAATTCCAGCAAAGGGGACATTCAACTTCAATGTGAACCCAGACAGACAAGCAAATATACAAGCACGGGAACAACTCGCCTAAAACAGTGGAGCCTGACATCAAGAATATTGAACGAAGAGCCCTTCCTATGCTGCAACAAAATGACGATAATCTTGAAGACTAAGAGATACAACAACGACCAACGAGTCTGAAAATAAAAGATCACATTTTACCTCTGAGCACTCTTCCATAGATGGTCGATTGCAACCGTGTGGCTTGACATTGGCAGGGGTGATGGACAAATAAGGGTTCACTCCACTGCCTCCAACAGCTCCCGGTGTTGTCGTACTAGTTCTTGGTCTTCCTGAGTCTGCCCTTCGTTGCCGTCTACGCTCCACCCTGATGAGATTAGAGCAGACAGAAGTCGTTCAAAGATCACACATATAAAATAAAATGACTCAGTATATATCTACAACTGAAAATGGAAAAAGTTTATGCAAAAGGAAAAATACCTGGTTGTCTGGTCCAACTTCATTGTCCATCCTGCGTGTTGGGCAGCCATTACAGCATTTGCAAAAGGCATGAATCTCCTCCGATTAGAATGTGGCACTGGTTTCATTGCTGCCAACAGCGTTATGTTCCCTTGCTTGCTTGATGAGGCTGCTGAGTGTGCAATCCAAAAATAAACAGAATCTGAGGTAGCGTCCACTTTTCAATAAAAATTTCACCTCTTACAATAAAGCATGTGATATATTGCTCAGACTACTCAAACACAGCAGATCTTATCGATTGATCAGACCTCTACTTTCAAGTTCAATCACAGTACACAAACTCCACAACATAGAAGCGGGTCCATCAGCACGTATCCAAGGTTGCAACTGTACCTGTATGCCCATTGGCTCTTGATGCTTTCCTGTCTTGCTCTATCAAATTTTCAGTGGAATTGGATGAAAATAGCCTCATCCGTTTCCTGCTTGCAGATGGGGGAGCTAACCAAGGGGGTACGAACGAACTATTGGAGATCTCTCTCTTGGATGGACTATCTCGGGAACGCTTCAGAGAAACCAAATGAGCAGAATCCTCCTTCATAAATGCATTCACTGGGGCTCCCTCCACACCAGCTATTCCCAAAGCCACTAGGCTCCGGTAAGATGGATCAGCTGCCAACTGCCTCAGAACCTGCATACCAGAATATTGACATAAGGAAGCAAGGCTTGGTCTTCTCTACAAGTGGCTCACCCAAAATATATATACGCTCTCCATTATGAACATAAAGGGCCCCATACCAGTGAACCCTCTACTTTACAAGTTTATAACAATCCAAGCTACCTACAGTGACAATTCCGCTACCATTGTCGTACCATACGGCAAATTTGAAGTTAATAGCTCAATTCTCAGTCAAACTTCTGATTCCCAATAGTTCTAATGCCAAAAATAAATCAAAATTTAAAATCTTTGAAAAATAATGAATCCTTACCTGCCCAACCCATGTAGGAGCCTTGATCTTGAGCTCGACAACTGATGAGCCACTTGCAATAGAAATGGAACGTCTCAAGTCACAGTTCAAGCGAGCTTTCTGAGATTCATTATCTTCAACTAATCGAATCTTTCCACACCTTTCTAGCAGCTCTTTCCTCACGCTGTTCTCTAATAGCTGCAAAACAAGTACACCATTCCATTAATTAGTGAAGGAACGACATCCTCAGGCAACCAGTAGCTGTAACAAAGATACAACATGACCTTCAACCAACAATGTTGAACTCTCACCTGATCATCAAAGCACGTTTGAGCAGCTCCCGAAACTAGAAGAGCTATACGAGCAAAAGTCGTGGTACAAATATCACACCGCATGGTGACGACTCCACGAAGTAAAGATGATGCCGCCATAGGTGGTGGAGGAGCACTGCATACACGATGGAACTGATCTTGTGAGTCTACAAACAGAGAGGCAACCTGTGAAATTAAACATTAAATAGAAAGAAAACAGTTTATTTAGAAGCTGCTGCTCTACTAAATCTAGACAACATCTTGATATGCCAGACACATCGAAACATTTGAATAAGAATGTTCAGAAGGCAACAAACCTGACACGATGCAAGAGTCGGACTCCTTTGGCCTGCAGAAGCAACACAACGCACATGCAACAATGAGATCTCGGAGGCAGACAAATACACACCAATGTAACTTGTTCAGGAGTTGAAGAACACAATGAAATACTTAGAACAGGAAAATACAAGACGTGAGATGAGCACCTCAATTGTCAAAAGCGCACTCAATCCAGCTTCGAGAGCTCCAAACCAAGCAGAGGTCTGCACAAAAAGGGAATCGACACATGCTTCAGACAGAGCTTTGGCAGTTCATCAGGAGTCTGGTGACAAAATTTACATTAACCTCCATAATCGTTCTCTAACTTCCCTCATTCAAACTGGAAGAAATGAATTCCAAGTTTAAGAGTTAATCGCACACCAACCCTAAACCATACTGGCAGATATTAAAAACTAAACACAGTCTTAAAAGTAGTTAAACAATGAGAAGCTGAATAGGATGAAAATAACAGTTCCCAGAGACAAGTAAACAAAAGCTGTAACATGGAATGCTCATCAAAGGCATGACGAACATACCGGTCTGCTAGCTTCTGAACAAACCAAGAGTCGGATATTGAGGTCATCGTCGTATATTTGGACAGGCGCAGAATCAGAGGGTACTGCTTCTTTTCCCTCCTCACCAGCATCCTCTCCGTCAGAAGACCCTTCATCTAAAGCCTTTGACTCTGGAGGTGCTAACAGCATAGGCAACACATTGCTTGCCTTCTCATGCCCATTAACACTGGTGGTCTTGGTCTGCCCACAATGGATCTGGAAAGAAGCATTTGCTATTTGGAAGGCATCCTTGGCCTCCGTTGCAAAGCTGTTGGAGAAGCACGCGTTTATTAGCTCAAGTGGACTCTATCTCCAACTTTATGATCAATACAAAGAAAACTTTCACCACTTGACACTAGATATCTTGTGTCACTACATAAGTCGGCTATTTAACAATACATTGTATGACTATTGGACGTAGTGAATAGCCACCACAACAATACAGAGAAGTTTATGTCGAGTCTAAGTGGCGAACTTACCTTCTTAGGGCAGCTAATAATGCTTGGCGAAAATGAGAGGCCAATGTGGAAGTTGGAGCCCCTTTCCAGTATATCACATTTGGTACACCCTGCAGCAATAAGTACAAACCTCTTAAAGAGAAGACATGCCCCAAGCTCGTACTCATCCGACCAATATACAGGTGGCAGGTTTTGACAAGTACAAGTTGATGCCTGCGTGTACTATCTGTGAACCTCCTACCGTTCTGAAATCGCCAACTGCTTCTGGCAGCTCCCATAACTCTCACTAACGTGTTTAGAGTACCCTTTAACTTAAAAATCAAGCGTTTAAAGGTCATTTCAACCACTGAACAAGTCTTGAAAATATAAACGAAAACAGCGTCTTAGTCCATGAAGTTAAGAGAAAGTCACAAAACAACAAGCCATACCTGAGAACGCAGGGCTTCACCAAGCTTAGCCCCGGAAGTTTCCAGATATATCTGCAAGTACAGAAATAATCAGTGTTCTATAGTCCATATGGAGCAATCAAAGAATAAACGGAAATATCCTCAGGTTCTAAACAACAAATTATTTAACAGAGAGAATAGGAAATTCGTTTTAGTCCAGATATTGTGCCGTACCAAATTGGGAACCTTAGCACCATACAAGGACGCAAGGGTATCAGCTGAGAGCGGTTTCCCATCTCTGATCACAAGACCACCAATCTCGTCTTTGACAGGCGAGGACTCCCCATGAAGCAAAAGAAAATCAGGATGCAGCTTTTCTAGTTTCCGCCCTAACTCTTCCTTAGTAGGATCCTCCACGATGTGAATCTGTCAAACAAACCATCAAAGCAACCACATCAGCCCAGGCATCATTGTGCACGCATACTTGTTCCAATTTTGACATCCAGTTTCTCTGCACAGCTATTGCCAATATCATGCTAGAACATCAAACGCTTCCACTACTTCTAATAATCCACAGCTCCTAGCGATTTCGTGACCCTCCAGGACAATTCGCAACATCCCCAATAAGAAATTACACAAGAGCACATTAGAAAGTGTAGTACCGACCTCCAGATACCCTGAGGTCTCAAGGTCTGCAAACTCATGTTGAAATTGATTGCTTCTGCTTTCAGAAGGTATGCGGCCGTTGGTGTGCTTTTCAGCTTTGCGATCGTGCTCCCCACCATGGTCCGAGGGATAGTTTTTAGAGTTTTTCCTCCCGCAAATCACAGCAAGTAATGTGCGAACAGTCTTCGCCTTCCCGCTTCTAGATAAACCAGCGGTTGTAGCTCGCGACATGTTGAAGCAAAAATTCAACTCTAGAGGTGGTTCAAAACAGTGCACACACGAGCAAAAGGTATACCAACCGATGTGCCTATGTTTCAGCTTCGCTCAACCGGAGAAGGGAAAGAAGAACACCTAGAAATGTAACACCCTACAAGTCGAAATTTCAGAGCATAAAACACCGAGGTACTAGTCGTCACTTCAAAAAACTCAGGCCCACGAGGCCGTATGCGTCCAGAGCTCGACCATACCGGTCACGAACCTTAAACCTAGAATTCAACCGGTTCTCGTCAAAAAAAATCCGGCCCGCGTGGTTGAAACAACGAGGCATCAGTCCGCAAACGAACCGCCAGAGCCAGAAGAGCACCGAAGCGCAGGAGCTTGATACACAATGCTGGCTGAAGACAATCACTTGTGCTGCACCGATCCCAGTAGTATTTGAGGAACCTGATGATGCCCAACCATAGGCAAAATTCAACCCTTGAAAAAAATCATACCCACTCAAAACGAAACCCTGAGGCGATCGATTCAACGCGGGCCTTTTACTTAGAAATCCAGTCAAACCCTGATGGAAACCCAAGCCTTCTGGAACACTCAAACAACCTTCACTGAGCCCTCGGTATGAACGCCGGGAAACCCAAACCCCTCAATCCCACCACCGCGGCTCCATAACCCACGCGTTTTGTCGAAGCCGGAACCAAAACGAAGCAACACCAAACACCTAATCTTACTTCGCAATGCGCCGCGAGCTTCACGAGAGACGATCGAGCAGGCGGAGACCACGCGGCACGAGCGAGCGGAGCCACCACAAGTAGGGCAACAATAATAGGAATGCGTGTTTGCAAGGACCCATGAGGCTCCTACTGCTACTGCATGGATCATGGGAATCTGGTACATACACTGGGGTAAGCGGAAGCCCTATCTCGCTGTGGCCTCATCAGATCTCTTCGACCTGGCTTTGCTGCCTGGGCGGGCGGGCATGGACCAGGCGCGCTTGGCTGACTGACCATTTAGGAAATCAATCGACCCTGCTTTGCCGTTTCCTTTAGAGCCGGACAGATTGGGAGATTCGCCTTAACCACAATGCGATGCCACAATCAAACCTCAAGTCTTTCCACATCTTTCCAGGCCCTGCTAGTCTGAGTGACCTCATAACTCCAATTTGGGGTATTATTATAAACTTAGCAAGGGGGGCAAGCCATTTTGTCTTCGTGCCAACTTCCGATGATGCCCGGGCCCATCGCTCCATGAATCATCCATAAGAGTCGGTCGGCATCTCACTCTCGTAGCTCCAACTAAGAGTAGCGATATATTCAACGTCATCATCCACGCTAAAAAAGCTCCCGGCAAATCAGTCGCCCCCTTTAAAAGTGGAAAACAATTCAGATCCTCAGTCGTCCACTCACTGGAAGAAAAAAAAATCCAGAGCTCTCTCACCACCAGGCAGGCCCCCTAATTACTCCCACTGTTCCCACGCCGGATTCCTGGCATCATCCGCGTCGTACTTAACTTCATTACTTACCCGTCAGACTACTCTCAATCAACCTGGCTCACTCCCATCTCTCTCTCTCTGACCACGAATTGTTCGTACTCCTCCTTTGCTTCCTTCAACTAACAACCTCGCTTGCTTGCTTTCCGCTCTCGAAATCTATCAAACGCTTTCTAATTTTGCTTTTCGCCTCAACTGCGCAACAGTCTGACTCAGTTCGCAACCACGGAAAAATCAAAAAATTCCTAACGAACGTAGCGATCATTTTCCATGACCCGGCACGGATCTCTCGCAATTCTTGCGAGCTGCTACAGTGGGGTAGCCAGTGTCCTTGCGGGCCTTCCTGGTCCGTGGTAATAAGGGCTCCTCAAGGGTTCCATTCACACCGCAGATGTCCTTTTCACACCGCGGTGTTGATGGCGGGGGCGGGGCTTGGCTCCCTGACACGTGGCCTGGTCGCCACAGGTGACTGGGAATTATTGTTGTGCCGCCGGCGGGCACAGTTTTGAATTGGGGCTCTTATGACCGCGCGTTTTTTAATCTGCTGGGTTTTTAATTCCGTGGCGCTACTGGTTTATTGTACGTATTATTATTGTACATGTATAGTATTCTTGTCTCTTGTACTGTACTGTACAGTACCGTATGGGGACTTCATGGTTCCCCAAGTACCGTAAAATGATTGGGGGTGTCTCCTTCTAAGTTTGTTACTGTGCATACTTTTTGAGATCCCAAGAAAATAAAAGATCAGTAATTCAGTTTTTGAACTTGAGGGTATGAAATAAAGTGTAAGTTGGTTAGGAGGTCTACTTCAATTTGATTAGAGTTTGTTACCTGTACAATTGGTTTTTGAAAATCAAAAACCAATTGTACGAACAAAATTGAATCATAAGTTTGAAACCTCCAATCTATAATCGAGCATCTTCAGTTGTGTCAAAATAATATAAAATAGTATAAAGATGTCCACTGGGAGTTCAAAACAAATTGTTGTTAAAGTTGATTTTCATTAGTTGTTAAAATCGTGCTTTTTCATCCACAAACGTCCATTTCAATCCATAATGTCCAAACTTCGATGTATTATTTCTTTCAAGATGGAGAATTTTATTTTTTTTCATACACAACTGACACTCAGGCCCTCTTTACATTAGAGGCGAGAAGCCGTGGAGAAAACCTCACAAGGGCCATGGCTCATCCTTGAGAAGCCAACCTTTGAACTTGCATTAGGAGAGATATAGGGCCTCAAAAAGGCCCCCAGTTTGGATCAACTGACTGGGATTAAAAATATATAATTTTTTTTTTAAACAAAAAATGAAAAAAAAAAATCGCAGTCTGATGTCGACAACCGTCTGCCACGTCAGACTGCGATTTTTTTTTAATTTTTTTAATTTAATTTTTTTGATTGGTTGTTTTTGGTCTACTGCTGATCAACAATTTGACAAAGGGAAGGGGCCTTCTTGAGGCCCCATACCGTACGTGGAAGGCAGGGTCGGCAAAAAATAATTCCCCAAAAAAATGCCGAAAAAATAAATAAATTTATTAAGTATTTTGTCGAAATCAACAAAAATAAAGTCAACAAAAAGCAAAAAAAAAAAAAAAAAAAAAAAACATAACACTCGACAAAAATCGTAGACAAAAAACAAAATGAAACATCTAGCTGCTGGAAAAAAATTTATGTTAGCTATTAATAGCCGATTTCGTAATAATTACTTTTGAAAGTGCCGACCTCCACTGTTTCAACTTTTATTAATTATTCGACATGAAAGTGCCGACCCTGCCTTCCACGTACGGTATCTCTCCTAATGACGGCCTTTGGATATAGTGTAAAGTGAGAAGTAGCCACAAAATAAAGTGTTGATTTTTTAAAATAAAGTTTTTACATGTTTCTTAAAAAATAAAAAATGATTGGTTGTGAGAATTTTGGCCAAACGGCCCCCCCAATTTTGCGTTAGACCCACCTCTTGAGGTGGGCTTGACGCAAAATCCAGAGGCTTTGAAAAATGTGCACTTTTGTTGCCACGAAGGACAAAAGTGTTGTCGATGTCATTTTCTCCTCCTTCCGTCCCTTGGACTAAAAATTTCGGGTGTAAAGTGACATTCTTTGGTCTTCTCGGTTTTTAGGCCTCCCATTGGCTGAAATTTCTCTCCTCGCGGCTTCTCGTCTCTAGTGTAAAGAGGCCCTCACTCATAGGATTTGCAAAAATTTGATCCTCAGGGCCACTTTACACCTAGAGGTCAAGCCAATTCCCCTTGAGGCTGATTGCATGAAATTTCAGCCCCTTTTGGGCTTGAGGCCGGCCTCAATTACCCATTATAATAAGATTATCATAGGGGCCAATTCTCCTATATGTAAAGGCCTTGGGGCCAAGAAGCCAAGCCAATTCAACAAATGTAGCAAATTTTAGACCCTCTCTCTTTTCAAAAGAACCGTTTAGATTTCCACATAATCCAATGGATTTAGTTCGTTGAAGAAAATCATCTTTTATATAAAAAAAGGTTTACTTAATCGAAATTTGACATTGGCCCGGAAGCCAAGAATTGGCCCTCCATTTTGGACAAACCCAATTCAATGAGCTCGGGCCATGTCGGACCATGCGTTTTTTTAAGTAAAAAAGTTCATATCACCAAATCGGCCAGGGCTCTAGGTGTAAAGCGACCCTTAACAACTTAGCTCATATCTATTTTTGGAATCAACATCAGAAAGGCAACTGCAATTATATACATTATTTAACCTCTAAACGTCCTCACCCTCTCAAAATTTGGCAATTTTGCAAAGATGCATCATAAAATGCAACCCACATGGATATTTTGAACTTGATGTATGTATAAAAGCTGTACATTACAAACTTTACATTCTATCCAAACGGTTAAATCTACAATTGCAATCACCAATATTTTTCTATAAAATTTGAAACTTGAAATTGAAAATTCTTTTGTTAATTGATTCCAAATAAGTTATTGACAATTTATACATGAAGTTTGTTGTGATTGATTGAAATGTAATACTCTAAGTGTAGTGATTCTTGGAGATTTTTTTAGTTGCTTACTTTTATAAGTTGACTTTTTAACCCTTTGACGCGCCTACATCCATATATTGGACGACGAACAGATTACAAACTGTTCGAGTTTCATCCAAACTTGACATTTTTCATCCACCCAAAATCTTCTTGGTTCTTGTGCAAGTTTACTATCTTTTGTATGGTTTGGATCTTCAAAATAGTTCATTATGATTTTTAGAAAAATGAAACAATTGATTTAAGCCAAGATTTATTCTTAGTTCAAAAAGCGAGACTTTAAATTTGATTTTCCAAAATAAGTAGGATCAAACAATGGAAACCATACCATCTCGTAGTGCATGTTATTCCAATTTCATTACAATTTTTAAAAAAAAATTGTGTTAGTTTGAGATTTTTAATTGAATTTCAAGAGAAAACCTTCTAAAATTATTTAGAAAATGTTTAATAAAATATGTAATAAATCCAACCACACAGAGGCAATCTTCACGTTGACATCTACAAGTTTTCTTTGTACATCAACTCCATTTCGGGTTTTCATCAAACATTTTATAACGCTTCTTTGAAACAACTTTGAATCGGGACGTTAAAGGGTTAAGAGCACTTTTACACTGAAATCTTCAAAATTTTGGGTGAACCACTGTAGCATGAAATGAGGCATTAAAATTTCACAAATCATCCCCTTTCTAATCGGATCACACATGCATGAAGCTAACTTCCTATAAAAATATATAGTAAAAAATCCACTCTGCAAAAAGTCAATGACGGCTGAGAAAATTGTATTTGATTCTGAACATCGTTCACTTTCTGGACGATTGGATGTTTAGGGTTAAACTATCACATCATTAACTGAAGGCTCTAGTGCAGTCCCCATCAATCTAATTTTTGAAACTTAGACTGTTGATTTCCTTCACTGTTCAGTTCAGTTACTTAGAAGCTGGCTGTGGTTTGGAATTTCTTTTAATTTCTTCTGTATACCGCAGAAAAACTTCCGAAGCAGGTATACGGTTTTAGGGTTTACCGTATACCTGCTTGGACACACAATACTGACGGTACGAAAAATAAGATCTTGCATAATTGCATATCAGTAAGAGAATCATTATTAACTAATCTTAACATTACTACTGTATCAATATCAGGTACACTGCATTAACTTCTTAACCCTAAACAATCCAACTGTATCTGAGCTCAGTAGCATCCCCGACTCTAAATCCTCCCCTCGACGGTAACCTCTAAACGCTTAGAGCCCTCTCCAAATTCGGCAGTTTTGCAAAGATGCATTGTAAAATGCAACCCATAGAGATATTTTGAACTTGATGTATGAATTAAAGTTCTACATTATGAATTTTAGATTCTATCCATATGGTTAGATCTATGATTGCTATCACCAATATTTTGTGTAAAATTTGAAACTCAAAATCCAATTTTTCTTTTTGTAAATCAATAATGAATAAGATATTGACAATCTCTGGATGAAATTTTTTTGTGATTAGTTGAAATGTAATACTCTAAGTGTAGTGATTTTTGGAGATTTTTTTGTTGCTTAATTTTAATGAGTTGACTTTTTCAAGAGCACTTTTACAATTATGTCTTCAAAAATTTGGGTGAATCACTGCATTATGAAATGAGGCATAAAAATTTCACAAATCATCCCTTTTCTAATTGGTTCACACATGCATGACGCTAACTTCCTATAAAATATATAGGAAAAAATTACATGCCCCCTATTTTGTGCATGTAGGGGCCCACCTTAAAAAACAACCCCCTCTTCTAAGGATTTAACCCCTAAATATCAAAGGGGGTAAGGGAAAAACCTAGATGTGTTATAAAATGTTACTTTTGCACCTTTGATGAAGTTTGGTCCAAAAGAGAAAATCAAAAGCATAATGTTTAGTAATTATTTGTACAATCAAACTTTCAAAAAATGTTTTAAACACTCATTTAATGAATTTAGAAGCGTTTACCATTCAATACTCATCAAAATTACAACTTTTAATTTTAGAATTTGAAATCTTGTATGATTCGTTCAAACTAGAGATTCTATTCTAAAATTAAAAAAGCAAAAAATTCAAATGAGATAACATCATTACTCTCCCAAAATATAAAGTTTTATAACACTGGGACAATGTTGAGGTGTTAGTCTTTGAAAAGATCCTTAGTGAACCTTGAATTGCATCAAATAGCACTAGGACATGATCTCTACCCTAATTTTGATAAAAAATCAAAACTTGAAAAATGTCATTTCGTGACCATGGACAAGCACTATTGTTTGGGTTGCGACCAGAAAATGGTTGATCGGTCATTTAGGGGTTAAAATCCCAAGGGGATCTTTCCAGATAAATTTGGGGCCTTAGACCCCAAATTTGCAAAAAAAAGTTGCCAAAAGAAGACCCTAGGGTGCCCAAAATAGAAATTTCAAAAAATGGGGCCGATGGGTAGATAGTGCTTGCATTTACGTCAAAGGGGAGTTTAGAATCGAGGCAGTAGCATTAGACTTTGAGTTTTTTTTTTTTTTTTTTGAACAAATGAAAAGGAATTTCATTGCAAAAAAAAGGGAACCACAACCACCCAGCCACAAGTGGCTTGGAGGGCAAAACACAACCAAGACACTAACAATACAAAACAAGGACAAAGACAAAAGACACAACAATATGGCACCCTTGCATGGCCACATGCACAAACTTTGAGTTTGAACTTGACATAATTTAACCTTTTAACCCCTAAATGCCTACTTCCCTCTCCAAATTGGACAATTTTGCAAAGATGCATTAAAAATGTGGATATTTTGAACTTGATGTATGAATAAAAGTTCTACATTATGAATTTTAGATCTATGGTTAAATCTATGATTGCAATCACCAATATTTTGTATAAAATTTGAAACTTAAAATTCAAAATTCATTTGCAATTCAATTACAAATAAAATATTGACAATCCATGAATGAAATTTGTTGTGATGAGTTGAAATGTAATACTCTAAGTGATTTTGGAGAATTTCTAGTTGCTTAATTTTAGGAGTTGACTTTTTCAAGACCACTTTTGAATGCTTTTGAATTAAGGTCTTAGAGTTTTTTTGGTGAATCACTGCACCACGAAATGAGGCATAAAAATTTCGCAAATCATCCCCTTTCTAATTTGGTTCTTTCATGCATGAAGCTAACTTCCCATGAAATCTACAATAAGAAATTCACACTACAAAAGTGCATGATGGATGAGAAAATGTGGAAGAAATTTGTACACCATCCAAAAAATAAATGCTTAGGCAGTTAAAGGTTAACGTCCAGATCCACCATTGATTTTGTAAAGATCCACCACTATGTGTTATAAATGTTTGACGACTCACAAAAAAGGAGTTGATTTGTAAAGAAAAGTTGTAAATCTCACTATGTAGATCACATATGTATGGTTGGATTTATCATATTTTGTATTCATAGTTTTAAATTAGTTTTTCAACATTTTCTTTTGAAATTTAGTTTTAAATCCCGAATTAACAACTTTTTATTTAAAAAAATTATAACGAATTTGGAATAACTTGCACCATGAGATGGTATAATTTCCATTATTTGATTCTACACCCCCTATCGCTTCGTTCGATTTTTACTCGTACAATAACTTTCCTTGAAACTAAAGTGAAAGATGACACTTATCATCATATGAGAGAATTTAGTAGGAGTTAAACAAATAAGACTTATTTGAGATGTGAAAACAAAGAGCATCCAAGAACATCAGAGAAAATCTTAGAAACTTTAGTAGGGGTACAAAGTTTGCGCTTAACCCCTAAAGGATCGGGGGGTGTTGAATTTAGCTCTTGTTTTCTTGACTAGCTCTTGTAGCAAGCTGAATTCCTCATTGGTGTGGGGTAATTTTGACGATCGGCACTGTTGAAACTAAAGAAGACTTACGTAGCTTTTTTATGAAAAAAAGATCAACAAAATCGCACAATTTTTGAGAAAATGCCACCGTTGAGAAGATTGATGGAACTTGTTTGGGGTATTTTGTACACATGTTGAAATCGGATTGTTCAAAAGTGCTCCAAAAATTCTGAAATTTTTACTGTGAGTAGAAATCATCATTTCAAACATGTGAAAAAAATTTCAAGTAATTTGGAGGTGTGAGGAGGAAGATATGAGGGTCTGAAGTGACGCCTAGATACCCACCGTGCAACTCAAAAAATCACCAAAAATCGCTCACTTGATGAATTTCCGATCAAGAAGTACCCACGGATTCAGCTCTCAAAAAGAGTTAGGGTCTCTTTATTGCTCATCCTACAATTCAAAGCCCAAGAACCCGAATTTCCTCACTTTCTAGTTCCAGAAGCCGCGTGGGGGCCTTACGGTCCTTTAGGGGTTAACAATGTCATGCACTTAGAGTTTAATTTTTTAATTCATCTATTTTCGCACAGAGTGATGTTATACTTCACGAAATTCAGTTCCATCGTCCTTTGACCTTTCAACTCCATTTCAACGTACTGAGTTCTATGATGAAAGCCATGAAACGTATTCAACGAGGATGCTAACAACGAACGGATGAACAGAGTCGACCCCAATAAATGAATGTAGTTACGTTTTCATTCGTCCGCTGGAGGGTGTATAAAGCTCGGGAGTAAGAAGAAGCAGGGTTGGTGTGGTGCTTGGCCTTGCTTCTTTTCTAGCCAGCTATGGCGTTCACCTCTAGCCTTCCTACGCCCTTGTTAATCAGATCACCGTAGTCCCTACCTTACCTACGGCTTCACTGCTCGTTTCCTCCGTTTCCTCCGCTTTCTGCCCGTTTTCTTGACGCTGTTTTTGATCCGGATTTGAGCAAACAGGGCCTGAGTTTGATTGGAAGGAGCCGAGACCATTGCTGTGCGTGGTGGCGAGAAATTTCGTTGAAAGCTCCGGAGGATTGTGAGATTCTCTAGAGCTGAAGAGAGTTCGAGATCGCAGGGTTGGTTATTGAACGGAGTACTTCATTTGTTGACGCCTTCATGAAGCTGCATGAAGAATTCCGCCGGGGTTTGATAAGCAGAGTATTGAGGCAGACGGCTTTGGTTTTAATGGCGTTCCACATTTGAGACTTTGCTTGGAGCTTACTGTACTTGTACGTCGACCAGGCAGTATTATGAGGTTCGGGACTGTGTAATGCTATGACGGATTTGGACCGAGTTTTCTTTGTCGAGGACCGACTTAGGTTATGAATCAAATTGATTCAGTCAACAGGTGGAGGTGAAGAAACTCGGATAGTAGAGTCGAATTTACAGGATTTAGGTTAGCAGCATCTTGGATCTTGTATGCTGGCTCATGGTCGGTTGTAGGTGGAGAGGACGAGAGTGATCTTCGACTGAAGCCATGGGCTCTGTGAAGCCGTCCGTTCGGTATCGGAACGCCGGAGCGCCGTCGAATGTTGTACTTCAGTCGGCTGGCAGCAATGGTGTTGTTGTTAACGGAGCGCCTGTTGGTAATGGTCACGTTAATCACTTGCGCAATGAATTATCTGAGTTCGAGAGGGAGGATTTCGATGCCCAGGGTTACGTTCAAGCTAAGTGCCAATCTATGAGTGAAAAGGTGTGTTCTCGCTCTTGTTCTCGCTCTTGTTACCGTGCTTTTTGCTTTTGTTGAAACCCTAATGTAATTGTGTGTGACGTAGGTTGCTTTAACGTTGCGGTAGAATCACTGCTCTAGATTATTGCAAGAGATATTTCTCTGTTCCAAATACGGCTGTTTGTAATGTGACACGGTTTTTACTTTGACGTTTCTTGGTTGACAGGGCATACGTAAATTGTGCGATGATCTCTTGGATTTGAAGAAATCATCTGCAGAAGAAATGCGCAGGAGTGTTTATGCTAATTATGCAGCATTCATAAGGTTCACAATCTTCCCTCTTTCCTCCTCTCTATGAGCATTCTGCAGGCATGACGAGAAGTTAGACAGGCTGCAGCTATAAATCGAGTTGTAGTTGCTTCTCCTTATCTTCCTGGATTATGATAGCCTCGCATTCTTCATTCCGAGGTCTTACATTTGAAGTCTCACTCCTCTCTCTTTCTGATATTTACAATTCCAATGTTCATTGTACATATTCGTACACCTCATCAAATTAGTCGAGAGTCGTGGCTAGAAAATCATATCTCGGTGGTAGACAATGTAATTTTGTAATCGAGAGCTGTAATCATGAAGTCATCGAAGCACCGCTGCAAATCATATTTATTCCAGCCCTAGTTGTGTCAAGTTGGATCGTACAAGAATGTGTGATCCTAGATAGCATTGGCTTAGAACTCCAGGTCAACTAGCATACACAGCTAGATGCTCACTTTCTTACAGTAAGATTGTGTTAGTTGTTTTCTTGCACTATCAAGAGAGCTGTGTTACTTTTATTGAGATTCAGTCTGATCATTTAGACCGCTCACTGTGGATCATCAAATATTTGGCATCGTGCGTTTTTGCAATTTACGTGCCGCTGGTCTAATTTTCGCTTTGTATGCGTTTGGGTCGTCCGCTCTTTCCCCTGTCTCATCATCCTGTCTCTTGTATGGCAGGACATCCCGTGAGATATCCGATCTGGAGGGTGAGCTAGTTTCCATGCGGAATCTTCTGAATAATCAGTCAACACTTGTTCGTAGCTTGGCAGAAAGTGGTGCTTCTAAACCCACAAGTGGTACAGCTGGTGCTGTCACACAAGAAAAGGGTCTTCCTCAGCATGATAAGGAACCTTCCCAGTTGGAAAGACGAGCCCAGGCTCTTCCAGACATTCTGGATGTTCTGCTAGCTGAAAAGAAGGTGGATCAAGCCCTGCTGGTCTTAGAAGAAGGGGACAGACTAGTCACAGAAGGATTTCAGCCGACTGGTCATGAGGGTGGAATGAGTACCGGTACAGCTTCAGATTTGCAGGTAGCATTGTCCGAAAGAAGAGCAAGACTAGCTGAGCAACTTGCTGAAGCTATTCAACAACCCTTTTTTAGAGGTTCAGAGCTACGATCTGCTATTGCTGCTTTGGATAAATTGGGTGACGGAACACGAGCACACACTCTTTTGTTGCATTCTCATCACGAAAGACTCCAGCACAATATTAGAGGGCTTCGTCCTAGTGGGACATCTTATGGTGGGGCTTATACTGCTGCTCTCTCCCAGCTAGTTTTCTCTGCAATCGCCCAGGTACACTTTCTTTTTCAGATCGGACGTTCTTGGATGACGCATCTGTTGCAAATAGACGAATTATGCAGTCAATGCATCCTGTAGCGTTTTCATCAAACCACAGATTGACGAACGATACCCATGCAGTGCTTCTGGTATGCGGATAACGGGCTTGCGTGAGAATTTTTTTCATATAATATAGTTGACACTCTGGCAGAGATCAAGGGTACACGGAGAGTGTCTCATGTGATCTTTCTACATCATTGCTGACTCTTTTCTTTTTGCAGGCTTCAAGAGATTCAGTGGCAGTATTTGGAGAAGAACCTGCATATGCTTCCGAATTGGTGTTGTGGGCTCGATCAGAAACTGAGCTCTTTGCCTCCTTAGTAAAACGGCACGTCTTGTCTTCTTCGGCTGCTGCTGGGGGTCTACGAGCCGCTGCTGAGTGCGTTCAGATTGCTCTCGGTCACTGTCAGTTACTAGAGGATCAAGGACTAGCTCTTTGCCCAGTCCTCTCCAAGCTTGTTAGACCAAGTGTGGAGCAAGCTTTGGAAGCAAACTTGACCAGAATTGAAGAGAGCGTGTCTGCTTTAGCAGCAGCTGATGATTGGGTGCTTAGTCCTCCGGGTGCAATGTTACGTGGATCGTATGGAATGAGATCCTCTTATGGTACTGGACATGGTTCGTACGTGAAGTTGTCCAGCAGTGCACATCGGTTCAACTTCATGGTGCAGGTTTGTCTTCATCGCTGTTCTTTGCTTCAATGGATTTTCTGGTCCCTGCAAATGCGTTTTTTGCTGGATTTTCCATGCCCTGTGTCCATCTTCGTGGAGTTTAAATCTTGGGAGATACTGTCACTCTCAAAGATATAGTTACTCTTCAGTCTGGATTTTCAGGTTTGACCGGAATTCATTCATGGGGGGTGCTGTCACTCTCAAAAGTTTGTTAACTCTCGATTTTCAGGTTGGACCATTTATTATTTTTAGACTGAAATTATGAATTCTATCTGGTGCAGGACTTTTTGGAGGATGTCGCCCCTTTAATAAGCATGCAGTTGGGAGGTCCTACACTAGATGGTCTTTCCATGCTTTTTGACCAATATGTTGATATGCTGATTAAGGCTGTGCCTAGTCCTGGTGAGGAAGACGAAGGTGGAGCAGAGAATGGAGACGATCGGAAGGTGGGAATATTGGAAGCAATAGATTTATAGTGCTCCTATGGCTAATCTTAAGAGAGCTTCACATCAACTTGCACTTTTCATTTGAGTGTCTGTTAGCATGCTCTGCTGCAAATGTCATATATATTGCAGTAGATCGGGGGGTGGTTTCAGATGAGCGTCTTGTTTTAGAGGCTCTTCCAGGAAGTGTCTTTGGAACAATTTCCCGTCAAATCTAACTACTAAGATCTTGTCTTAATAAATGTTTCCAATCTGATTGGCTGTTGCAGGTTCGAGCTGCAATAACCGAGAGTCAACAACTGGCATTACTTGGAAATGCATCTGCACTTGCTGATGAGCTTCTACCCCGTGCTGCTTCAAAGCTAGTTCCAGGTGGTATGCAGACAGTGATGAGTAGAGATGACTTGCGCTCAGCAACGCGTCGAGGGCGTGATCGGGATCAAGGTAATAATTAGTTGACTTTACAGATGAATATTGATTATATTGATCAATATTTATTGTTTATTACATTGATCTGGATTGTGAATATTGAACCAATGATTTTTGTGGTCCTTGTACACCAATGATTAGATGTTTATAAGAATGCGTCTGATTATTCCATCTGATCACATCTTTCCGAATTGCAATGCAGAACGAAATCAGTTTGGAGCCGTAGCAAATCGCTTACCAGAGCTTAAGGATTGGCGGCGCAAGTTGCAGAAAGGAGTTGACAGACTTAGAGATCATCTCTGTAGACAGCATGTTCTTGAATTGATATACTATTCTGAGGAACCAGAGTCTCAGCTCAGCCCAGAGACTTACTTAAACCTTGACAACGATGGTGGAGATCCCAATTGGCTTCAAGAACCAATGCCATCTCCTATCTTTCAGGCAAGTTCCGTAGCATATGTTGTGTCTCTATACGACACGTTTGTTTTCTTCTCCATATGTTTAATGCTGATTATGAGTTCTGTTTTATTTTGTGCGATTTGTTAGAATTTCTGCAGCAAGGACTTTTCATTAACTGAGGTTTCTGCTTGACAGGATTCAGGTCGCTTGTTTTTCATACCGGTTGGCTGCTCTCGAATGTCACGTAGATGTCGATTTTGTTCCTAATTTGTATGTTATGTAGCTTACAATTAAAGTGTGTTGGACTTGCAGGGTTTGTTCCACACGCTGACGTCAATCCAGCAAACAGCTGCAGATTTGCTTACAGGAAGGGAAAGAGTGGCTGTTGTGTTACTCATGCGACTCACTGAAACCCTAGTAATCTGGTTATCTGAAGATCAGGACTTTTGGGATGCCATTGAAGATGGAGAATATAGACTGGGTCCTATTGGTCTGCAACAAGTGAGATCCTACAGAACTTATATTTGTAACAAGTTTTTACAAGATATGGTTCGAATGACATACAAAACCTGGCGGTCTGTCTTTATTTTACTGACAGTGACAATTGTTAAATATGCTATAGTGTTGTCAATCTAGTTTGATATAGTTTATACGGAACTTGAAAAAGCGATGGTAGGGACAGGGAACTGGATATCAGCGATGCAGGCCCTTAGGTTGATAAAGTCAATGAAGCTGCTCCATATGTAATTGCAAATGGATTGTTCTTGTGGCTCCAGTTTCTGCTGTAACCATTTCTGGTAAATCGTTTCTAATAATGGAAGTGTTTTTGCGGGTGCAGTTTGTTTTGGATATGCAGTTTGTCATTCAGGTTGCAATAAATGGCCGATTTTCATCAAGGCACATGCGCCAAGTGGTGAACGATGTCACTGCACGAGCTGTTACTGCTTTTACAGCGACAGGAGGTGATCCCCACAGGTCAGTATTAGTTTTAATTTATTTTTAAAATTCTTGAACTTTAGTGTCACTTTTTGGGTGATTCTATGTGTGTACAAGAAAATTTAGTTGCTGGTTACTAACGATAAATATGCTGCCTATGATGTCTCCTTCTCCTGAGTGCTAACACTAAAGCATATCTTGTTTGCATTGCAGTGTGTTGCAAGAAGACGAATGGTTCTTAAATGCAGCTCAGGAATCAGTACGTAGACTTTTAGAAGGGTGGAATCGGCAAGTCAGCAGTCCAACGGCATCAATTTCTGCACAATCCGTTTCATCGTTTCGTTCACATGGAAGTGAATAAGTTTCATGTTAGCTTGATTGACTGCTTGTGAGTTAGGGACTTCTATGAAACCGGCCATGAAAAGAAAACAAAGTTAAGTGAGTAAGTTCCATTATGCTTACATGCAAGGCAGAGGATGATCTCAAGTTAGAAAGGCACATGATGCTCTAAGGGGTTAACGGGGACATACAATCACTTGGCAGGATTGTTGGTTTACGTCACCACTGGACATGGAGATGTTGACCATACTCGTTGTCCAAATGGCTGTTTGTCTTAATAGCTGACTAGTTGTGCGTCAAATTGAGGCAGCTTGTGCCCATTCGCTTTGGTGAGACAGTTCCCCATATGGAGGTGTTGGTTTTATTCCTTTTGTGGTTACAGAATAATTTGATAGCAGTAGAAGTAAGTTAAGCCTTCGGCATGCAGCATCTTGTGCACAGGGTAGTTCTGATGCACATTGAGTGTCGTCAAGCATGGATGGGCTTTGGGCATTGTTACATGTCAATCCAAAGTGATTTGATATTCACAACGAAGAGACACAGGTGGTACGTCACTCTAATCACTTTACCTTCACTTCGTGCTGAATTAGGAAGCTAGTGTATTAGTCATCTTTCTGCAGAGTGTATTTTTAATTTTCATTTGAATTGTAAGTGCTTATGTAAAGTTTGGGGACATGAATGTATGTTAAGGTGCATTGTTGGTGCATTCCAGACACTGGAGACATTAGCTGCGGGCTTTGTAGCATTCATCTGCGACAGTTTTCAGGATGTGGCATTTGTTAGAACCTTTGTTGCCCTCCTAGATGTAGGTACCTGTCAATGACGCGTTGCTTCAACGACACCCTCGCTTGGGTTGTTTGACTGTATTTTGTGAAATTTTGCACTTCCTGCTGCATTATTTATCATATCTCCGGCCTCAATAGAGTGTGGAGTGTTCATTATTTGGAATAAAAAGTGGGGTGATTTGGACGAATTAATATGTCGCGTTTGTTGTGACGTGTTTTGGTGTAGTTATTGACATTAACCCTTTAGTGCCCAGGTAACCACTAAGTGGTCACTAGATCACTAGAAAATCTGTGAACCATCTCAGTCCGGTGTCTGAAGTTCAGATGTGTAACTTTTGATTATGCAGATGATGCAAAAAGAAACTTTGGAATCTGACTTTCTTAGCTATCCAAATACCTATGTACAAAACACCAAAATACTGCAAATACCTCAAAATGCAGCTAATACTTACAAATACAACACACGTACTATGTGGTATTTCTTGTGTTTGGAAGTTTGTTTTGTTGTATTTTTTTTTTTGGATTGTGTTCTCTTGTTCATGTTCCATTAGCGTATGTAGTCCAATCTGGATCAATGTACCAAATCCTTTCTTATTTGAACGTATAAATTTTGTCCTAAACCGTACATGGATAAGTCACTCTCACTTATAAAATTCACAATAATTATGTATGAGTCTGTTCTTGACATGAAAGATTGCAATGGAGAGGTGTTGACACAGGTCATTGCTGAACATCTTCACTTTTGTTTTTGAAAATTTAACCCACATTCTATTTAACCTTGAAGTCACACACCCCCCAAAATCTCATTTTTGAGTGTGCATTATACGGTAATCTTCCAATCCAACGGCCCGATCTTACCAAGATTTAACCGACACATGTTTCATTAAGCTATGCTTACATTCATACAGTTGGATACTATTAATGGTATCCCTAATTTTGACGGCAAGAGTTTTAAGAAAAAAATCACCCAAAAAAGTGTGGTTTCTCCAAAACCATTCTGGGCACTAAAGGGTTAACGTGGAGGCACCTAAAACCTTGGAATTTTTTGAAAATTGAATTGGGAGATTTAGAGTCAAGATACCTCCTTTGTCTTGTAATGATTGTCCTATTTTATTTGGCATTTTTTATTCTTGAAATAAATGTCCTATGCTTTATATTTCAAATGGGAGCCTTCTCCACTTCAAATGGGGCAGACCACTTTGCAACTCAAGATTTTCAATTGGGTTTTATCATGAATTTTTAGAATTCAAATGAATTCAAATGAATTCAAATCTTTATGATTTGCAATTCAAAATTCATGACTATTCAAAATTCAAATGGGTTTTATGATGAATTTTTTTCTGCAAAGAGCCACTCTTTCAAGGGGTAATTTTATCAACATCATGTTTAGAATAGGATTGTATAAAAACTCCCTGTGTAAAATTTCAACTAACGAAATATTTATGGGTCCCCCTTACACTGGGGGTTTTTGTACATTTTTTAAAAATAGGATGGTATCAAAACCCTCTCCCCTTAGAGCATCCACACCCTACCACTGAAAAAGAGCTGAAAAAGGATATTATCTTAAAAAGTTAATGAAAAGTGCTTGTATTTAATGCTCAAAATTTAAGGTAAATGACATAGCAGCGGAATATGAGCACAATATAGTGATATTTGAATACGTCCCTTTATAACTAATTTAAGAAAGGGCTCGATATCATAGATTGATGGACAATGATAACCACCCATGTACAATGATTGTGATTAGTTCACCGACTATATAGAGGGACACATAGCAGTTTAAGGGTATTGAGACAATAGCTTGTGAGTTGTGACATCAAATTTCGAATGTGATGATAGTGGTCAGGGGGTGAATTGAAGGGAGTGCGAATGTTCTTATAACTTATCACTATTTGTACCATGACAACTTAACCCTTAATCCTTTAACGTTTTGGATACTGTAGCTGGATTCACTGGTTTTCACTGGGTTTTTCCACTATGATTGATACTGCCAAAAATAGAATGTATTAAATTAGAAAATAACCGTACAATTGTATTCTCAATTGCAGTGCAAACATTTTGCCAAAATTAGAGAATCATTCGATGGTGGGATTGGAAGATCATAGTATGTCTTTGAACCGTATAATGCACACTCAAAAATGAGATTTTGGAGGTTGTGACTTCAAAGTTAAATAGATTTTGGGTAAAATTTTATAAAATGAAAGTAAAGATGTTCAACAATGACCTATGTCAACACCTCTCCATTGCAATCTTATATGTTAAGAATGGACTCACACATAATTATTGTGAATTTTATAAGTGAGAGTGACTTATCCATATATGGTTTAGGACAAAAATTTATACATTAAAATACATGGATCAAGATTGGAATATATACACTAAGGGAACATGACGAAGAGAACACAATCCAAAAAATAAAATAAAATAACAAACTTCCAAACACAAGAAATACCGCATAGTACATGTGTTGTATTTGTAAGTATTTACTGTATTTTCAAGTATTTACAGTATTTTCGCGTTTTGTTCATAGATGTTTTGATAGTTGCAGAACTCCAAATTGAAATTTTATTTTTCTAGAAGATATACATTATAACGCTCATAATTTGATCTTTACAATCCAAAATTGAGTCCTTCACGGATTTTATGTTATTCACGTTTTCGACCCATCAAAGACCACTATGTGGTCACTTGAGCACTAAAGGGTTAATCGGAATATGGCTTTCCTTATTCCGACATCCAAATTCTCTTTTGATTTCCATGCTAAGTATGATTATCTTTTTAATTTACTTTGGTTCTATTGTAAAGAAGTATATGTACAATTTTCATTCATCCAAATTTCTCTTGGTTCTTGTGCTAGTTGGCTATCACTTGTATGGTATGGATCTTGAAAATAAGATATTGTGATTTTTTGAAAAACAACACAATTGGTTTATGTCAAGTTTCATTCTTAATTCAAAAAGTGAGACCTTAAGTTACATGATTTTCCAAAATAAGTAGAATCAAATAATGGAAACCATACCATCTTGTCGTGCATGTTATTCCAATTTCATTACATTATTTAAAAAAAAGTTATGTGTTAATTTGGGATTTTGATTGAATTTCAAGAGAAAACCTTGCAAAAATAATTTTAAAATATTAATAAAAAATGTGATGAATCCAATTGTACCGATGTGATTTTCACATTCACATTTAAAATTTTTCTTTGTACATCAACTCCATTTTTGTTTTTCACCAAACATTTTATAACGCATTTTTGAAAACAATGTTGAATCGGGACGTTAAAGGGTTAGAAGAGATTTAACCCTTAAGCGTCTACACTACATTTACCCGGTCAAACCTCATTGATTTCTCACATTTTAAAATGTATTACATCTTTTTGGTATTTTTCCTCATATAATTTATTCTAAAAAGGATTTATACTGATATTTTTTCATAATTATTTAAATCAAAATGAATTTTATAAGATTTTTCAAAGTTTTTCTCTTGTAATAGCCATAGTAGTTACAAAAATGCCTAAAATAGTATGAATTTAAGGAAAAATGTAAATAGTAGTGATGAACAACAAGGTGTAGGTGGTACGCTTCTTGAGTTTACATAAAAATAAACTCGATTGAAAAAACTTTTTTTGCAGTGTATATTGGAATTTTAGGCTTTGAGCTTTAAAATGTTGTAAAAAACGCAATTTTAAACTTTTTGAAGTACAGTAGATTGGAATAGAAAGTAGTAGATAGCTTCTACACTTTCTTAGTTGGAACTATTTTCATTTGAAATTAAGAACTAGGTGAAAATTAGAGTTTGATTGAAAAATGATCAAACATGGCCCTATGGGGCTCCTTGCACACTTAACCCCTAAACGTCCCAGCGTTCCGAAACTGGATCACGAACAGATTCAAAGCCTTGCAACTTTTTCATACAATCTCGGATGACTTTCATCCAAGTCACCTTTGTAAAACTATTAAATTCTCTACCAATTGTACAATAACATTTCTTGTGATGGGGGGTTGATAATATTGGAGAGGCCTCCAATTGCAAGTATGTCAAATTTGTTGGGTAGATTTTATGCTTGCAATGGTCCTCTCATGTACACCTCATGTACATCCGAGGCATGCTAATATCTATCTTTGAAGCTAACTTTTACTTGTGTTCAAAAGATCGGTATGTTTAGGGGTTAAGGTGTGCGAATCAAGAAAGCCATGTCCTTTAATGGTTAACCCCTAAAGGACCGTAAGGCCCCCATGCGGCTTCTGGAACTAGAAAGTGAGGAAATTTGGGTTCTTGGGCTTCAAATTGTAGGGTGAGCAACAAAGAGACCCTGGCTCTTTTTGAGAGCCAAATTTGTAGGTACTTCTTGATCGGAAATTCATCAAGTGAGCGATTTTTGGTGATTTTTTTGAGTTGCACGGTGGGTATCTAGGCGTCACTTCAGACCCTCATATCTTCCTCCTCACACCTCCAAATTACTTGAAATTTTTTGCACATGTTTAAAATGATGATTACTACTCACTGGAAAAAATTCAGAATTTTTGGAGCACTTTTGAACAATCCGATTTCAGCATGTGTACAAAATACCCCAAAGAAGTTTCATCAAGCTTCTCAACGGTGACATTTTCTCAAAAATTGTGCGATTTTGTTGATCTTTTTTTTCATAAAAAACCTATGTAAGTCTTCTTTAGTTTCAACGGTGCCGATCGTCAAAGTTACCCCACACCAATGAGGAATTGAGCTTGCTACAGGAGCTAGTGAAGAAAACAAGAGCTAAGTTCAACACCCCCGGTCCTTTAGGGGTTAAGGATAAAAGTACAACACAGGTGAGAACCGACCACGGAGTACAGTACCTTGGAGGAAAAAGAACCTGAAAGATGCTCCAGCTGCATTATTCCATTTATTTATAGCTTATTGTTTTTATAGATGTTGACAATCATGCAAGCTCCCCTGCCTGTTCTGGTGAAGACGCAACCGAGCTCGCTTCCCTCCGAGCTCACTCTTGCACTTGCTGGGACTGAATCACTTGCTTCCTTGTGGCAATAAGTTCAGCCATGCTGCAGATCTGCCTTTGTGGGTCAGGGCTGTGAGCACCATGTCTTCTCGTGCTCCTGCTGCATTGCGTTTCCATGTCAAGGCGGCCGGCATTCTGCTCTTCTTCCTTGTGGCCAGCCTCCATTCTTGGTGGTTGGGAGCTCCAAATGTGGTGAACCCAAATGCGCACAGGGGTTTGCTGGAAGCTGTGAACGTTCAAGGCGATCAGGATGATGCAACCAGGTATTGGGTCGTTTTTCTTTTTTGCTTTTTCCTTCTTCTTGGATGCTTCTTGTTGTTTTTAGGGTTTCGGTGAGAATGGTGGACAGATATGGAAAGGAAGCCATGGATTTTTTTAGAGCTCAGATTCTTTCGAATCGAAGAGTCTCTTGTTGATTACTTCGGTCGATAAATTTTGCTTCATTTTAAAAATAAATTGAACGATATGTAGCGGGTTATTGGTTCTCAACTACCTATCACTCTCAAGATTTGACCCAAAAATGAGCAAAATTAATCTCGAAATCATGAACTGCTTGTCGGCTCTCTCTGTGCAGCTGTCAGATTTACCACTCTTTCGATTTCTTGTTGTGATCTCAATACTTTATAGCTCATTAGAAGCGCATTTTCAATCAAAACATGGATAATGGCTTGTTAGCAGCACATTTAAAAAATAAATTGAACGATATGAAGCGGGTTATTTTGAATGGGTATAAAAAGGCACTCATAACCTGAGATGGATGCACTCAAATTGAGATTTGAGATTTTGTGCCCAAGTGATATTTTGTCGGAAAATGAGTTATTATGTGCCTTTAGTATTGAGATCACATGATGATGTGTGGTGAATATGACAGCACGACTACAAAAGAGAGCAGACATTGTTTGTTTTCATTTCTGGTGTGATATTTTGTTGGAAAGCTATGAACAAGCCATTATCCGTGTTTGATTAAAAATGCGCTTCTAATGAGCTATAATATGCCTTCTTATTCAAAGTATTGAGATCACAACAAAAGAGAGTGGTAAATCTGACAGCTGCACAGATAGAGCCGACAAGCAGTTCATTATTTCGAGATTAATTTTGCTCATTTTGGGGTCAAATCTTGTGAGCGGAGAAGCAATGAATGACGCACTTTTAACAAGCCAATACATGAGTTCTGGTTTTCACTATTGAGATTGCCGTGACTGATTGAAATTCGCTGCATAGGCTTTTATACCCAGAGTTTCAGTTTAACCCCTAGAGGGACCAAGAAGCCCGAATTGGGCCTCATATATGTATAATTTTTAATATATATTTAGTAGTTTTGAGTATGTCCTCTCTAAACTTTCTTTTGTTCAATTTACCGTAGTACCATAGCTGGGTCGCCACCCCACGAACGAATATTTAATGTTTTTCGAAAAATAAGGTTCGTTCCTCAAGAAATGAATTTCTCGGTTCTCGTTTTTGAGCAAAAAAATGATAAAAAATGGCCCAAAATGGCCCCAAAATAGCCTAGAAATATCTAAATATAGCTAACAATAATTTATTCTATTTTCGTTTTTTGTCCTCATAATTTCACGATTTTTATTTTTTGAATTATTTTTTGGCGACCCAGCTATGGTACTACGGCATTTCTTTTTCACCAACACATGCAATGTTCTTCACTGATATAAAATTTGGTCCCATCTGAGTTCTATTTTTCACAATATGATTGATTAAATTTGTCATTTTATTCTTGGTCCTTGAGGAGTTAAAGAGTAATTAGCACATCAGTGCTTCATGCACACAATAAGGGTATTAGCCAGCAGCCATTTTGAATTGTGGTCAATGAATGTGCAGGGAATGTGCAAGTGTGGCAAGTGAATCACCACTGGTGCGATGCGAAATGGCGCGGAAGTATTGTGCAGAGGACAGTGGGCGAAACATGGTGAATTACCTCGTCCTGCATTTCTGTGGAATGGGGGGAGCCAAGTGGATTTCAGTGCCAGTCTTAGTGACCATTCTCGTACTAGCCTTTTACATTTTAGCTGAAACAGCTGAGAATTACTTCTCGCCCGTGGTGCGCCGGCTAGTGGAGCTTCTAGGGATGACACCAAGCATGGGTGGAGTGACCTTGCTTGCTCTCGGGAACGGAGCCCCGGACATCTTTGCCTCCCTGGCCGCCATTGGAGGTGACAACTCCAGAATTGGATTTGGTGCCATTCTGAGTGCAGGCACCTTCGTCTCGGCTTTTGTTGTTGGATCAGTAGCTTTGGCAGCTGCACCTTTCTCTCTGCAGCCCATGCCTTTCATCCGCGATGTGTCGTTCTACCTCGGCGCTGTGTGCCTTCTCTTCATCATCTACCTGAAAGGCGAGATCGTGTTTTGGCAAGCTGTAGGGATGGTCTCCTTCTACGTCGTCTTCGTTGTTGTGGTCCTTTGCACTGACAAGAAAAAGGAAGTGGATCCTGTAGTTTCCACAGTACCGAAAGGTGACGTTGAGGAGACTGGTCTTGAGGACCCCAAATATTCTCCCAAAGCTTCTCCTAAAGCTTCTGCCATTTCTGAAGAAGTCACAGTGACTGTAGACATTTCATCGTTTAAAATTGGAGAGCCTTTGAAAGCAGAAAATCCAGGAGATGCATGGGGAAAGAAATGTTGGGACCTGTTCTCGCGCCCTGTCAGGAGGTTGACTGCATTCTTCCCATCAGAAGAGGTATACTTGTTACACTCATTTCTCTTCATTTGAGTACATCAGGGCTATTCTCAGATCTGCTTCAGGGTTGTCACATGTAGTTTAGATAGGCTTGTAACCTTTATGTGCATTCCAGCTCTATCCCATTAGAAGGAAGTTCATATCTAACGCCAAGTTGCACATGATGTTGGTTGAAGTTTAACCCCTAAAGGACCAAGATGCCCAAAACGGGCCTCATGTTTGTTTAGCAGTTTCTATGTGGACATCTTTATGTTCAAATTAACCTATTTCTGGACCAACACATGCAGCATTCTTCATTGATTCTGGTGATATAAATTTGATCCCATCGGAATTATATTCTTAACAATATGATCCATTGAATTTGTCGTTTTAAAACCATGAATCCTTGGTCCTTTAGGGGTTAAGCTTATTGCTTCGACCTAAGTGGCCCTTAGAGTCAAGACTGTAGGTTCTTGAAGTTACTTCAGTATTCTGCACCCCATTAGCACAGAATTAGTTTTCCGCTTTGCTTAGTAAGAAGACACTGTTGTGACTTGTGACACTTTGTTTGCAAACATGTACGCGTGAGATGATTTTGGTTCTCATACTGTAGAGATTGTTCTGTTTTCTTTCTGGCAGGTGATAATGATACTCAACATGCCTGTATCAGTACTGCTAAAATCCACAATACCTGAAATCGAGCCAGCGAAATGGAGTAGGAACTACGGAACGGCGAACGTGGTGCTATGCCCACTGCTCATGCTCTACATGTTCACCTCGTTAGTGTCCCTGAATCGACACATTGTGTTTCTGGCTCCTTCGCTGCGGCTACCCATGTGGGTGCTGGTATTGCTGCAGGGAGCGTTCATGGGAGCCGCGTATTACTTAGCTGTGAAACGGCCTCCGGCCTCCGGCCAGTTTCTTGCAGTAGCGGTAGCCTTCGTGATGAGTGTGTTTTGGATCTCGGTTATAGCCGGGGAGCTTCTTGGATGCCTGGTAACACTCGGCATTATTCTCGGCGTGTCGCCAGCCTTGTTGGGATTAACAGTGCTTGCCTGGGGGAACTCCATTGGCGATCTCGTGGCCGACGTTGCTGTTGCCAGGGTTGGCCAACCTGCCATGGCTGTGGCCGGTTGTTTCGCAGGTCCTATGTTCAATATGTTGGTAGGGCTGGGCTCAGCTTTATGCTTACGAACTGCGAAAGACTTTCCCGTGGGATACCAGTTGGATCACCACCCTGGAATCTTGGTTGCCTTCGGGTTCCTCGCCCTCAACCTGCTCGCCACCCTCTCTGTTGTATCATCTTCAAAATTCCAGTTGACTCGCGTTTGGGGCAAGTGCTTGATCGGCTGGTACATCATCTTCATGGTGGTCAGTGTCGTAGTGGCCCAGATGGCATCCATGGGAAGCTTAGACTAAGTGCTGCTCCCGTAATTAACCTCAACAGATTAAGGTAGGAGCACCTAAAACCAACACTGTACCTAATTGCGACAGGATCTAGGCGTACTGGTCATTCTAGAACGTAAATCTAGGTAGACCATAGATAGCTTATCATTTTGGTCAACATACAATAAGGGCTCTAAGATGTGCCTAGATTTGCGTTCTGAAATGGTTGCATGGTGTAGATTTTGTCGCAATTAGGTGCACTGTTGGTTTTAGGTGCTCCTACCTTACTAATTTTTGGATACTAGATCCTTGTAAAACGGAAGATATTCTGCCCGCTGTCCTTGATTCTTTCGCATCCTTATTCCGGTATTGAGAGGATGCCATTGTTTCATTATCATTATACTCTTTGGATTGAAGGCGTTCATCGTGTGAAGAAGAGCAATCAATTGTCCCTCATGGCGTGGAACAGACTTGCTGGGATTGAACAGATCAGTCGTTTTCCAACGCAAAGACTCCGAAACAATATGGTGAGCTATTCATTACATTCTATAACAGTAGGGTTCTGCACTCCCTACTGCTTGGTTTGATTTTTATTGACAGTAACTTTCCTTGGAACTAGAGTGAAAGATGACACTTTCCATTCTATGAGGGAATTTAGTAGGAGTCAAGCAAGTAAGACAAACTTAAGATGTGGAAACAAAGAGCATCAGAGAGCATGGGAGAGAATCTTGGAAACTGTAATAGGGGTACAATGTTATGTAACCCCTAAATGACCAAGAAGCCCAAATTGGGCCTCATGTTGTTTTAGCATTTTTGAGAAGGTCCCATGTGAACTTCTTTTTGTTCAAATTTATTCATTCTTTTACCAACACATGCAAGGTTCTTTATGATTCCAGTGATATAAAATTTGATCTCATCTTAATTATATTTTTCACAATGTGATCAATTAAATTTGACTTTTAAAACCCATGAATCCTTGTTCCTTGTTCTGAGAGTTTCAGTTGTATTCTTAAGTTAGACAAAGTGTCTGTAAGTACGCTCTCTTGTTTAGAACTTGTTAGAATCAGAGTTTGTACTGATTTCTGGCTTTACATTTTGTGCAGATTCTGTATTCCTTTTTATACTACCTCAGCAGAAGCTGAATGAATTGCTATGAAATGAAGTGGCAACCTTTTTCTCTTTAACATGTAAGTCGTTGCACAATATTTTCAAAACGATCACAATGTGCTCTTGCGATATGCGATGGTATTGCAGAAAATGGCTTGTTGTAAGATTTGCACCCGATCATATCAGCTTACCTTAGAACATGCTTAATTGTGACAGCTGTAGTAGAAGAAGTCCAGGAGGCCAGAAGCTGGTTAAACACGGGAGGGTCGAAATTACTTCAAGGCCACTAAGTACTGTGGATCAATCTCATCTGCAAGCGAACATCATTACAAGCTCCACCTTTAAGGTAGAGGATACTATTTGTGTCGCATCAAGCATTTTCCATTACATTATCAAGCCCTACACTTTCTACCCTACTAAAGTTTTCAAGATTCTCTCTGATGCTCTTGGATACTCTTGGATGCTCTTTTCTTCACATCTTAAGTAAGTTTTCCTTGGTTGATTCTTATTACATTCCTTCGTACAATGCCAAATGTTTTCTCTCATCATAATTCCAAGAAAAGTTATTGTATTCGTAAGATTTGATTCAAACAATAGGGGGTTTGGAATTCTACTATTATAAAATGTTCTGCAACATATATATATATATATATATATAATATGTTATGTTATATGTTATATGCATATGTTATGTAACATATATATAGAAGTTTGTTGTCATTGGGAGATCAGTGTAGAGCTGTGGAAGAGTGAAACACCCAATTTTGTCCTTGCACCCATTCTTGCATTGTAGACCTACTCTGAAACTGTCCTAGAAAGTGCTTTTGGAACCATTTTCTTTTTTAACTCATGGGCTGAATTTCAATTTTGTAAGGATTGGTTTTCAAACATGTCTATGGGACAGTTGAAGTGGTCTAGGCAACTTCTACTTAAAAAAATTATAGCAATTACAAGGCTTAACCCTTCAACACTTTGGGTACTGTAGTTGGGTTCACTGGTTTTCACTGAGTTTTTCCACTATGATTGATACTGCCAGAAATAGAATGGATTAAATTAGAAAGTAACCGTACAATTGTATTCTCAACTGGGGTGCATACATTTTGTCAAAATTAGAGAATCATCCAATGGTGGGATTGGAAGATCATAGTATGTCTTTGAACCGTATAATGCATAGTCAAAAATGAGATTTTGGAGGGTGTGTAACTTCAAAGTTAAATAAAATTGGGTAGAATTTTATAAAATGAAAGTAAAGATGTTCAGCAATGACCTGTGTCAACACCTCTCCGTTGCAATCTTTCATGTTAAGAATGGATTCACACGTAATTATTGTGAATTTTATAAGTGAGTGATTTATCCATATACAGTTTAGGACAAAAATTTATACGTTAAAATATGAAAGGAGGTAGTACATGGATCAAGATCGGAATACATACATTAATGGAACATGAACAAGAGAACACAATCCAAAAAAATAAAATAAGATAACAAACTTCCAAACACAAGAAATACCACATAGTACATGTATTGTATTTGTAAATATTTATTGTATTTTCAAGTATTTACAATATTTTTGCATTTTGTTCATAGGTATTTTGATAGTTGTACAACTCCAAATTGAAATTTTCTTTTTCTAGAAGATGTATATTATAATGCTCATCATCTGAACTTCACAATTCAAAATCCAATTCTTCGCGGATTTTCCGTTATTTGCTTTTTCGACACATCAAAGACCACAATGTAGTTACTTGAGCACTAAAGGGTTAAAAGACATGATATTTAACAAAGTCTCACCAAAAAAATTTGAAAAATTCATCTTCAATAATTATTTGTGTATGTTTTAGTGACGTTGAAGTAGTCAAAATTCAAAAAGTTGATAGAAAACAAGCTAAAAGTGCATCAATTTTTATTTTTTTTCAAGATTTGTTTCTTTGAAGCCCTCAAATCCACAATGGACTTAAAGAATATAAAATTTATATTTATATTAGATATGATTTAGTTCATCAAATTTGCTCCCAAAATTGGATTTAGACACCTATATTTGAGCTCTACTTTTAGTAATTTTTTGTAATGATTCTTACTTTGAAACTTTGAATTCGAGTACTTATAAGACCAAGAGAGGGCGCCATGAAATTAAAACCAATAGAAAAGACAAATTGATACTCTTTTATAACCTTTGACCAAAAACATTGTAATTTCAGCAGGGCTGATCAACTTTTTGATACACAATACCATGCTTTCACCCAGATGAGCAATAATTCTACGATTCTATGTTGGGATAGTTGGGTTTGTATCATCTTCCTGCAATGCCCATGAAATTTCCAAATCATCTTTCAAGAGGGTCCAACCCATTATATGATGACACATGGCACTTTTTTTTGTCAAGTTTTGAATAAAATTTGACAGGGACTGTACCTTTTACTCCGGAGCTCCCGTAATCCTTTCTAGGTCAAAACTATGGCTAGGTTGGTGGTTGCTCATTTCTAACAATTTTATTTTCAAAAACTAAAGTTTGTTTGATACTAAATTCTTGAATATCATAGCTCAATAGTTGGTTCAACATAAATTAGTTCAAAAGCTTTACATACAAAATTAATTTTTCAACAAATGTTGTCTTTGGTGAATAAAGGAATCTTGAATAACGTATGTCATGAAAAAATCCAAACATGATAATTATTATTCAACACATCAATGTTGAACCAACTACTTAACCCTTAACCCTTAAAGGGCTGATGGGGATAGTAGATACGTTGGCGTATAATTGACATTTGTTATAATTGACATTTGTTGTAAATAGAAAGTTCCAAAATTGAGATCCCAATAGCTCATTAAAATCATGTCGATGTTTTGATCTTAAATCCATAGGAAGTGTGGAACCAGACCAAATACAATGGATTATTGGTGTATAATATTGGTCGGAAAGGGTTCTCTGAACCGTTAAGGGTTAAACGTCCCTTGGGGATAGTAGATACGTTGGCCTATATTTGACATTTGTTGTAAGTAGAAAGTTTCAAATTGAGACCCCAATAGCTCATTAAAACCATGTCGACATGAATTTCAATTTCACTTTTTCTCTCAAACCCATAGGAGGTGTAGAATTATTCCAAATACACTAAAATATTGTTGTATAGTACTGGTCGCAACAGGCTCTCTCAGCCTGTAAGGGTAGAATTATTTTTTGAAAATAGAATCTTCCCCCCCCAAAAACAAAAGCAAAAAACAAAAAAAAATTGAATCAATGCATAGAAATATTTTCCTCCAACCCTACCCCATCGCCTGCCTATGGTATAAACATACAAGTGTTTTTTTCTCCATGGTTGGTAGCAAAGGGGCCTAAAGTAAATCGCCCTCTTTTCAACTGCACCTCTTGTCTGCCTTAGATTACCACATGCACAAATATCATAGCAATGTACCGTACAAGAGGGTCAGATTCCAACAGCCTCCACATCAGATATTGATGGGTCCACGTCATCCTAAACCAACCACATGATGACACGTGGCATTTTTGGGGTTGACAAAAGAATAATTACTGTGTTATGAAACTGACTAAGACATAGGATAGCCTTTGCACAAATTGTGTGTGTGTCATTCTATAAAATTGTCAATATCACTGCTGCAAATTTAAATTTGTACAGCCTATGTTTTGCGTGAGGAAATGCTGCATGAAATGAATCTTTTGATGTGAACTTCTTGAAACGCAGTCACATATCAATCATCCTTCAAGTCTTCAACCACCGCAAATGTGCAGACGATGTTATAGGCACGAGGTGGGGACCACCCAATATCGTCACACAGTTACTATTATTGGACTCGTCAAAAAAAGTTTTCTTGATGGCAATTGAAAGAGGATTTTCAATACACAAAAGAATGTGTTATTTGGATGGTTTACGTTAAAGTCATGAAGAATCGAAGGTTTTTATTATTTTTATTATATTTTTATATTTTTATATTTTAAATTATTATCTTTTAAATAGAGTTATCCGAAAAGTCGAAGCCAGGTAGCATGTCACTTGACCAGAGTTTTTGTCCTGTAAATAACTTTCATTGTCCATTTTTGACATGAAGCGCCAGCTTGCTTGATGTGGGTTGGTGTGGGGGAGCATGTACTTGGTGTGGGGGAGCATGTGCTTGGTGTGGGGATACGTGGAGATTCTCCCTTGGGAACTCGTGGGGATATGAGGGAGCTTTTTTAGCATTGGGGAGGTTCAAGGTTCGAATCTCTTTGCAGATCGTTGTTATTGGTCGAAATTAAAGGAGCTAAAACTTGTTTTTGCCACTTTTCAAGCTAAAAATCCAGTTTTGCCTTGTCTTTCCTCTTGTGGAAATTTTCTGCTTGACTTTAGGATAACTCTAATGTTCTAAAAAAAATCTTCAACAAAGATACATTGGGAGCCCAAGAGGCCAAGCATTTCGAAGGGGGTACATGTATATAGGCATGCACATGGCTTTGCAGGGTATTGCTATCATCTATATTTCTATAAAAAGTTGAATTTTTTAAAATTCATTTACATCACCTTAAAAGGGTGGTCTTTGGGTACTAAAAAATAGTGTCATAGTATGGTGCCCAAGGCCCATATCAACATCAAGCTAAGGGTAAAAGTACCCATAACCAATAAAATAAGGTTTTTAGCATGGAAAATGTTGAAGTTTCAATGATGAGGTATTTTTCCTTTTTTCTCAAAATTAAATTTATTAAAAACAATTTAAGTGAAAAGTTCTTTGAAACCCATGACTAATATATAGATTCACCTTTAACCAACAACAATGAGATCAATTTCCGAACATAAAGTTGCTATGTGTTGGCTGAGTTGGTTGCAATGCGTTGACCAACAATGTCTTGGCTTTGGGGATTCATGAAACGCAATTTCTAAAAGGTTTACAAATTAGTTGTGGAGTACTTATTGGCTATGGGAACACCTACCTTAGGGCTCCTTTACATGACGGGCTAAGGCCAAAGCCAAATCACAGGAAATAGTGGCTCAGGCCAAGAAGGAAAGGAACTTTGACACGGCCCCAAGGAAAATGAATTGGGTTTCCATTTTGGTTCAACCCAATTCTCTTCCTTAGGACTATGTTATTTTTTTTCTTTAGTGCATTAGAATATAATTTCAATCCATCAGAATATGAATTTCAAAGAATGGCCTTAACTCCATCATGCAAAGCCCTTGGGGTTGATTTCGTTGAATAGACCAATCATAGACAATGATTCACACATGTCATAACTCCAAATTGGCCATGGCCCGTCATGTAAAGCAGCTCTTAGTGCCAATATGGACCTTGGGCACCAAATTCTAACGCTATTCTTGGTGCCCAAAAACCACCGTTTGTACTAAGTTTATCTGTATTTTCAAAACCAAAAATGATGTTGCAGCGTCACATGTTGGCTACTGATAAATCTAAACAACTACAAAGTAGTATAAAAACATAAAGCAACAATTCAACATCAAAAACTTAAGAGCACTCACACCCATGCACGCTAGAGCTGATTCGCTGAAATTATTCATCTACATTTGAAGAGCCCTTGCACTTACACTCTCCCATTCTTGCACACCCCTCACAAATCAAAAGTGCACATCAAATAGTCAGTGGACCAATCACAAGTAGAATGTGGGATATAGTCAACTAAATAGTGATTTGAAGAGCCATTTCTTAACACGCTAGGATTGAGAGATGAGAGGCATTTATGAAGGGCCCTTGACACTTTTCATCTAGTTTTTGAGTATAAAAGACTCTGGGAGGGTATGTGTGGCCATGCTCTAACAGCTCACTTACATTATAGAGTACCTCTAACCAACCATTTACGATTGCATATTGTTACGCAAAATATCCATTCATCACAGTGAGGAAGGAACAGGTGATCATTTGGATGTTTGTATATTTTTGAGATCAACTACTGCGTGGGGTGGAGCGGGTGCAAAATATTCTTGAAATATTCCCGAAATGTTTGTTGACATCAACAAAAACAAATCCTAAACCCCAAATCCGAAATGCTAACCCCAAACTCACATCTAACATAGCAAAATATTCCGCACTTGCACCCCAAACCCGCACCTCAAATTCCACACTACGCAATAGCCGGCCCCGTGTATTATATGCGCACGGCCTAAAAGTAGGAATTTCAAGTTGAAAATTAGTCGTGCAAGGTGTAGGGAAATTTGAATGAAATAGGCAATGATTAATTATGTCAGCAATAGAGTTTTGGAGTACCCAAAGATCATTCATTAGGGTCTTGGATGTGGCGGAGGATGAAATATAGCAAAGGACATCATTGAGGCAATATTGGAAATTTTCAAAAGTTTTGTAGCATCGTCTTTCCAAAATTTTCACATGGAATTTATTTTTTCATCAATGCTTCATCCATCCAATAACACCTTACAAAATTTGGACACATCTATTAGTATTCATGGGTAAGTATTCATCTAAAGCATACGTATGTCATGCACTTGTATTCATCCATATGTGTATGTAATTATCCAATATATTCATTCATGCGTCCGATGTATACATCCATATGCATTTGTCCTTAAGCATTAATCCAATGTATTCATACACTAATTCATCCATTGTATTCATACATTGTAATCATCTACTATATTCATACAATGTATTCATTCATTTTATTCATCCGTTGTGTTCATCCAATATAGCAATTCAATACATTCAGCCAATGTATTCATCTAATTTATGTAACTTCATAAGCTGTATGTACGGCCTTCTAAATTCAGTCTTCATTATTCATGGGGGTAGTATATGAAGTGCATATTTTCTACCTAGGTATCTCCTTGACACTGAAGTCTTCGAAATTTTGGGTGAATTATTACTACATGAAATGAGGCATAAAAATTTCACAAATCATCCCCTTTCTAATCGGATCACACATGCATGAGGCTAACTTCCCATAAAATCTAAAGTAAAAAATCCACTTTGCAAAAAGTCAATGACGGATGAGAAAATTGTGTTTGATTTTGTACATCGTTCACTTTCTGGACGGTTGGACGTTTAGGAGTTAATGGATAGTGGGTGAGATTGATCCTACAACTCTTTGGATGAATAATTTGGACACGCCCACTTTGACAGGATGCATGTAGTCTGTAGTAGGGGATTTTTTGGAGGCGAAATATAGCTAGATTGCACCAGAAAAAAATAATCTATAAAAAATGGCCAAAAACTATGAAGTTTTTTATCATAAAAATTCAAATTTATAAATTATAAAAAAAAAATAAAAAAAAAATAAAAAATAAAAAAACATTTTGGATAAAATTGTCAAATTGTGGATGAAAATAATACAAAATTATGGATATGTGATATTTTCTATCTAATATATGAATGAATATTGAAATATGGAGCACCACTATAACATTTAATATCGCCACTTTGGCACTTCATGAAAAATGAAAAAAATGCCCTCGTACAACAATTTTCCTCACAGGAACCAAATCCAAAATCATACATACCAAAGAGGCCCATTTGATTCTAAATTATCTTCATCGTAAATTGTGCAACTCTCTTCATATTACATTTGTACGTGCAATTTGTCCACACCTACAACTAATCCTCACACTCCAATGGCACGATTGGGTTACCCCAAAAGACCATCTTAACTCTTAAATGAGCCCCTATAGCAACTTTTTATGAGTCCCTCTTTAAAACAAAATAACAAATGAATTGACAAATGTGGTTTTGATTTCCTACACTCATGAAGTACTCAAGAATTTTTTGACGTCAAAATTGAAGTGTTTTAAAGATTTCAAAAGAGATTTATTGTACAAAGATCAGAGTTTATCTTAACTACATTAAAACATCCAAAACATTTATTTAAAATATCAAATGACATCATTTTGGTACCAATTTTTTATATGAAGAACATATAGATGTGTGTTACTTAAAATGATTACTTTAAAGGATTAAAAATTATATTTATTTTACATTGCAATGCCTGCAAATGTTAATTTTAGGCATTTTTTTCCACGAAGCATAAAAATATGAAAGGTTATTTATTTGATTAAAAATTTGAACTAGAATTGAAGAATTTCATGGCATCTAGGTGTGGATATTTTTTTAATTAAAAAACAATGATTTTAGTTAATTGAAATGGACAAATTTGACAAAATTTGGAAGTTCAAAAGAAAAATTCACCTAATTGTCATGTCAAAAGTGGGATACCCCAATTGTGTCATTGCATTCCTATTTGTCATAAATGAATTACTCCCTTCATCCCACTAAAAAATCATGATTTCATTAAAACTTTGGGATTAAGCCCCAACGTCGCATGAAAGAATAATTTTTGAGCCAAAATCAAAACCCTTCGTTTAGGAAACCACCCTTGAAATATCTAAGGTTACGGTTGCCTGCAACCCTAAAATACTTGGGGTTGAAGATTGTCATTTTGAAGTCATTTGAAATCGCCACAGGTAGCCTTCATATGAGAACTGCTTGGTCCAGCGTCATATGCACAAGCTCAATCTTGTTATTAGGTTGTATGCAGGATTTTTAGTAGCCAGGAACCATCTTTCATGCCAAAGAAATCACAGTGGTCAAGATGTAGTTCATTTCAATTCATTTCAATTCATTTTGACATGCAGTGAAACATGATGACATGCAATGAAATGGTTCATTTGGAGACATGCAGGTTGAAATCACAGTGTGTATTTGTGATCCAGCACTAATAGAAAAGGTGGCACTGTCGAGGGAGATGCCGAGGCAAGTAGTGCCCAATTCCACGCATGCATAGTGATTTTGTCAGGGCATCTTCCTGGGAACGCCACTTTTTCTACTAGTGCGGGTCATACATATATGCAATGGTCATTTAGATGGTGAGGAATATTTGTATATTCTTTTGTCTCAGAAATCACAACTTTAACCCCTAAATTTTTGAGCGAACATATTCAGGTCGTTCCACTTTTTGGGCAGCCTCTAGGGACCTCATATTTTTTTTTAATTTCAATGAAAATTTCAGTGTAGCTTCCAAAAACTACACTCTACATGTCGCACTTCGTTTCATGTCATTCCGATAAGTATTGCAAAAGTTATAAGCATTTGAAGTTTTTGAAGCGAGATCGGGCAGCAAGATTTTTTTTTTTTTTTACTCTTTTTCGAAATTTCTTTTTTGATTCATGATTGGTTGATCTTTATCTACAAATGAAGCTTTAAATGTACCCATTTTGAGCAATGGGATAAAAGTTATGAGGAGATCTGTTTTTTGGGCAGTTTGGACAAAAAAACTTTGAAGCTCATTTCTAAACTCAATTTTCAATATTTTTTAATGAAATAAAAGGCACTAGGTGAAGATTTCCAAGTACAACATTCTCACTGTTAAGATTGACATTTTACAATTCCATGTCAAACTTATTAATGATTTTTTTTTTCCTTTCACTTTGTACCCACTTCTAGTAATTGTTTTATGAAAAAATTAATATGAGCTTTTTTTCTTACAAGATTTTATATTTGAAGACTTAACTCAATTGTTAACATGGCCTTGCCATTCATTGAATTTCTAACCCATTCAAAAAAAAGATATTAATTTCTAAAGTTCAAATTTGTCACCGGATTGAACCCCAAAAAATCTTCTTTTGCAACTTTGATCCTTATAATCTAAGAATCTAATGGTTATTTTGCTCTCAAATTTTGTGCTCACATGAAAATTCAAGTTGGGTATTAGATCTTACGGTTAAATGATGAAAAAACTAAAAAACATATGATTTCTTCTGCAACTTCCAAATGCTGTGTTTTTCATGGTTTTTTGTGAGAATACAGTCCTGGTCCTTTAGGGGTTAATATGGAATAGATCTGAAGTTCAAATCACAACTTTTTAGTAGGACGGAGGGAGTATTTTTCAACCATTTGTCATCACCTCATTGGTTGCACTCATAAAGACTCTTAACCCTTAAAGAACCAAGAAGCCCAAATTAGGTCTCATATTATTTTTTTAGCATTTTTGAGTAGGTTCTATGTGGACTTCGTTTTGTTCAAATTTTTTTTTACCAGTTGACATATGCAATGTTCTTCAACAATTCCAAAGATATGAGATTTGGTCCCATCTAAATTATATTTTACACAATACGATTGATTGAATTTGTCATTTTAAAACCATTAATCTTTAGTCATTAAGGGATTCAAAAAAAGGGGAATATATAAATATTTTAGCTCTTGCTCCAAGTATGTACCGGTACCCATTCTTCACAGACAAGAAACCATATTCCAAATCATACACACTATGCACCAAAATTCATTTTTTGGTGTTGGGACATGTCACATGATGGTTGAGGAGGGGTACTTGTCACAATGAGAGAGTTAGGACAAATGAGAATGGATGTGGAAGTATAATGAAGAACCGAGAACATTACCCTACATTAACAACTTCGACACTCCACACATTGATACGTGGTTGAAATAAAATATTGTTGGGCCTCCTCACATTAACATGTGTCATGTGTGTGCTTTGAACTAATTAATTACATAACCACTTTTGTCACACATAGTACCAAAATACACACTATGTCACACTAAAGCGACTCATCTAATCCAAAATCATGCAACCAACCTATATTTTCATGTACAGTACACATACGGAATCTCCGCGCACACACACACAACTAATCTTCAAACTCCCATTCATAATAAATGAATTACTTTCCAACCATATGTCATCACTTCATTGGTTGCAATTCATAAAGACTCAAGATAAATAAATAAATACATAATTATTTAACACACTAAAAGTAACTTCTTTCAATAAAAATTTCTTCACTATCATAATATGACTACGCTATTTTCTAAAATGACTATATTAAGGAAAAAACAAATAAAACTTAAGTTCATATCTCCACATTTACGTAGCATAAGAGAGCAATGGGAGCCAACATCCTTTTGCAATGGGACCACAATTAGTTACAATTAGAAATTAAGTATATGTGGCAATGACACAGTAGTCCCAAAATTCATGAAATAAAAATGGCATTCCTTCATTACTTAACCCCTAAACGTCAGAGCGTTTAGAAAGTGGACGACGAACAGATTCAAACCCTTATCACGTTCTCATCAATGTTTGGATGAAAGTCATCCAATTTTTTGGAGATTCTTCACCAAGTTGTTGTCCTACCTAACGGTTGGATTTAGTCATACTTGATTACATATTTTTCTGAAATTACAAATGTAGAAGTATGTCAAGTCATTGACTAAGCCAAAATTGCATTTACTGTAGTTCAAAAGTGACCTTGCAAAAATGAGGTCATAAATTTAAGAAACACAAAAATTTCAAAGAATCACCACATTTAAGAGTATCTCATTTCAAATTCATTCCAACAAATTTTACTCAAAAAAATATTAAAATTTTGTTTGTAATTGAATTTAGAAGGAATTTTTAATTTTGACTTTCAAATTTTATAATTAGATATTGGTGATAGTATTAGTGAATCGAACCGTACAGATGGAATCTAAAATTCAAAATCTAGAACTTTCATTTGTATATCTATTCCAAAATATTCTTCTAAATAGTAGTTTATGATGTTTTTTCTCAAATTGTCAATTCCAGGGACACCCTGGTACGTTTAGGAGTTTACCCCTAAATGTTCTCACCCCTCTCCAAATTCAGCAATTTTACAAAGATGCATCATAAAATACAACTCATAGGAATATTTTGAACTTGATGTATAAATACAAGTTTTACATTACCGATTTTAGATTCTATCCATATGGTTAGATTTGCGATTGCTATCACAGGTACTTTTGTATAAAATTTGAAACTTGAAGTTGAAAATTCTTTTGTAATTTGATTACAAGTAAGATATTTACAAGGGTGAAAGCATGGTAGATTGAACCACTTGTGATCCCTATGAAGAAGCAACAATACAAGGTCTAAAAATCTATTAAATTTTTATTTTTTGTGAATTTCTTTTTGTGGATAAAATAAAAGATACAATGTTTAACAAAGTCTAACCAAAAAAATTGAAAAAATCATGTTCAATGAGTATTTATGTGTGTTATAGTAAGGTTAAAGCAGTTAAAATTGGAAAAGTAGTTCTGACCAAATTGAAAAGTAGATATAAAACATGTTGAAATTGCATTAAATATTTATTTTTCCAAGAATTTTTCTTTGGAATCCTTGAATGCACAATGAACTTAAAGAATATATAATTTATATTCATATTGAACATGATTCAATTCATCAGATTTGCTCCCGATATTTGTTTTAGACATCTATTTTCAAGCTTTACTTTTAGTAACCTTTTTTTAATATTTAATTTGAAACTTTAGATTGAAGTACCTAATAGAACTATAAAGGGCTTTACCAAATTAGAACTTAAATATATTAATTATTAGTCCTAATTTATGGCCTTTGACCAAGAAAATTGTAATTTCAGCACTAAGAATGACTTTAATGGTTCAATTGACCGTGCTTTCACCCACAATCTGTACATGAAATTTGTTGTGATTGGTTGAAATGTAATACTCCTAGTGAAGTGATTTTTGGAGATTTTTTAGGCATAAAATTTTCACAAATCATCCCCATTCTAATCGGATCACACATGCATGAAACTAACTTCCCATAAAATCTATAGTAAGAAATCCATACTGCAAAAAGTCAATGACAGTTGAGAAAACTGTGTTTGATTCTGTACATCGTTCACTTTCTGGACGCTTGGACGTTTAGGGTTTAAAAAGTGAATTTAAGTGAAGATTCTCTTTTGATTCAGTTTTCAAAAGGGTGCTCTCTTATGCTATGTAGAAAAGTTTCATCTATTTAAAATTTCATTTAATTAGATTTTTCATCTATTTGAGTACAAAATGATATCATTGGATGCTACTCTACCTAAAGTAGGAGCACCCAATTCCAACAGTGTACCCAATGCCAATAATTTCAACACATGGCATTCATTTTAGAACGCAAATCTAAGCACATCAGAGAGCCTTTATTGTTTGTTGACCAAAATGATTAGCTATTTATGGTCTACTTAGATTTGCATCCTAAAATGAATGCCATGTCTAAAAATTATCGGCATTGGGTACACTATGAGAATTGGGTGATCTAACCTTACACTCCAAAATTTGTGGTTAAAAAAAATGCTGATTGAAAGACATGTAATGTATGCAGTATGCACATACACACAAGCGCACTGATTGACTGCACATGTAACAACCAAGAAACCACCATCACTTTACAGAAGTCAGTCAGTCAGTCAGTCTCGAACAATTAAAAAATGGGGACCTACTGATTTCAAAACAATGGTAAGTAACTTACAACTTCCTTTACAAAATCAGGCGGGGCTGCTTCCAAGGCCATGCTGATGATGAAGGGGATCCCATCTTCGCTGACCAGTCCGGCCCCTGCAATGGATCCGCAATAAGGGCCGCTTTACATATGAAGTTAAGGCCGTTTTGATGTGTAAGGGTTGCTTCACACTATGACTGTCCAATTCGAGAGGATGTGGGATTGAGTGGCCAAACTTTGTTGAGAGTCCAAAGAAATGGGCTGAAAATAGGAAATAAAATATAGCTTTTATTTTTTTTATGAAAAAAAATCGACGGACTCTCGACCATGGTTTGGGTTGCCATTCTTGTTCGACCCAAACTTCCTTCGAGAGTCCGTCGCCTTCGTCAAAAAGTGTTGCCATGTAGGCATTTCAGAGGGCGACAGCCATTGGACTTTGGCCTCTAGTGTGAAGGGCCCGGAGGCCGAAATCTCGGTTTCTTGCAATCTGATTGGTCTCTCAACCTTCAGCCATAGTGTGAAGCAGCTCTAAGGGGGCTCTAACATCCAATCACGGGTGGGTCGAACAGACATTTTATTCACGTCAGCCTTGAAAAAGGATTGACATCACCAAAATGGGTTAAAATTTCCAAGAGTTGGTTTTTCATTTGTACTGAGATGGGTGGGTATAGGTGGTTCTTGAGAGTTGAGACTTCATTTCTTGTTTTCTAGCGGTTTTCACTTGCCCAATCTCCACATGGAAGCTTACCCTAAAAGGGTTCAAATACTCACCTCTCATTGGTCCAAATCCCGAAATCAATTTCAACCCCTTTACACCAAGACTTAAGCTTGAGGCCAAAATTTTGAAACCAATTTTAAATTTTAATTGACAAGGTTTAACAAAACCTTTAACTCCAAGAATTGGATGCATCAAAAATGAAATGCTAATTCACGTCTTTAGGGCGATTTCTAGATTTCAAAAAAATTTGAAAACCATTTTGATTAAAAATTACTTTTTTCCAGCAATCAACACCCTTGGATTATTTGCAAATTTGAATAGCTTTTTTTTGGTCTCTTCTTTCCTTTAACTCTTTGGCCCCAACGCCATTCAACATGGAAGGAATGGCCTCCATTATAGTCTTATTTATGGAGTATTTGAGACTGGCCCTAAGGCTAATACAAATTAAAATTTGGTTGAATCGGCCTCAAGAAAAAATAGCCTTGACTTCATATGTAAAGTGGCCCTAAGGTAAACATACCCATTACCAACCATTTAACAATTCCGTCCTCATGTACTAGCATCATACATTTATGTTCTAGAATGTCTGCTACCGATATATGAGGGCAGAATTGAGTGGTGAATGGTAATGGGTATATTCATCTTAACCCCTAAATGCCCGCAACCCTCTCTAAATTTGGAGAATTGCAAAGATGCATTATAAAATGCAACTAAAAGGGATATTTTGAACTTGATGTATGAATAAAAGTTTTACATCATGAATTTTAGATTCTATTCATATGGTTAGATCTATGATTGCAATCACCAATATTTTTATATAAATTTTGAAACTTAACATTCAAAATTGTTTTGTAATTCAATTAAAAATAAGATATTGACAATCTTTGTATGAAATTTGTTGTGATGGGTTGAAGTGTAATACTCTAAGTGTAGTGATTTTTGGAGATTTTTTGGTTGCTTAATTTTATGCGTTGACCTTTTCAAGAACACTTTTGGACTATTTTGAACTAAGATCTTAGAATTTTTTTGGTGAATCAATGTTAAATGAAATGAGGCATAAATTTTCACAAATCGTCCCCCTTTCTAAACAGTTCACTTATGCATGAAGCTAACTTCCAATAAAATCTATAGCAAGAAATCTACACTGCAAAAAGTGCATGACGGATGAGAAAGTGTGGATGAAATCTGTACATCATTCAAAAAGTGGACACCTAGACAATTAGGAGTTAACCCTTAAATAAATACTAAGCCCAACGGACATAATTTTTTTTGGAGAGAATCTTAATCAGAAAAGCCATGCCTTTTAACTCCTAAGTGCCTACAAAATTTTGGCAGTACCTAAAACACCCAATTCCCTAATCTTGCACTGGGCCAAGTGCACTCATTCCATGAGCAAATTTGGCTTTTAAAAAAAAAATTGTTTGAAAAATTCTTTTAAAAACAGCAATTTTTGTCTTTCTAAAATCCCTTACGTTGTAAAAAAACAATTTATTTATTTATTTTGTATTCTTATTTTTATCTTTTATCTTTATCTTTATCTTTATATATATATATTATCTTGTTTTCTTTTCTTGTCTTCTTTCTTGTCTTCCTTCTTCTTTTTCTTCTAGTCTTCCTCTTGTCTTCCTTTTTTATTCTTCACCTTGCCATTTCTGGAGTTTAAACGTTAAAAAAAATAAAAATAAAAATAAATCAGGGAGTAGCCGATGGCTGAATTCAATACAGGCCAAAAATAAATAATAAATAAATAAAAAATAATAATTATTTATTATTTTTTGTGCTTCCGCTTTTTCCGGGCAGAGAGGGTCCGCGCGCGCGGACCCTACTCTAATTTTAACCCTCCCTCCCTCCTCTCTCTCTCTCTCTCTCTATATATATATATATATATATATATATATATATATATACTTTTTTTGGCCTGTATTGGATTCAGCCATCGGTTGCTCCTTGATTTTTAATTTTAATTTTTTTTTTTTTAACGTTTAAACTCCAGAAATGGCAAGGTGAAGAAAAAAAAAAGGAAGAGAAGAGGAAGACTAGAAGAAGAAGAAGAAGGAAGACAAGAAAGAAGACAAGAAAAGAAAACAAGATAAAAGAAAAGAAAAGAAAAGATAAAGATAAAGATAAAGATAAAAGATAAAAATAAGAATACAAAATAAATAAATAAATAGTTTTTTTACAACGTAAAGGATTGTAGAAAGACAAAAATTGCTGTTTTTTAGAGAATTTTTCAAACATTCTTTTGAATGCGCTTGGGGGCCAAGTGCATGATTATATAGCCAAGTGCAAAATTAGCGAATTGGGTGTTCTAAATGTATTATAAAATGAGGCTTCTTTAACTTTTTAGAGCTTCAACTTTAAAGAGCATACGTAAGACATCTTTAATAGAAGACATCCATACAATTGGATTTGAAATAAAATGCCTAGATATTTTTTCAAATGAATTTGCATTTTTTTTTGAAAATTCACTAAATTTACAAGTTTAGTACTCTCATCTTGTAATTTGTTATAATTAGTTGAAATCATTATGCTTCAATAGTGGTGAAGTTGTTCATTTGAAAATTATTATGGTTTGATAGAGATGTCTTGAGATATCTTTGTAAGCAATCAAAAGATAATTTTATAGATTGGGATATTTCACATTATGCAAAAAATGATTCAATGTTGTACATCATGCACTTTTGCCTAATCATTCCAAAATTCATAAGATAATGAGTATTTTTGTATTTTTCATATAATTAAAACGATAATCTCTTTAAAAAAATTAAACATATTTCAACACTTACTTAATCCAACCATATGGATGTCATGGAAAAGTCATCATCTACAACTTTCATTTGTATGCCAGTCTCATTTAGTGCGCATTTTATAGCTTAAAACCTTAAATTACTTTTTGGTCCAATTTCAATTTTTTTCCTAGTTTGACCTCACTTACCTGAAAAATTCATGTAAAGAAAACCAATTGCAAAAACATCACTACGGATGAGAGACTGTACATTGGTTTTGTACATTGTTCAAAAAATGAACGCTTGGGCAGTTAGGGGTTAATCCTTGAATGACCAAGAAACCAAAATTAGGTGGCATGTTTTTTTAAGCAATTTCAAGTAGGCTCTATATGAACTTTTTTTGTTCAAATTTCTTTCTATTTCATCCAATACAAAGCAATGTTCTTCACTGATTCCATTGATATAAAATTTGGTCCTATATGAATTATATTCTTCATAATATAATCATTTCAAAACCACAAATCCTTGGTCCTTTAGGTGTCAAGAGCCTTTTGTGTCATACTCATTCATCAAAGCTCCATCACATCTATAATTGACAACAACAAGCTCATCACACACTCACTTGCAAGCAAGCAAACATCAATTAGCCCTTGTAAGTCGTACCTAGGAATAAGAATCATTGCACAAGAATTGTTGTAGCGGATTTTAGGATATTGAACATGCCACGTAATTCTGATGGTTGAGAGTTGGAAGTGGCAGCAGCTCCGCCTTAGGAATCACATGTTTTGAATTTTTTTATCTTTCATGTAGTGAGAGCAAAAGGGTGAACCCTTGCAAGGGCTAAAGAACCTTATGAAGGCAAGATCAACAAAAACTAATGATAAAAAGAGAAACCCAAATTTGTAGGGAATTATTTTTCAAAACAAATCTATTTTCTATGGTAAAAAAGAAAAACTTAGAAAATATCCACATAGAGAATACTCACATCGTTTCTGAAAAAATATTTGGTAGGAGCTGCCGATCCTGCCTTCTGGGTATGGTATACATTTATTGAATGGATTGAATACTAGTATGGTCATCAATTTTATTTTATTGGCTCTGACCATAGGAAGGAGACATTGTAGGAACACTCATTTTTTTGGCTAAAAAAAACTGTAGCAAACATATTCCGTCCATAATTCTACTGAAATGCATTCTCGTCCTTCATCCATGCTATTTCGGTTGGAGCTCCTCGTAGCGTAGCTGCTTGTTTTATTTTATTTTTAAAAAAAATTGTAAAAAGAGGTACTCATTTTTTTATTATTTTTTTCTTCTTTCTACTTACCTCTTCCTTGAGCTCTCTCTCTCTCTCTGTCTTGTGTGTGGGACCTTGAAGCCCATGCTCCAAGTCCTCCAACGTCTCTTCCTCTTCCTCAGTTTCTTCCGAGGAAGCCGCTACCATTTTCTCATAGTCAGAAAAACATTGTCGCATCATCAACTAGAATGGAAAACTTCGTACAGGACGCGTGATGAATCGCCGCATTGAGGACTTTGATTGTTGTTTTGGGTTTTGTACAGAGCGGAAGATGTGAGTCAGGAAAGGGGTTTGCTTTCGGAGGAGGAAGAGGAAGAGCAGAGAACAGGAGAGAGATGATGGACGACGGCATGATGGATATGTATGGCTTTTTTTTTTCTTCTTCTAGTCTTTCTGTGTCTGTCTGTCTGTGTTCTTACACGTTTTTGCTTGCTTTTTGTGATTCTAGTTGTGGCTATGGCGAAACCCTCGGCTAACCCGTTTGCGAAGTTAGTCGGTGCTGTCTTTGGTTGCTGTTAGTGTCTACCGAGACCTAAGCAAAATCTGTAAACCTAAAAGCCTAGTTTTCTTGTTTGCGAAAAACTGTAGGTTGGCGGTAACGTGACCTAACTGAGTGTGTGCGGCTAGTTTTAGTTTAGGCAAGTCACAAACCACACGTGTGGCCATTTTCTTTGAATCGGTAAATTTGAAAAGGTTTTTGTTTTTGTTTTTCCGGGACTGCATTATAGTGTAGTGTACTTCGGTTATATGATTTTGAGAAGGTACTGGATTAGGTCGAGGGTTCGGTACTAGTATGTGTAATCTTAGGTCTCCTTTCTTCATCTGTTCGAAATTTGAAGTGTTGATGATTTTAAGTGGGTTAGTAGGGATCTGCTATTAGACCTGATTTTTCTTTTAACGTTTTGCGTATTTTTGAAATGCTAGCTTGACTACCCCACCATTGTACATTACAGCTTCTTCTTTGTCCTCCCTCTGTCCGGAAATAACTGTCGTAGTTTTTGGCATTTTTCAACTTTGGCGTTTTTGGCATTTTTCGTCGCCGTTCTCAAAAATGGTCTAACTTTAATAGTAGTATGTAGTTTTTGTGTCACTCTCATTGTCCCGCCCCGTTTGAAGTGGACAGGGCTCATGTTTGAATTATAAAATGTAGGACAGAAACTACGGGAAAAAAATGCAAAAAATGAGGACAATCATTTGCGGACAGGAGTATTTTTTACACGGAAATTAAAGTAGAGGATACTCTTTCCGTCACTTGAGCATTTAAATCAATATGGAGGAGTGTGCTTGATTGCTTTGGGTACTGAAATAGCCAAACTCTCTGGAGACGAAAGCATTTGATGATTCCTCATGCAAAGTGAGAGGTTGTAGACCACTATTGAACGGATAGTAGAGAGTTTCATTTTAATTTAAAGAGTAGCGGTTATAGAGATTATTATCCAGGTCATGCTTACAGCCAGCTTGGTGGGTGAAGGCCAAGCAAGTGTTGATTGGAAGAGATGAGTTACTGTTTGTAACATTATAATAATTCTCCATCTGTCCAGAATAACTGTACTAGTTTTTGGCATTTTTCAACTTTACACGTATTTTTTTTTTACTCAGTTCTTGAAAATGGTGTCTCAGTACTCGAAAAATGGTCTATCTTTAATAGTAGTATGTCTTTTGTGTCACTCTCATTGTCCACCCCATTTGAAGTGGACAAGACTCACGTTTTAAGTATACAACATAGAACAAAACCTAAGGAAAAAAAATTGCCAAAACTAGGACAATTATTTTTGAACAGAGGGAGTTTAATAACAATATCCTCTAGCTGAGATAGCACCAGTGATTTTTTTTCCGTCAGGAGACAGTTAGGCATTTTTGCTACATTTCCATGGCTTGAAGAGCAATCCAGGCTCCTTGGATGCTCTTTTCATATTATTATATAGGTAATATCAGGGTAGTACACATGTGCTACCTAGGTGCTACTTAGGAAATACCTGGGTGATACTTAGGTTTAAAGAGGCTACACATCTTGTCTCCATGTAGGAAATCTGGCTATTATTCCCTGTTTCTTTTTTTCAAAAATCCTTTGTATCAATTAGAAAAATTTAGCAAAAGAAATTCACTGCATTGTATTATAATAATCTCCTCTAGCTGAGACTGCATTTTATGAGTAGACACGCAAGGCACTGAGTATTAGGTCTGCATTTCCATTTGTTGTGATTTCAGGATGCAGCCTCCGATGGCGGAGTCTGCAACGCAGTTTCTCGTGGACAAGCTGGCGGAGGCAGTTAGAGCAGCAACCAAGGTGATAGTGGAGCACGAGAATTTCCAAATCCTAGCCGACCTCCTGGACAGCATCAAGCAGGTGTTCATAGACTTGGAGGATGGAGGGGACGTCTTTCAGTTGGAGGATCCCATGCGCGCCTTAGAGGAGGATTTAGACGAAACCCAAGAACTCATTTCCTTCTGCACAAACCGAAGCCGCATTTACCTCCTCCTTCACTGCAGACAAATCTCGCACCAGCTCGAGGATTTTACTCACAAAATGGGCAGAACCTTGGCTGACATCCCCTCGTCGTCTCTCCACGGCGACGACCAGCTGAAGGCCATGGTTGATGAGCTCTCACAGGAAATGAAGGAGGTTCAGTTTCCCTACAAGGACAACGAGGCCAGGTTATGTCAGACTCTGGAGCCTGAGAATAATGGCATCCTCAGTGACGTGGGCGTGCAGCAAGCTATTCTCATGGACATTGCGCGAACTGTGGGGATTGAAGATCTCGCTCGAAACCCGACTGCCTTTCGGAACGAGCTTGATTTATTGCGAAAAGATGTGGACGACTCGAAGAACGCGAATGACATGCGTTTGTTCGGTGTGGTTAGTGGGATGTTTGATAAGTGGCTGCAATCAAATGAGCAGCCAAGTCAATCGGAGGAAACGCACGCTGTGCATCCAGTTCATAAACGTCTTGAGCCTCTGTACGAGGCGTTCGTGTGTCCACTGACCAAGCAAGTGATGCAGGACCCTGTTACTCTGGAGAATGGGCAGACGTATGAGCGAGTCGCCATTGAGAGATGGTTCCAGGAGTGTAAAGACAATGGACGACCGACGCTGTGTCCCATGACTGGGCAGAAGGTGGACACTAATGTGAAATCGAGCTTGGCGTTGCGAAATACGATTGAGGAGTGGACTGCCAGGAATGAGCAGGCCAGAATTGAGATTGTGAAGATGATCCTCACCTCCGGTAGCAATGACGATGATATCGTGTTTGGTCTTACTGACCTGCAGACGTTGTGTCGGAAGAACCGAATGAACAAGCACCGCGTTCGCAATGAAGGCTTGATTCCTCTCATTGTTGACCTCTTGAAGAATGGTGAAGAAGTGCGGTGTCTTGCCCTCAGTACTCTTCGCTTCCTTGCCGAAGACGAGGACGACAATAAGGTACTTGGGAACTGCCCCTGTTTAGCCCAATTTAGGCCTCATGTTTTTGTAGTAGGGAGTTTTTTAGGTCCAAATTCATTCATTTTTTGACTAACACGTGCAATAGTCTAGTGATACTCCCTCTGTCCGGAAATAACTGTCCTAATTTTTGGCGTGTTTTAATTTAACGCGTAGCCGTCTCAATGCTCCAAAAATGGTTTATCTGTAATAGTAGTCTGTAGTTTTTGTGTCACTCTCATTATCTGTCCCGTTTGAAGTGGACAGGGCTCGTGTTTGAAGTATAAAACATAGGACAAATATTGCCAAAAAAAATGCCAATAAACTAGGACAATTATTTCCAGACAGAGGGAGTATAAGACTTGGCCTGCACAATATGATCAGTCGTTTTCCTTGGTTCTTCAGGGGTTAATCTAAATGACTGTCAAATAGTTCTTTTATAATTGTGGGGGTTGTGAGTTTTGGAAGTGTGAAACTTTGAATGCGTCATAGTAACTGTGGAGGGTTAATTGACTGATCAGGAAGCAATTGGCGCGACAAATCTTTCCCGCGTGGTGAAGTGCTTGTCACGAGAACTGACACGAGAGCGAGAAGGGGCCGTGTATCTGCTCTATGAGCTATCAAAATCATACTCTCTCTGCGAAAAGATTGGAGCCACCAACGGTGCAATTTTGATATTGGTTGGAATGCTTAGCAGCAACTCAGAGGATGTGGCAGCTGTGGAACATGCGGAGCTAGCGCTGGCCAACCTGGAGCGGTGCGATAACAATGTCAAGCAAATGGCAGAGAATGGACGTCTTCAGCCGCTTCTCAAACGACTTGTGGAAGGTGAGAACACAAATTCTGAATTTTTGTGCACTCTATTTCTTACTCCCTCTGTTCAGAAATAACTGTCCTAGTTTTGGCGTGTTTTAACTTAACGCTTTTTTTTTGGCCAAAAAATGCCGTCTTCGTACTCGAAAAATGGTCCACTTTTAATAGTGGTAGTATGTTTGAAGTGGACAGGGCTCACAGGGCTCACGTTTGAAGTGTAAAACATACGACAAATATTGCAAAAAATGAACTCCAAAAATTAGGACAATTATTTCCGGAAAGAGGGAGTAGTAATCTTTCTGTCGGATTGATTATTCACCTCTTCCATGTTCTAATGGTTTTTGAGAATCAAGGACAAGTATGGTGATTAACCCCTAAAGAACCAAGAAGCCCAAATTTAACCTCATTTGTTTTTTAGCAGCCTTGAGTGGGGGTCATATGGAGACTTTCTTAGGTTCAATTTTTGATCAACATATACACGGACTCTAGTGATATTAAATCTGGCCCCATCTGAATTAATGATTTTCCACGATACGATCAATCAAATCGGTTGTTTTGTAACCATGAGTCCTTGAGTCCTTTAGAGGTTAAGTCTGCCTCCATTTTAACCCCTAAAGGACTGAGGATTCATGGTTTAAAACCACAAATTCAATCTATCATATTATAAATACAATAATTCAGATGGGATCAAATTTTATATCACTAGAATCAGTGAAGAGCATTGCATGCGTTCATCAAAAAACAAATAAATTTTAATAAAAGGAAGCCTGCATAGGACCACTCCAAACTGCTGAAAAACAGGAGGCCCAATTCAGGCTTCTTGGCCCTTTAGGGGTTAAGGTTCCCTCTATAATGACTGATTTTCTTATGCTTGAAACTTAATTAGCTTATGGTGAGATTTAAATTCCACTGTCGTAGTAAACGCGTGCTGTGCACGGGATTTTGTTGTGTGCTCAGGGCAGGAAGAAGTGCGAATTGAAATGGCAGAAGACCTGTCGTTAGTACCATTGACTGCTGAGGACAAGAGCCGTGCTGCGCAGAGAGCAGCGTTTGCACTTGTGGAGATGCTGGGTAGCCCGAACCCGGTGGCACGAGCCTCAGCGCTGAAAGCTCTGCGCAGTTTGTCGACTCTTCCGAGTAATGGGAATGTGCTCCTGCAATCTGGTGTGTTGACTCCTTTGATGCGGGACTTGTTTGTGGTTGGTGCCAACCAAGTCCCTACGAAGCTGAAGGAGATTTCCGCCACTGTGTTGGCCAATGTGGTCGGTTCCGGTGCCAATTGGGAAGTTGTTCCTGTTGATAAGGATGGCAATACTCTGGCTTCAGAGCATATTGTGCACAACTTTTTACACTTGATCAGTAACACGGGTCCAGCTATTGAGGTGAAGCTTCTCCAGGTCAGTGTTCACATCCGTCCATGGTGACTCTTTATCTGTACGGTACCTTACAATAAGTATTCGTCATTTTTGTGAACTGCTGGGGCTGCGAGAGAAAGAAGGGTGACTTCAGTGGAAGCTTGCATGCACATGAGAAGAGCAATCGACGCGAAATTTTCCAACCATTAAAATAGACTCTATTATCTATCCAATACACTTTACGATTCCTGAATTGAAGTATTTTTGCGTACACGGTGCCATTTCGAAATTCTCCTTTCTGTCAAGTTTCTGCAACGGATACTTATTGGAGGGTACTGTACAGCTATTTCATCATCCATAATGTAACTGGGAGCAGCCTGTTTTATTGATATTCAAACTAACCCCGAATGGCTCGCTTCCATACTTTTAGGATTTGAAACAAGGACTGTATAACTACGAGGCCATGTCCCAATTTTCTTTATATCTCTTGTAAATTTTCATTGTTGGAGTAATATAAATGTGTAATAATATATACTACTAGAAGTATAAGGTAATATATATGTTCTATTAGGATAGTATATTGCTTGCAAGATTAATTTTTTCTTAACTTAGCATTGTGTGAAAAGGTATACGGTATTTTGAATCATTCTTAAGTGGGCAGTATGAAAAGGTTGTTCAATAGGAAGTGGACTTTCAAAGAGTGGAAATCGTTGAATAGTCTCTGAGTCAATAAATCATTTCGGAAGTGCCAACAAATGACTTGGTAAGTTTCAAGGAAGGTAGCAAAGTGTACCAAATAGAAAGAAGAATCATACCCTACACATTTGAACAAATATTTGAACGATAAAAGTCAATGTTATGAAAGTTCCTATAATTGACTAACAGCTTCCAAATTGGACTTATTATTTCGAGTTTGGGCTAATTTGTTGATCTCAGGAGTATCACAAGCTTGTTCTCTTGCCTTCCATCTTTTTCGATATGTTGTACTTGTATCACACGGTTCTTAGTGAAATGAATCATTTGGAAGGGATTACTTAGTATACCCATGGAAAGAACTAAGTTTTCTCTACAATATTAAGTGATGTAAATGTACTCAGAAAGTTTGTATTATTAGATATTGAGGTTTAAAGTGTACTAATTAAGCTCATGATTTATTCATGGTGCAGGTGTTAGTGGGATTGGCCTCATCAACCCAAGTGGTGACCAAGGTAGTCCAACACATCAGGAGTGCAGGTGCAACAGTGAGCCTGATCCAGTTTTTGGAAGCGCCACAACAGGATTTGCGAGTGACATCAGTGAAGCTGCTGATGCTGCTGTCTCCACACATGAACCAAGAACTCGCAGACGGTCTGCGTGTCACCACTCGTCAGCTGGGCACGTTGATCAAGCTGCTAGCCTCCGACAGCCCCATGGAAGAGCAAGCCGTGGCAGCCGGGTTGCTCGCAAATTTACCCATGCGAGACATCCAACTCACCCGGGCCATGCTCGACGAGGGTGCCCCGACGTTGTTGATCAAGCGCTTGGATGACCTCAAGAGGGGTGTTGTCCGGGTCGGTGACAGGAAGCACATTGCTCCCTTCCAAACAGGCATCGTTGGCATCCTGGCACGGTTTACGTGCGTGTTGGACGACCCGCGGTTCCTGGATTTGGCCATCAACAACAACTTCACTGAGCTTTTCACATCTCTGTTGCAAACGGCGGGGTCGGATGAGCTGCAAATCTCAGCAGCTCTGTCCCTGGAGAATTTGTCCGTGAAGTCGAAGCAACTGTCTGATTATCCCGAGATTCCGCCCGCCCGGGGTGTCTGGAAGTTTGCTTGCTTCCAGAAGCCCCTTCCTATGGTTGGTCTTTGTCCTGTGCACTCTGGTGTGTGCTCCGCACGAGAAACGTTCTGTCTCTTGTCAGCCAATGCTCTACTGCCTTTGGTCTCTTGCTTGGACCACCGGAACCCGGGTGTTGTCGAAGCTGCTATTGGCGCCCTGTCGACGTTACTCATGGACACCGTGGACATCGAGAGAGGATCACAGGTAATCATTCCTTCAATACTCTTTGCGCATTTTAACCAACACTCCCTCTGTCCGGAAATAATTGTCCTAGTTTTTAGCGTCTCGCTTTTTTTTGGCCAAAAAGAGCCATCTCAGTACTCAAAAAATGGTCTATCTTTAATACTAGTATGTAGTTTTTGTGTCACTCTTTATTGTCCGCCCCGTTTGAAGTGGACAGAGCTTACGTTTGAAGTATAAAACATAGGACAAATTGATTGCAAAAAACTAGGACAATTATTTCCGGACAGAGGGAGTATGTAGGAGTATGCTTTCATTTGAAGATCACAAACAATTTCGGTGCTACACGAGCCAAACTCTCAAGGGAAAAGTGTGGCGATTTCTTATGCAAAGTGGGAGGTTGTAGACCACTATAGTAATGAGTTTCATTTTTATCTAACGAGTACACCCATTATAGTATTTATTCCGAGATGCACTGATTGTTTTATAATGACTATATTTTTTATACTTTTACCAAGTATGTTTATGGATGTTCTCCTACATGAGTACTACCAAAATCTTCAATCTTGCTAAAAGAATTTGCCTTCTGTAAAAAGTTATAGCCTTGCGTAAATAGTTAGTGTGGCTTGGACTAAATACTATAATGGGTGTAGTAGTGGTTATAGAGATTACTAACCAAGTCATGCTTACACTAAACTTGAAGTCCAAGCAAGTGTTGATTGGAAGAGATGAGTAACCTACCTTATTCTAATACTGTTTTTTTTTTTCCTCGGTGTTGACAGGTGTTACAAAACGCAGGTGGAATATCGCCAATATTGGTCATTATGCAGGAGCATCGGACGGAGATTCTACGGCAGCGGGCGGTGTGGATGGTGGAGCGAGTGCTGCGCAACGGTGATCTGGCTCGTCAAATCTCTGGTGACCCTCATGTCCATACTGCTCTTGTTGATGCCTTCCGGTATGGCAATAGCTCTGCCAAGCAGCTGGCTGAGAAAGCTTTGAAGCACTTGAACAAGATTCCAAACTTTTCCGGAGTGTTTCAAAAAGTGTAAAGTCCCTGTCTCTCTCTCTCACTCTCTCTTTCACTTGAGAAAAAAAGAGTCCTCCCTTGACTCGTGTATACAAGTCTTATTTCATTCAGTGAAAAGAATGTCATTTTTTAACGTAGTCTAGCTAGCCAGCAAGCAGGCAACGGAAGGCTCAAGGTGTAAATCAGTCAAGGCTGTTAGTGTTCTAGTTGTTGGGAGCCTCCCTTGGCTTATTATTATTTTGTGCACGTTTTGAATTTGCCAAATTTATCACAGTGCCATCTGAATGGAACAGTGGTGTATTATCCACCAATCTTTTTTTGTAGGTTTAGCGTTAAAGCTCTATTTATTTACATGGACTGTCATGTTTTATAAGAGTGCTCAACATCCTCACAGATTATTCCCTCTTACAATATCCCTTTGAGAGAGGGTCTTTGATGTGCGTTTCCCTGACTAGTTTTCTTACAACAGCAGAGTGTAGGACCATAACTACAAGCTTGGAGTGCTTGCTTGTTTTGTTTGTGTTGTATTTTCTTCCAATGCTCTAAGTGGTTGCCAACGTTGTGGCTCTGCAGAAAAAGATTTGAGTCATTGTCCTCGTTTTGTCTTGCACATTAAATGTGCTCTGGAAGTGCCAAAATGTGATATGCGTCTCTTCTTCACATAGTAATTTTATCAGTTCTCGTGCATTGTTCTTAACCCTTTACTGCCCAGGTCATTTTTCCACAAAACCCATTTTTCAGGAGGTGTTTCTGGATGGGTGGCATTTTCACACAAATGGATTTCTTAAAAATGAATGTAACTGTACTAAATTGAGTGTACTTCAATTTCACGCATTCTAGTAACAACTTGTGTAGATCCGACCGTTCATTTGCAAGATTATGTCTCGTGTTTGTAGTCATATTTGCAGTGTCATAATTATCCATTCGGTCAAACTTCCAAAAATAGTTTTGGATACTCAATTAATGAACTTAGAAGCATTTGCAAGATTATGTCTCAATTTGAAATTTGGTATAATTGGTTAGAACTAAACATTCTTGCATGTAGTATGGAAAATTGTTCCGATAAGGTATTGAAGCTGCAAGTCATATCCAAGTTCAACCCCTAAAAGCTCGAGGTATTTGTCAAAACATAGATGTGTTATAATATGTGCCTTCAATATGTTTGATGAATTTTGATTCAATAGACAAAATGTAGTGCATCATCTCTACAAAGTATCCATACGGTCAAACTTCCAAAAAAACTTTGGTTGGAAGGAAAATTACTCCATGATTACTCAAATTTTCAAAGAATTTCAAAAGTCCACACATGAGGTACACATACGGTGTTTGTAATAAATTTATAAGTTAAAATGTGAAAGGAGTTGGTGCATCGATCAAGATTGGAATACATACACTAATGGAACATGAACAAGAGAACACAATCCAAAAAACAACGAGATAACAAACTTCCAAACACAAGAAATACCGCATAGTACATGTGTTGTATTTGTAAATATTTGCTGTATTTTGAGGAATTTGCAGTAATTTTGGTGTTTTGTAAATAGGTATTTTGATAGCTTCACAACTCCAAAGCAAAAAAATCTTTTTTGAATAAGATGCACATCGCAGACCCCTCCTCCGTTCTTCAAACAACCAATTCTCATTCACAATAGATGTGGAGCTATATCAAGAAAACACCAAGTAGTGGCCCAAATATTGGTCTCCTAGGCACTAAAGGTTAACCCTTAACCCTTTGATGTACCAACGTCCAATTTTTGGACGCTAAACAAACTCTTTGCCTCCTTTTGACTACATGTAGTGACGTTTTTCATCCATCCAAATTTTTCTTGGTTCTTGTGCGGGTTGACTATCATTTGTACAGTATGGATCTTCAACATAAGATATTGTGAATTTTTTTTAAATAAAAATATTGGTTCATGTCAAATTTTATTCTTAATTAAAAAAGTGATATTTTAGAAACGATTTTCCAAAATAAGTAGGATCAAATAATGGAAATTATACCATCTCATAGTGCATATTAGAGTTATCTATAAAGTTGAGCAAAATATTTCTACAAGAGGAACGACCTCTCGAGAAGTACTAGTGTTGCATCCATTTAGTCTATTCTCCCAAAGGTTGAGTAGTTTTGGACTGATGGCCCTTTTTCCATTTGACACTAGGTCATTGTCATTACAAACAAATACTTAATTCACGCCAGCCTCGAAAAAGAACCGGAGTTTCTATCTATGTTGAAAGGCGGCGGAAACAAACTTTAGCTCTCTTTTTCCAACTGATCACAATGCTTTGCGTTGTTAGGGAGATTCAAACCTTGCACCTTACCAATGCTATAGAAGCTCCCTCCAAGGCACACTCGAGTTCTCATGGGAGAATCTCTATATGCCCTCATGCTCTCTTAAACATGATAGTTTCGGGTTGGTTGTGTCTAATCTCATTAGAGATGTTTAATTAAAGTACAAAAACACGGGATTGCAAACATAATAGCCTTTTGTAGACTTTACGGATAACTCTATTGTTCTAAATTCATTACAACAAATTTTAATTAAAAAAATATTAATTTGGGATTTTTAATTGAATTTCAAAAAAAAGTTCGAAATTTTATTAATAAAAAATATGATAAATCTAGATACACATGTGATCTACACATTGACATTTACAACTTTCCTTCGTACAACAACTCCGTTTTTGTTATTCATCGAATATTTTATAACACGGCTTGAAATTGGTGCATAATTTGGACCATAACTATCTTAACTAGTTGGTGGAGTTCTCCCTTTTCAACAGTAACACTCTAAATGGTCTAACACCAAACGCAATGTCTCACCACCCAATTTCCAACTTAATCTTACGTGGACTTGCTATAATTCGGGTATTTGCTATAGTGATTTGGGAATAGTGACACAAGAACCTTATAACCTCAAAAGGTTAAAGGATCAAGGATTCATGGTTTTCAAAATGAGAAGTTCAATTGATGATATTGTGAAAAATATAATTCATATGAGGCATATGAATTAGGGCCATATGATGGCCCAAAAGGGCTGGAAATAAAATTAAAAACGCTGCTTGTGATGGATCAGATGCATGTCGAACTACGTTACAATACCGTATTTTATACTGTACGAGTATTGTGCAATTTGCCGTAGAAGACGGTTTATACAGTTCTCCACTCTGTGCATAGTGGCGAGGAAAATTGCGTTTTATTAGTGTGGGTTTCCAAAATTAGAATAGACTAAGTCATTCCAGAGGAAAGATTCCCTTTCCTTCAGGTGCATTCCAACAAGCAAGGAGATCAATAGGCATTTACTCCCCAGCCTGAATTATAAATAACGGTGGTAGGTGAAAATTCATATGATATTCATTCTTATTTTTTTAAATGTCACCGCTGAACTGACTGATTCATTTTTTTGAATTTTTCCGAAACTGCACAATTGTAATTTCTGTAATACATCCCTTTCATTTTTTATTTTTTTATTTTTTGGGAAACAGAACAGGCAAGCGCATTACCTACTAAGAGCATGGCCACCCATGCTCTCCCAAAATGGCATCAAAAAAACAATATACGGGGCCTCCCAAAGCAAATTCAGCCTCCAAATTTATTTTTCCCCACCGCGCTTGAGCCAGCAGCCTCCAACCCACGAGCTACGGAGTGTTTTCAAACTGTGGGCCTGCCACACGGCCAATGTTAGCTCACCACGTGGGTGGCCAAGACCAAGAATTATCCGTTTTGGAAAATCAAAGCTCTTGTTACAAAGCAATCATGTCAGAGCAACAATCACAAGCCACTGAGCAAGCAAAGAGGGAGGTCATGCTCCAAATTGTAATTAATGCCGATGATTGTCTTCCATGAATAGCCCGGAATTCAAGCTCACAAGCGAAAAAAAAGACTTCACAGGATGGCGAGCCAAAGCCAAATTGTAGAGAGGCGGCGGCAGAGAGGGCCCTTGCTAGAAGGCGGTGGGGAGAATAAATTTGGACGGGCCCTCCAAAAATGCTTGAGGCCAGTAATCTTGTGCAACGGTGGCCATGCTCTAAGGCCGTTCAAGTAGAGAGGCGGTGGCCATTTTTTAAAGTACTTTGACCATTAATCCCTAAGGGACCAGGCATAGGTGTTTTTGTTCAAAAATTCACCAAAACTGCCATTTCTAATGCAATGAGACAAAATAATATTAAAACATGTTTTTTTCACATCTAACCATAGAATCTTGTACAAAATAATATGCAAACATGTAGTAAATTTTTCAGCTACTAGATTGCAAGATAATTAGTGGTTGAAGAACAAAACAACGTTTTTTTTGCACCTTGCCAACTAGGTCAGTACACATTGAATTATTTTAACCCCTAAGTGCCCACATTCCTCTCCAAATTTGGAGAATTGCAAAGATGTGTTATAAAATGCAACTAAAAGGATATTTTGAACTTGATGAATGAATAAATGTTGTACATTATGAATTTTAGATTCTATTCATACGGTTAGATCTATGATTGCTATCACCAATATTTTGTATAAAATTTGAAACTTAAAATTCAAGATACTTTTATAGTTTGATTACAAATAAGATACTGAAAATCTGTGGATGGAATTTATTGTGACGGGTTGAAATGTAATACTCTGAGTGTTGTGATTTTTGAAGATTTTTTGGTTGCTTAATTTTATGAGTTTGTTTTTTCAAGAGCACTTTTGAACTAAGATCTTTGAAATTTTTGGTGAATCAATGCAACATGAAATGAGGCATAAAGTTTTCACAAGTCATCCCCTTCGTAATCGGATCACTCATGCATGAAGCTAACTTCCGAGCTAACTTCCGAGCTAACTTCCCATAAAAATCTATAGTAAAAAACCCACACTACAAAAAGTGCATGTTGGATGAGAAAACGGAGTTTGATTTTGTACATCATTCAAAAATGAATAGTTGGGTGTATAGGGGTTAACTTAAACTTTTGTACTATGGAAAATGACAATATAATTCTTTATATTGGAGAATTCAGTTGAGGATCTAAGAAATAAAAAAAATAAAGTTGATTTTCATCCTTTAAAATTTGTTAAGTAGAAGTAGATATAAGATGAAAGGAAGAATTAAGTCATTTTTAGTTTCAACATGGATTTGAAATATATCAATCCTAGCGAATGTTGTAGCAAGCAATCTAAATCCCATTAACCTTTTTATTTTTGCAAAAAATGTGAAAATTGAGCTCAAAAATGAATCCTATACTTTATTTTTCTAGAAAATAATTCTAATAAATTTCCAAAACAAGATTGTTCATAAATTTCACATTACTTAACCAAATAGAATGAACATAAGCCAACCATGTATTTATAAACGTAACCTATGGAGAATGAATATATATATATATATATATATATATATATATATATATATATATATAATATTATATATATACTATATATTATATAGAGTTTTATGTTTATTTGTCTCGGTTATTCGCAACTTCCCAATGTCCAACCATTGTCAATATAATTGTTCTAAGGATGACATAGCTTTTCTCCCGACACTAATTTAAAGAAAATTTATATTTCCAGGAAGCTTGTTTATTCCCCCATGTCCAAAACATATTTCAAATGATTTCATTAAAATTTGACATCATAGGTACCTACCCAAACTTTCAATTGTCCCCCGAACAGACAATGATCCTTTAGGAGCTAAAAAAGTCAAAAGGATTTACCAAACTCTAATAGCATATAAAAAAACCAATTTTAAAACTTATGCAAAAACTTACAACAAGTATAAAAAGATTGGGATTTAGAACCTTGCAGTTATACCATCCTTATTTATTAAAAACTTTGGTATTCATTTGTATTACATAGGTAGTAAAAAGACAATAAAGATTACACCTCAGTCTAGTTCCATTGGAAACTGGGACGAGAGCAAGAGATCAGTTTTGTCATCATTGGTAGCATAAAATGGGGCTGGCTACTGCGTGGTGCGAGATTGGGCGCGGGATGCAAGGAGTGCGAGTACAGGATGCAGGGAGTGCGAGTGTGGGATGCAGGGAGTGCGAGTGTGAGATGCAGGGAGTGCAAGTGTGAGATGCAGGGAGTGCGAGTGCGGAATACTCTGTTCCATCAATAGTACCACGTGGCATTTTAGGGTTTAGAATTTGGGGTTTAGGGAATAATTTTTGTTGACCTCAACAGACATTCCTAGAATATTTTGGAAATACACCATACCCACACCACGTAGTAGTTGACTCTGCATTAAACAAAGACAAACCCACTTGGAAAAATCTGATTCTTGTTGTTATTGAGAGCTCGACATTCACCTCTACAACTAGCTAGAACCAAATGGCATGGAATGTTGGCAGGGGACTGAAGTTTTGATGGCTCAACACGTGGGACTTGGAGTGAGTGACCAAGGATGCCTGCTTCATTTGGCAAATGTGGCACAAGGCAGTAGCGGTCAATACATGGAGAGGCCGAGTATCAACACAAAGTCCTGCCCAATGTGCGCCACGTGTATAGATTGAAGAAATTAGATCCGGGATTAGACAATTCCCTATGTTGAGCATGAATATGATAAACTTGACCAGACTTGGGACAAACAACAACTTATCTGAACCATACAAGGTGGTCATGTCACTTGGGTTGCATTTAACCCCAATCTTTACAATAGTCAAGCCGGCCTTTCTCTACCCCACGTTGTTGTAGTGGTGGCTCTGTATTTTACCTTCTTGCAATTGAGTTTCTTCAAATTGTGCCAAAACATTAATTTCAAAAAAATAAAAATAAAATAAGATCTTGATAGATTGATACCGATACACTTTATTTTATTTTTCCTACCCTTTCTTTGAATTGTTGTGTTGATATTGAAGTTTTCTTCCAGTTCCCAAATGATGTTTTATTCCTTATTTAGTGAAGCAGGGAATTCACATGTCAGCCTTGATCAAGCATTTGAATTTTTAGGGCATGTCTATTGCGTGGTGCGAAATTGAGGGTGCGGGGGTGCACGGGGCGTGGAATATTTTAGGAACATTTCAGCCCTGTCAGCACTGCCATGTGGTAGTTTAGGGTTAGGATTTGGAATTTAGGGTTAGGGTTTAGGATTTTGGGGTTTAGAATTTGAAATTTGGGAAATATTTTTGTTGACGTCAACAAATATTATGGGAATATTCTATGAATATACCGCACCCGCATCCCAAAATCTGCACCCTGCACCCCAATTCCACACCACGCAGTAGTTGACCCTGAATTTTTAACATTGACATGTAATCAACCATGGTTATGGTATTACAGATACGTACTTTGCAATTGATTTCCCTTGTTCCAACAGCTCAAAGTATAAATTAATTAATAACTTAAATGTATTATTTATTACTCATTGAAGTTTTTTTCATGTGTACATCAAATCCATTCAAAAGTAAATTTTATAGTTAATATTCATTAAATGAACAGATTCCCTCAAATTTGGTATCCACAACCAATGCATTACTGACCTTCCTACAACAAGCATACCGACCAAGGAAAACCTTCTACAAAATTCCACCGATACTAGAGTAATCCTGAAAGTCACCTTGATCTTGAAGAATGTACCATGAATTTTGCTTTAATATATTGTATCCGAAAGGCAGGATCAGCATTCCTTGCCAAATGTTTGTTTATTTTGCCAAATTGATATGAATATTATTTAAATTTTAGTGAATATTGTCTAAGATTCTCTTTTTCACCATAGAATTTTTATTTTTTTGAAAAAGTAATTTCTTAAAAATTTACGGATCTCTTTATATATTATTTTTTGTTGACCCTGCCTTCCGAGTACGATACTCTTATTTGTTCACTTCAAATAGTTAAAAGGTATATAAGAGCTTGGTGGTCTATCATTATTAGGTGTGTACAAGCTTGGTGGTCTTCAAACTCATATGAAAAAAATTCGAGCTCCTTTCTTGGTGCCCAAAAAGTTTTCATATGAGTTTCAAGACCACTAAGTTCTTACATAGGATAGAAACTCCGGTCCTCTTTTGAAGGCCGACGTGAATAAAGTGTCCGTTCGTAATGTCAATGACCCTGTGCCCACTGGACAAAGGGCCATTGGAACAAAACTACTCTTCCCTTCCGAGAATGGACACTATAGTAACAGTAACATAATAAAAGTAACAAAGTACCAAGTTCTTACACACCTAATAATGATAGACCACCAAGCTCTTCCATATCTTTTAACTATTTGGAATGAACTATTTGTGGAAAGGGGATGATTTGTGAATTTATTATGCCTCATTTCATGTTGAAGTGGTTCACCAAAAATTTCTCAGATCTTAGTTCAAAAGTGCTCTTGAAAAAATCAACTCATAAAATTAAGCAACCAAAAATCTCCAAAAATCATCACACTTAGAGTATAATATTTCAACCCATCACAAAATTTCATCCATAGATTGTCAATATCTTATTTGTAATCAAATTACAAAAGAATTTTGAAGTTTAAGTTTCAAATTTTATTCAAAAACATTGGTGATAGCGATCATAGATTTAACTATATGAATAGAATCTAAAATTCATAATGTACAACTTTTATTCAAACATCAATTTTAAAACATCCTCCCTAGTTGCAATTTATAATGCATCTTTGCAATTCTCCAAATCTGGAGAGGGTGTGGTCCTCTAGGGGTGAATAATTTAATATTGAGGTCACCTTTGAAAAGCTAAATGTAACTTTCTAATAGCAAATTGTTGCCATTAGGAGATGAAGAGTCATTGCATGTTGAAAATGAAGTATAATAAAAATATGGGAATTGAGGAGAATGAAATAAAAGAAAATATTCTTTGAAAGTCCTCTTTTTAGCATTTTCAACGTACTTGTTGAAATTCAATTCATCAAACGATGAGACAAAGAATGATATATGATGAAATTTACATGGAGAATGCAACATACGGCAACACTAGTAAAAAAGCCGTACTTGGGTACCCGGTACATCGTGAGAGCATGTAGCATGGTGCCCAAATACAAATTTTCTATTTCAAGATAAGGATGTGTAGAATTGAATGAGTTTGTTGCATAGTTTGTTGAAATCAATTGTGACTCTCTCTATTGTTTGATGGATCAAGCTTGGTGTGAAGTCTTCAATAAACGTTCTCTTTATTTAGAAAGAAAGAAACTCTTGCCCAGGGACCAGTGTGAATGAAGAGTCTCTTGGAGAAAGTGCTGCCAACTAGGCCACCAAGACCAAGTTCGCGCGTGTTCTCTTTATTTATACTAACTTCAAACAAAGAATAAAGTTCTTCTCATGCAATGGACTTCCTTGTTGAAATCAACTAATAAAATATCAAATGAAACATGAGAAATGAAGACAAATTTGGAAAAATAAAGATATTGAAACATAAATAATAAGAGGTTATACAGTAGGGGTGTTACACTTCTTTCTTCCCATCCTCAATCTTCAGGCACTTTTTCCTTGAATTGTGAAGGACCCATTCTCTGAGCCGATTGAGAAGTTTCATTCTTTTCCTCTGGAGGTGAAGAATGGGTGTGAAGATTAACCCTTAAACGTCAAGAGGGCCTGGGCGGGGCAGCCCGCAAGGCATCTAAATTTTCGGAGGAAAAAAATAAAATAAAATAAAATAAAATGCAAAAACAGCTATGATGGGCACTGCTGGCCAGCACTGTAGCACTGCTGAACCTCAGCTGCCCCAACCTCAAAACCTGTTCAATTTGATAACTTTGATTGCTTACCAACGATTCCACAATCTTTCAAATGAGGCACAAATTTGGAATCTAGATCGCTTTTTCAGTAGCTTTCCAACGCACCAATTCTCGCTTGATTTGGTTGAGAAAATCCACTTTATTCTTCATTTTTCTCTTTTTACTAAGCCCATGGGGCTTACCTTGACGTTTAAGGGTTAAGAAACCGTGACCATTCTCATTCTTCACATGGCCTCAAGGGGACTCACACCTTCTTCATAAAGAATGTCCAAGATTGGCTCCACAATTCTCTCTCCAGGTTCGGTCCGGAATGACCTTAAACTACCTAGTTGGATGGGCTCCTCTTAGGAGTGCTTATTAGCACCAAAGAGGGCAGCGGTTCGATTCCGGTCAGATGCATGTCATAAGGGCTAATATTTCCAAGCTTGAAAGGAACCCCGTGCATAACGGGGATGGCTCCCAGGCCTCTTGTTACGGTGGGGTGTCGCTTTTAGTAGGAAATGATTAGGAGCTTAGGGTCTAGTCTAGATATTGTAGGAAGAAAAATCCCAAACATCACCTGCGGGAGAGTACTGGAAATGTGCTCTCTTCGTTCACATTGTGATGTTTGTAATCTGTTGTTGTGCAATGGATATAAAACATCCATTTGTTAAAATTAATAAATAAATAAATAAATAAAAATAAAAAATCTCTCTCCAGATTCTCAATCTTCATAGAATCAAACTTCTCGGAAGAGGTGGTGGCACCCGTAATGAAATGTGGACCAAAAGTGTGATATAAAAGAGTTGGGAAATCTTCCTTTTAGAGAGCTAGACAGTCCAGACAAAAGCCGTGGCTGTTGTTGTATTTGCAACGCTAAACTCGCCCTAGTGCCCTACCCGCTGCATGATGGGTGGGGGAGGCTTCGAAGAAAGCGCCTCCACACCCCATTCTCGGCCAGGGAAGTGGCCGTGGTGGTTATTATAGTTGAGTTTAGCTGGAGATAAGACACCCGGGTGCTCCCCGTGCTCCCACCGTGACTAACTTTGTGCACTAGTGTGTCCCATTTGAGGGCCTCATGTCCCATTCACAACAAGCCCCCTGCCGCCCTTGCATCTGTGTTCCCGAAATGGAGGAAGGTAAAACCCACAAACAAAAAAATAATATTCAAAGCCTTTAGTTGTCTTTTCTTGCTGCAACTACTGTTCATGCACTACGCAAGTGCATTAGAGTAATTTTTAATTGCGTATTTTTTAATATTTCTTGGTTGACAACAGATTCCCTCAAAGTTACCTGACGTATGCATTCATACGGCAGCATTGGTGTATGTGAGAGCATGCCTAGCAGCTGTAAATTTGTTGACTCAATGTCAAGATAAAGGGTAGTTGCTCCCTTGTTCGCCCTAGCAACAGTGACGCCAACCCGAAGATGATGCTCAACGCCATTAAATTTGATTTCTCCACGCCAAATACTATTGTCTTGGCAGGTGTTTTTTTTTTTTTTTTTCTTGCACTAAACTTAATTAAGAGTTCTGGGGGATTCAATGGCTGGCAGTTGACTGAGAGCAAGCCCAGTGGTTTTGATGAATTTATGGATACAATGCCATTTTAAATTGGGGGAATGTGAGCATGTGAGGAGGGGTCTGCATTCCTGTTCCAACCGCACCCAATATTTTGTTGTAGCCAAGACCTTATTCCTTCCTGTCAGAGCATTGTAAATTGCGCCCCGTGCGATATAGAGACACCTCAATACGTTCGTCTATAACTAAGTTTAGTCCGAAGGGCTCGGTATCCTAGATTGATGAACAATGCTTATGTATAGTTATTGTGATTGGTTGACGGACTATACAAATGAAGACATAGCGATTCAAGAGGCTGTAGAGACGATAGCTTGTGTTACTGAATTTTGGAGGTGATGATAGTGGCCAAGGGACGAATTGAAAAGAGAAGGGTGCGAATGCTCTTAGAGACTGAATTTCTTGATGATTGGTGCAAAAATGAGATCTTCCGCTGAAGGCTTCACCCTCCCAAGTGGTACCTTCCCTACTCTTTTTCTTCTCCAGTCGGCCGCCTTCAGGCCCTGAATTGAACTACTCTCTTTGTTTCATATTAAACTTCATGATTGCTCAAACTATTTGTCCCATAATAAGCTTCTTGTTTGCTTAAACTACTAATTTTATTGGCTCAAGGTCCACACCCATTGTACTCAGGGTCCATACCATTGGATTAGGTAATTCTTCTATTTTTATGATTGAGGAAGCTTATTATAGGACAAAGGATTATACCGTCAATTTCTTTGAAAAATGAAACGGTCCTTTTTTTCAAAGTGAAAAACAAGAAGTTAACTCAGTTGACTTTATGGGAAGCTTGTATTTTGATCTCCGACTCTAAATCCCCCCTCAACGTTAATGCAAGCAATATTCACTCATGGGTCTCATTTTCTGAAATTTCCATTTTAGACACTCTAGGGTCTTTTTTTTTTTTTTTTGCAAATCTGAGGCCTATGGCTGCAAGATAGTTTAGGAAGACCCCCTCGGGAATTTTAAACCCTTGGAAGAGGGGGTTATTTTTTAAGGTGGGCCCCAACATGCACAAAATAGGGGGCAGGTATTGTCCTGTTGCATTAACTTGGAGGGGGATTTAGAGTCGGGGTATTTTGATTGCTTGTTTGAGCAAGTATTGGCGGAGAATGGGGTACGCTAATGGAGAATGACAGGTGTTGACGTCTGTGAGTATGTGAGCCAGCTGGGTGGAGAATTGGCTACAGGCCTCCTCATTCAAGAGTTGTAACTTAACAGGCGGGATTTTATTCGCTTTAAGTTTTCTGATCAATGGGCAGCAGAGAAATAGCATGAGACCGAGCATTTGATGAGGATTGGAAGGTAGTGTCTCAATTACAAAACCAATTGGAATCCTGTATGACCCAGCATTCCCAAGAGCAAATAGAAAATGTCACGTCCTCGTAATTATCACAGCACTTGGTAGTCCCAAAACTTCTGGTCACTTAGGGCCGCTTCACACTATGGCCGTTCAAGTCGAGAGGCCGTGGGATTGAGTGGTCAAACTTTGTTGAGAGTCCAAAGAAATGGGCTGAAAATAGGCAACAAAATATAGTTTTGATTTTTTATGAAAAAAAATCAACAACCTCTCGACTATAGTTTGGGTTTCTATTCCTGTTCGACCCAAACTTCCTTCAAGAGTCCGTCAACCTTGGTCAAAAAGTGTTGCCATGTAGGCATTTTGAAGGGCGACGGCCTTTGGACTTTGGCCTTTAGTGTGACTATGGCTTGCCAAGGCATATTGCCGGCCTACCAAAACTCTCGGCCGCATAAGAAAATTTGAGTGACCCACCGGCGCCCGGCCAAGGCGCTCGCTAACACAAGGCGACTTCGTCAGTGGAAGTTATAGAGAGAAAGAGGTTTTTTGGGGGAGAATGGGCAGTTCGGGCAAGGCTTAAAATAAACCTTAGAATTATTATTTTTGAATATTTGATCGTAAGATCTTGCTTTAAACTATCAAAAGAAATGCATGATAAATTTTTGATATACTTTGACCATACAAATTGCAAGTTTATAGCGATTGAAGTGAAAAAATGAAATGAGAATCTTTCTTGACCATCTTTGAGACATGGGAAAATTTGTTATATTGATAAAAAAAAATCTTTAATTTTTTTTGTAATGCTAAAATTGGTATCAGCTATCAAGAACCCAAAAAAAAAGGTTCACAAAAAAATGAATAGAAAGAGAAGAAAATGATGCTCAAAAACAAGAAAAACCCACGGTCCTTCAGGGGTTAAACCTCGGCCCAGTATATCCGAAGTTAAATCATCACAAAAGACAAACCTCTAATACCAAATCACACAACATTCTTGAGCAGAATAGCCATGTATTCTGCGTACCGCGAGCTTGAGTACAGTAAACTGTGGTTATCCTAAGCTCAAGTCATGATAACGCAGACCAGTTTGCAAAACTCCATCAGAGTATATGCAAGGTGGGTAGAAGTGACTGGACTATGGAAATTGGGACGATTCCTCTGATGACCCATTCACATACACCAATGCTGTCGCATGCAAGCCGTGCGTCAGGTGACTTTGAGGGAATCTGTTGTCAACCAAGAAATATAAAAGTACTTAATTAGAAATTACTCTAAGAGCATGCCCAGCAGCAGGTGTTTTAGAGGGACCAACGCCAAGATTTGGTGGTCATCTCCACTTGCTTCGAAGTTTGGCCCAACAACTACCCACTACTGCTAAAAAATAGTTTTTGGACCCAAAGTTTGAGGTTTCCCCGCCATCTACAGAAGCTTTGGCGCAAGCAAATTTCTCACACCAAGCTAGCAGAGATGCTCAATCAACAATTAAATAACGAGCTTGAAGACTATTCGCCGGCCTGTGCTTCAAGGTCATCAAGTTACTTTCATAAAATCTTTGTTTTATAAGTTGCCTTGGTGTTCGTTCAAAGAATGTTGTTGGGCTACTTCTTGTATAACATTCCCCTAAGTTAAAAATGGCCCTCAAATTAATGCTTGGCGGACATATTTGTTCTGGAACTGCTGGGCTTGCTCAAACACATGACAAAAAGGAACCCAACGCAAAAAAAGGAGCATGGCTCTACATACGGCACTGTAATGCAGTTGCAAAGTGCTTGCATAGTAATTGCAGCAAGAAAAGACAAGACTTTAAATATATTTTTGTTTCTGGGTTTTACCTTCCTCCATTTCGGGAAGTGTGGCAAGGGAGCTTGGTGTGAATGGGCGATGAGCAGTTGGAACTTACTTTCACTTTCAAAGGCAAAGTTAGGGCCGCTTCACACTATGGCCAAAGGTCGAGAGGCCGTCGGTTTCCACCAATCAAATTGCAAGAAACCATGGTTTCGGCCTCTCGACCCTTCACACTAGAGGCCAAAGTCCAAAGGCCGTGGACCTTCAAAATGCTTACATGGCAACACTTTTTGACCAAGGTGACGGCCTCTCGAGAGGAAGTTTGGGTTCTACATTTTGCAAGACCCGTCACTATGGTCGAGAGGCCGTCGATTTCTTTTCATAAAAAATGAAAACTATATTTTATGCCTATTTTCAGTAGATTTCTTTGGACTCTCAACAAAGTTTGGACTCTCAACCCCACGGCCTCTCGACTTGGATGGCCATAGTGTGAAGCGGCTCTTAGATGACATGCCAAATGGTGGGATTTCAATCAAAATTGTCGGTCTCCTATAGTGAAGCGCTAACTTCATTCCATACTAAAAATACTCAAATATGAGGAATCATAAAATCCTGATTTTTCCAAAAAGAAGGAGATGAGACATAGGAAATGAATTTTTTAGATTTGTGTGTGGGTCATGCCACCATTTGATCATGCATGTTGTGGGGGGACAAGTAAAGGAACGACCCAGTTGAAGGGAACGAATCTTCATCGTGTCACAAGTCCTCGCTACACGACACACTTGCCAATGAACAATGGGAAAGGGTAACTATTCTAAGTTCTCCTTTATTTGTGTCAATAAAAAAAATTCAAAAAAATTAAAATTCAGAAAAAGAGAGGTGGGTTACTATTTTGAGCTCCCTCCGGCTCCTGTGCCTTTGCCTGCGCTTTCATTCCTGACATCTCAACCGCTCCTTTCTTTAGCCCTTAGTTGTTTTTCATGGAATAAAATTCATCCAACTAAACCGACTCATCTGGCACTGATGATGGCGAGGGTTATCAGTTTACCCTCCCCACTAGAGACCTGGGTTTTTCTTTTCTATTTACAACTTAGAAAAAATCATAGTTTCCAAATATTAAAAAACTATAATTTACCCCCCTCCCGGCATGACCGATATTTGTACCTCTCCTCATTAATATACGGAGCGAATCTACTCCTGCAGTACAGTCCTGTACTGTCATCGTTACACTGTTACATTTTTCCTGTTAATGCTCAAAAGAGAAAATGAATTACTGGGCACTGTTCGGGAAGATTTTTGAGGCAACCAGTCAATGTCCTTTATTTTCCAAAAGCAACCGGTTTTTAAAGGTTACATCCCGTACATTTTGTCTATGAATACCAAATATAATTATTTTTTAGTCATTTAGTTCGGTGGTTTGCCTCTATTCTTGAAAATCAACCAGCCATTTCCAAAAATTAATCGGCTCACTTGTAACTGACTGTCAGTTCTTCCCGGGCCCTGTTACTGGGTTACTTTTTAAGTGTTAAACAGCTTTAAAATTTGAGTGAACCCCTCAATGTTCCTTGGATTTCATATTTCGTCAGTCCCCTACAATAAGTAACTTATCTGTCATTTTTAGAACTGTTGGGGCTTTCAAGAGAAAGAGCAGTGACTTCAGTGGAAGCTTGTATGCAAAGGAGAAGTCAGAGCAATCGACTTGAAAAATTACCATGAAAAGAGACTATGTTATCTATCTAATATACTTTACGATTCCTGAATTGAAGGATTTTTGAGTACAGAGTTGAGTTAACCGAAAACAAAAGAGGTTGCAACAGGAGTCAAACAAGAGTCTTGTCACTAAAAATAAGATCCACTGTCACATGTTCTCAGTGAATAGTAACTTGGTCTCGAATTGAATAGCAACTGAGGGTCGGGGGAACGTGTTCGCAATTGAGGGTCCTGCAGCTAAGATACTGTCAGGTGCTTGTTTTAGAGAATTTAGAAACTCGGCTTAGTCTCAGTTTTGGAGCTTTCTTCAACTCAAAACGAGTCTAACATGAGTTTGAGCTGAGTTTCCTCTTTGGAAGCTTCTTTTCGGTTAATTCTAGTGTCATTTCAAAATTCTCCTTTTTGTCAAGTTTCTGCATCATTTTGGGAATGAACATATACTTATTGGAGGGTACTATACATTTGTTTGTATGATTCATCTCATGTATTGATGTACTGTGATATGTTGTATGTTGGAGGAGGAGCGCATTCCGTGAGAAATTTTAAGAAGTTTCTTTCGTATGGTGAAAAAAAAATCACGATAAAGATTCTTAAATTTAGCATCATGTCGAACCTGATTATTTGGAGGAAAAGAAACCGACCAAGAAATACTAACCTTGCCCTCTAGCCTTGATATCAAGATGTACTCAAATACAACAACAATCACATCACCTTGTATGCCAAAATACTACATGACTGCTGTAGAACTTTAGATTCACCTTGCATTGCAATTGCGCTAGAGCTTACATCTTGCTATAATTTTTTTACTTGTAACATCTTTTTTTTAAATGTATCAAGGACATTATCATACATGATTGTATACTAGGCCATTTCATTTTGATTGAGTTAGATAGATATGAACTCCGGTCCTCTTTCGAGGCCGGCGTGAATAAAGTGTCTGTTCGTCTTGACAATGAGCCAGTGCCCACCGGACAAAGGGCCATTGGTACAAGACTACTCACCTTGATTGAGTTACAATATATCTCTACTTCTAACTTCTAATTGATTTACAGTTCTAATTCTAACATACAATAAAAGATTAAAGTTTGTAAATAATTAGTAATTATTTACTAATTACTAATTAGTAATTAGTAGTAATTAGTAATTAGTAGCAGGGAAAAGGGCTACATAACCGACGACTAAGCATTAGCACATTTTGAACTAATATAGAAAGAAAGCTGGTGCAACAACACTTGCATGGAGTGACATAACATTCAGTAGCACGTCCTGTCTCTGCCTTGGCTCTACAATAGATGGTGTGGAACATTCCACACCCAATAGTAGTTCCACTACAAGCAGAGGTGTCGTTTCTCACTCTCGAGAATCCTGTTCATTGTCGCTTTTTCACTATACATGTTTGTCCTACATGACGAATCGCACTCACCAAATCCAACCAAAAAATGGGTGAGTGCGAAGTGGCACCATTTGACTCACATAAGGAGTGAATAGTGACGCCTTTTCCTTATATGGTTGATTGCCCTAAAACCACCAACTTAAGCAATCTGTGTTTTTTTAGCAATGATATGTTGGGTGAAATATTTTTCTTTCATTCTATAGAAGGTTTAACAAGGAATGCATATTTTTCCACAATTTTATTCTCAATGTTGAAATTGATACAAATTTTAAAAGAGGAACAAACACCAACACTCAATATCAACATATAGGTTCCTCCATGACCACACCATGTGGTACTAATTTTCACTCATAATGACACCCAAAACCACCACCTACTTCTTCGCAATGTTTGGCTTTACTTGAATAGTGAACTTGGTGGTTTTGAGTCTCAACTGTGGTGGTCCCAGGAAAACTCTACATGTCATAATTGGAGGAGGTGGTGGTTTTAGAGCATCCAACCTTAGTATTCATTAGCAGTTAAATGGACAGGTGGAGGCTCAAGGTGATAAGTAAAGTGCATGAAGGAAAGGTAGTGGACATGAAGACTACTGAATGTTAGAGCAAGCCCAGCAGTTGCAAAGAAAATATGTCCGTCAAGCATTAATTTGAGGGCCATTTTTAACTTAGAGGAATGTTATACAAGAAGTACCCCAACAACACTCATGGAGCGAACACCAAGGCAACTTATAAAACGAAGATTTTATGAAAATAACTTGATGACCTTGAAGCACGGTCCGGTGAATAGTCTTCAAGCTCGTTATTTAATTGTTGATTGAACATCTTTGCTTGCTTGGTGTGAGAAATTTGCTTGCGCCAAAGCTTCTGTAGATGGCGGGGAAACCTCAAGTTTTGACTCCAAAAACTATATTTTAGTGTTAGTGGGTAGTTGCAGGGACAAACTTCGAAGCAAATGGAGATAACTACACCAAATCTTGGCGTTGGTCCCTCCAAAACACATGCTGCTGGGCATGCTCTTATGGAACTAATAGTTGAAAGAGGAAGGCGAAAGTTATGAGTTCTAACATATGAGTGTGTAGCCACTCACGTATTCACACATCTGCTCCACAATTCATGGAATAGGTTATGTGTGTTGTGGGTTTGGGGCGGCGTGAATGAAGAGGCTCCGCTTCTGATTGAGGAGGGAGGAGGAATATGGGCGGAAGTGTGGCCCCGGCAGAGTTTCCACAGAGTTGGGGCCGGCGTTGGTTGGGGGAAGGCAGGAACGCAGGCAGGCTGCAAGCAAGGTAGACTGCAAAAGAGGATTCAGGATTCCTGCCCTCTCCGTCCACGCTCCACTCCGGTGGTCCCCTCCCGTGCTTTCCATCCAAGGTTAACCTTTACCCTTAAAAGGCCCTTGGGATCCTTTTCTACAACCCATATTCAACCTTGTAACTGTCCAATTGTGGTTTAATACATGAATTGTGATAGGTTATTATATACATATTAGTAAAACCCGTGTTGCAATGCAATACAAAATTTATAAAACAAAACTAAAAAAACACAATCAAGAAACATAGACCCCATTGCAGAAAATGTTAATGAAAATAAATTGAAAAAATTGTGTATAGATGAAAATAGTCAACAAAACATGCAAATGAATGAAAATGGATTAAAATGATATATGATGAGATATTGGATGATAATTGATGGATGAAAGGATCGGATGAAAACGTAACAGATTTTGTGACACTAGGGTCGTGTCATTGGGTGGTGACACTTTGCATTTAACATAATAGATTATCATGATTATTGATTTTGCTTTGTACTGAAAACTATTTGGTCCTTGTTATTTTGATGAAATACCATCGAATACATAATATTCTATACGGTCGCAAAGGACTTTCGGGCCGTTCAAGGGTTGATGGATTGATGAGGATAGTAGATATGTTGGCATATATTTGACATTTTTTGTAAATAGAAAGTTCCAAATTGAGATCCCAATAGCTCATTAAAATCATGTCGACGCGAATTTTAACTTCACTTTTGATCTTAAACCCATAGGAGGTGTGGAACCATGCCAAATACAATGGAATGTTGTTGTATAATACTTGTCGGAAAGGACTCTCTGGACCTTTAAGGGTTAAAAAGAAAAATCATTCTTGTGAGGTGTATTCACTTTTGGCTACACTGAAATCACTATATACTGTGGCCCATTGTATTTTTGAGAGGTTTTACTAACAATTTTTTTTCAAATTATTGTGGTAAATTGGATGAAATTTGTTCAAGTTGGATGAAAATTGTTTAAATGGATGATATTTTTTCCTAATAGATGAGGGTACCTACGCCATTCACCCACCCACGGTATATGGTGGTTTTGGTGTATCCATTTTTGTGGTTTTCTCATTTGGGGGTCTAGGTGTTATTTTGGAAATTTTAATTCTAAATTTGAAGTATGCGATCCCAAATTAGTCTAGGTAAACCTACCATGTTCAAAAATAGGGGCAGGTTTTGGTTTTTACTCTCTTCTTCTAGTACAAGCTTGGATGTAAGTTCATCTTAGTGGTATTTTGTGGTCCACATTGTTTTCAGGAATACTCCAAAAAATCAAGTGTGTAGACCTTTTTGGCACCCAAATTTATTTTGAGGGTGGCTTTTTTACACCATAACATTCAGTAGCAAATGTTGATTCTACTATGGGCCCTAAATGAATGTCACGAATATTCTTCATTTTATAGATAGAGCCATTAGTAGTTACTCGGGTTTACATGAAGCTACAGGTTTAGAGAACCGACAGTTGCAGGTGAGAAAGACACGTGGTTCTAAGGTAGGTGGTCTCGTGTTGTAGGTGAACACATGTGCGCTACGCGTCCATCCTTTCATTCCCTCCTATCGTCAACGGTGCATGTTCATCTACTTTGTTTAGCATGTTAGATGAAACTGAAAGGTAGATCCTACACGGGCTATTGAATGTTATGACATGAATCTTTTGTCATGGGTGTTCTTTGTGCCTCTAATAATACCTTTGGCCTTCTTTACACTAGAAGCAAGAAGTTGCAGAGAGATAATTTTAGCCATCGAACTAAGAAGACTACGCATTAGTAGAAAGTCCGTCCACGTAGACTAGCAAAAAAATACACGAGAAGACCCCATATGATGGACCATACTAGTTCTGGCTCTTTGGAGGCATACTTCTTTAGTCTACGCGGGTGGTGTTTCTACTAGTGATAAAATGACCCTTTGCACTTGACATTTTCAGTACAGGGAATGAGGAAAAGAGAGAATGACATGAAGAACACGTTTATCATTCGCGGCAACAAAAGTGCAAAATTTTTGAGTCCATCAAGATTTGCTACAGTAAAAAACAGTTACTCTAACGCAAATTTTAGAGAACCTTTTTAAAAATAAAACACACTCAAGTTACAATTTTCATACTTTTGAAAATGTATCAAAAATGTTAATTGTCAAATTTTGTGGTCCCTTCTCAGTTTACACCACATCCAAAAAACTTGACTTCACATGAATTCAACTAGGTGATGTTGGCATGTGATGTAGAATGGAGACTAAATTCAAAAGAACCTAGTTTTTACAAAAACTACCAAAAAGAATACTCCCTTTGTCCCATATTAAACTTCATGATTCCCTTATGAATTTGTTCCATAATAAGCTTCTTCTTTGCTCAAACTACTACTCCTAGTGGTTGAGGGTCCAGACCATTGTGCTCAAGGTCCATACCATTAGACTGCTCATTTCTTCTATTTTGAAGGTTGAGGAAGGTTAATATGGGACAAAGAAGTAAGATTTTGTTGGGTTTTGACATCTTTTCTCTAGTACCTTTTCCTATCACCTCCCCTTCCTTCACTTTTTACTTATGCAACTTGAAATGAAGCATAGTAGACAAACTATCCCCAACAAACTCATAATCTCAATGCAGGCTCTTCTTGTCATTGTATCAAGATACCATTGGATTAGAGGAGAGGGATTAGAACTTGTAATGCTAGAGAACATTAATTTCTTAGCAAGTAGCATTAACTCTTCACCAACATGCAAGCCTAACGCATTGTTTGGATTCTACATGCATGCTCAACTTCACTTTTTATTTATTTATTTGTTCAACTACACTAAATGGCGTATTTAGTGTCTGGGACACTATTTCTCAATCTAGACACTATTTAATTTTAGAGAGGTATAGTGTCATTGTAAAAAAATGGACGTAGTGTTCCAATGATATATGGCAACTTTATAATAAACAAGATATGCCACGTCATGTCATTCTCATTACTTGAAAAGAAGATGGCACTCTTAATGAAAGTGGGAATGACAAGTGGCAAACTCCTATGTAGTGTAGGGACACTATTTCTCTTCACCTTTGAACGAATTGTGGTAAAGATAACGATTCTCCCAAGACACTCAATGTACCACATTGATCTTGAGATCCAATGGCTCGAAATGGCTTGCATTGAGATTGTGTCAGGTAATTCAAAAGTAGACAAGACTATAGGGGACGATCCTGCGATTATACCAATACCTCCCTCGCCATTGTGGTGTCTCGGTAGATCCTAACCTGCGATTATACCCATAGTCTTGCGTGCTTTTGAATTACCTAGTCCTTTATTCACGATTATCCTCATACCAATATTAGAATGATTATTATTATGATTATGATACAACTTGTGAATTGAGTCTTTTGAGGTGTAAAAGCTTCAACCTAGATTTATTTTTTCTTGTAAAGCGACAAGTGTCAAAACCCAGAATTTAACCATATTCCAGTGTTGCATGACATCTCCGAGGCCAGGAAGGTTATCTGGTCCAGAATGTGGAGAATTTTGGGCCTTGGATTGTCATTTTCTTCATATTAGGAGGCCGTGATCTGTCAGGACTGAGGGAATTCTGAGCAGTTCAAGACAAGAGAGATTATAAAGAGAAAGGAAGGCGTCGATTCTTGACATACAAAAGCAGAAGCATCGTTGTCGATCCTCAATAACGGCCCTGAAAGTAGGACATTGGCAAGCAAGCAAGCTCTGGAATGAATTGAATGTTCACAAGAATTTGTCAAGCTCATACAGTAACTTGTTACCAAGTCTTGACAAATGACAACCACAAGCTGAGCATTTGCATCCAGTTCAGTTCATCAACGCACAAGTTCAAGCTAAGGACGGGGAGATTCAGCAGTTAGTGTAAATCAGCCGAATGGAATTGCCAAATTACCAGTTGAAACTCATGGTTTTAGGCTAAAATCCGGATAAAATTTGTGATACTTGGGTGTGATACTCGGGTGTGATACTCGGGTGTGATACTCGGGTGTGATACTCGGGTGCTACCTAGGTGAAACATGGTAATAACTGGATGGGTTCTTGTCTAAAGCCGGTTGCTTTTGTAAAATATTGGATTTTAGCTGGTTTCCTTGAAAAATTCCCCGTTCAGTGCTTTCCATGGAGAGCCTGAACCTTCATGTTGATGTCATCTACACAATTACTTGTTTGACAGAACATGCTTTGGGGGTGTAGCTTAAATTAATTGAGTGCTTTGGAGGTTGTAATATATTGAGTTGTCAAGTGTTTATCCCCTAAACGTCCACGCATCCAGTTTCTGGATGTTTGTTGGTCAAACCCAATTTTGATCTTGAAGATGACTTTTTTTGCTAATACACCCAACTAAGAAAATGAAGTTTATTAAGTTTAGTTTGTACTCCACTTTTCAAATCTTAAAAATTCCAATTATTGAGTATTTTATTGCTTGTGCAAGCTTTGTAGCTCAAGGTTTGAATTACACTACATAGGATGTTCACCTTTCGAATTTCAAAATTTAAATAAAAAAATTCTATGGAAAACATATCATGTGATTCCCCATTGTAATTTGTACCTGCTCCCAAAAAAATATTAATTTTTTAAACCTTTTTTGTAATAAAAATTATTTTTTGAAGTATTTGACTTAAAATTTTATTAAAAAGGCCTTATTAAATCAAAAAAATCTGAAAATTTCAAGACTAATAGGGAACATTCAATTCCATGCATGAAAAATATTACAAAATATATTTTGATAAATCTTGAAGGCTAAATTGTGTAGTTTGACTTTCCTACAAAGGAGTGGTACGTTTGAGGGTTATAGTATATGTCAGAACTTCTGAATAAAGTTTCCTTGCAAGCTTCCGGTCTTGTTTTCTCCACTTTGCAAGACTGGAAGTCAATTCCCAACCTGCACCTCATTTATTCTTCCTACCTTCTAAACATGTTAGGAGGTACCCACATGACGTCACCATGCAGGTTCAGGCTCTCCATGGAAAACCGTCCTTAGAATCACTGTCACATTAACTTACCACTGAGCCTCTGAGTTTTAATTCGTCCCAAAATTCTAGGACAGAATTACAGTACACTCCTACTCTTGCCATCAAGTAAGACAAAGAGGATTTGCAAATCCCAACACTGGCACTCCCAACGGCGAATCTCACCGGTACCGGTACGTCAAATTCTACACAGAAGTTCGACGTCAGCCAATTTTTTTTTGTTTTTCCCGGCCCTTGGTAGCAGGGATTCCTCTGCAATTTTTCATTATCCGAAAAGGTTGGTGGTACCAGTAAATCAAATATTGTATCACTTTCATCTAGATTTTAGATTTTAGATGAAGTTGTCATAATAGAATGAAAATTTGCTCAAATGGATGAAAAAATGTCAACATGGATGAATATTTTGACAATAAAGGATTTAGCGGATTAGCGCGAAATCCATGCAGAATCCATGCGAAAAATGTACGAACCCATGAAATATCGGATGTCGCATGGAAATCATTTAAAATCCGTAGGGTCCTAAATTCTTGATGAAGAAAATAAATAAATTGGAAGAGAAGGAAAGATATGAGCTCATTGAGTGTGTACCTTGCAAGTGCTATGTGTTAAGTTTTTAAAGGTTTATGATAATATATTATGTATTTATAGTTTACATAATATATGATTTTATATTAGCTACGTGATAATATATTATATATAAATACATAATATATTAAAGTTACATAATATATGATTTTATATTTCATATTTCATATTCAAATAGTAAGGAAAATGTAAATTATTAAAAAATATTGTTATTTTTTTAATATAGAATATTTAAGAATGATTTTTATATTCCATAATATATGAAAATTTGTACATTTTAAATGAATATATTTAGTATCTCAATATTTTAGATTATAATTATACAATTTTGACATCACAACAACATTAAAATGCTGCATGTTTGTGTGATGTTAGAATGATATTGGTATGATATACATTGGATCAATGTAAAAAGATGCGTTATCGTTTCAACACTAGAATAGCATATGTTTATTTCATATTAATTTGATGTCAATATGTTAGTCACGGAGATGATATTGGTTTGATGTTTCAACAATGGTAATTTGATGTTGGTTCAATGCAAGTTAATCCAACATGAATCTGGTGTGAAAATTGTCATTACAATAACATTAGAATGATCCTAAAAAGATATTCACATCAAAATGATGTCATGATGGGTTCCCCTAAATTTACTAATGCTACTATTTAGAGTCTTTCAATGTGTCAATGTCCTATAATGCTCACTATTACCTTTAACCCTTTAGTGCCTAGGGTATAGCTTGGTGCACTGAATTTTAGTGGATTTTTCCACCATGATTGATATTATCGAAAATAGAATATACACAAACTTTCAAGACTTTTAAACCTCTAAACATCATTACAAATTGTTATATGTAGAAAACACCACATTATTTGGAAGAAACATAAAGGTATTTTTTAATCAAAGTTAAGCATTTGTTCAATAATGCTATAGATTTATAAATATGAAGTGGGCCATGCTGATAAATGTGTTGATAAGTAGCATAAATTATCAAAAATACTAATTTCCACACTAAATAGACTCAAAAGTTGTAGCCAGTAGTTTGGAGAAGAAAAAACACTATGATTCTTTTGTATAACCAATGTAAATGATAAATATGTTTGTTCAAAATCCGACACCAAAATCCACATGACACTTTGGTACCAATAGTGATCTTGGATACCAAACTTTGGCATTATTACTTGACCACATTTCTACTAAAGCTAGAAGAAAGTACTAAAACTACATCATTCCCTTTCTTGCAAAAGAGAGTTTGTATTTTGTATCCCTTAAAATGCAAAGAACTTCCAATTCCATAAAAGAAAATAGTATAGAGTATATCTTTAAGAGGAAGCACCAAAGGTACCCATACTCTTGAGGCATAGATAGACCAACTACCCTCAACGGACTATCGGTTCACGATGATCTCCTAAACCATAGTTATTATTATTATTATTATTATTATTATTATTATTATTATTATTATTATTATTATTATTGTTATTTATTACTATAATGCTTCTCTCTATACAACCAGTGACAACGTGATAGAGCATGAAAAGCCATGAAAGTGAAAGAACCTGAAAGGCTAGATTAGCGCATAGAAAGGATGACTTTTACAAAGAAAAAATGGAGTGATCTTTGAGAACGAAATGGAATGATTTTGGAGGTTGAAATGGAACAATCTTGGAATGACCATTCAAAAGACATTAAAGGCTAGGACGAAATGGAATGATCTTATATGACAAATTGAAACAGTCTTGAGCGACGACCATCCAATCAAGAAGGGAACCCTATGGTTGCTAAGGCTTGAGAAAACCAACTTCCGACTAAGGGCCACTTTACTTGACGGGCCAAGGCCAATTTAGAGTGTGAATCCTTGTATGTGATTGGTCTAATGCACAAAATCAACTCTTTTTGCATAATAGAATCAAGGCTATTTCTTGAAATTCATATTTTAATTAACTGAAATTATATTCCAATGCACTAAAGACAAAATCTGACACGGCCCCTAGGAAGAGAATTGGGTTGATAAAAATGGAATCCCAATTCACTTTCCTTGAGGTTGTATAACAGCTTTCTCCTTTTTTTAACTTGAACCACTATTTCCTATAAATTGGCTTTGGCCTTGGCCCGTCAGAGCATCACCACCCCTTATCATTTCCCCTGCCCAGAAAGATGGACAAAATGAGGGGTATCCCGTGGTAAGTTTTAGGCTATCATGCCGGCCCTGATATTAAGCCACCCTCAAGCCACCTAATGTCCGTGACAGCCCCCGGCAGCGCTGGTCAAGCGATTTGGTCGTTGCCTCCCTGGTAAATCGATCAACATTAAACATTAAAAGCTAAGTTGAAATTCCACAAAACAGCACTAGTACAACATAGAAATCAATCTTCGTAAACAAGAATAATTATGGTGAGAACAACGTTGGATAAAATTCGACCACAATTGGAACTCAAGCAGTTTACCAAGAGCTCTTTGGTCACGTCAAGTTGCCGCGCGGGGAGGATAATATACCAGTTCCGGCTATAGAATCAACGTTTGTCTGCGAATGGTGATGTTGCAGACCCACCACTAACGTATACCGAACCATCATCTGCGGAGGGTAGCAATGCTCTCATGTAAAGCGGCCCTAAATGTCGTCATGGGATCCATCCATAATTTTATTTATTTTAAACCCCTAAAGGACCAAATTGGATCTCATGCTTTTTAGCATTTTTGAGGAGGTCCTATATGAAGTTCCTTTGTTTCAAATTTTATTTTATTTTACCAACACATCAATATTCTTCACTAATTCCAGTGATATAAAATTTGGTCCCATAGATTGAATTTGTCAATTTAAAATCATGAATCCTTAGTCCTTAAGGGGTTAAATCCTCATAGGAGTGTGATGCACAGTTTGAACTCTGGCGATGGAATAAATCATCCATTAGATTCCAAAAAATAGAGTAAAAATAGGAGGAATCTGCCATGTCAATCCAAGTGGAATGCAAATGAGATGATTACGGGCATGTCAGATGAGAGCATTTTGAATTAGAGCCCATATTTATATTAAGCTCTGGGTTACTTACCTGGAGACTACAGCAAAAAAAATAACTTAGGTGTAGCCAATTATAAGAATGGGTGTGGTGCTAATGTTGGTGAGTGGTGCTTGAATTGGACTCTCCACGCTTCAACTGCCTCACTGTAGGCCCTTGAAACCGTGAGCAACAGATTCAACCATAATTATATTTTATTAGCCTTTTTACAGTTCATGAAGATTCATCTAAATGGAGTCACTCCGTGCGTGACTTGTGAGTGTGAAATGCAAACTGAAATGAATGAATAAATAAATATAATAATAATAATAAAAACTGAAATGACTCTGAGGTTTGAACTACTGCTTGGATCACGGGTTTGACAGTTGTACCCTACGTGTTCGTTGCTAAGGAACAAATCTTTTGGGATTTTTCCTCATTTCTTAAAAAAAATTATTTATTTTTATTTATTACAATTGGAATATTTTTTCGGTTTTCTTTGGAAGATGAAAAACAATTTAACCCTTAGGGCATCCTCAGTCGTCTCCCTCTAAGCTCACTGCAAACCAAAACCTATCTTTTGACTGACCTAAAATTAGAAACTGAAATTACCATCATTAGAAGCGCAGTTAATATTACAGAAATTACACTTCAAGAAAAAAAAAATTGTGAAATTGGGACGTAGGTGAAATGTCCCATTGAAAACACCACATTTTCAAAATTTAGAGGGAGTGCACCAAATCTTGCTTAAAAATGGAAAGATCCTCCCACACTCCCTCTAAATTTCAGAAATATAGAGGGAGTAAGGGAGGATCTTTCCATTTTTAAGCAAAATTAACCACACTCCCTCTAAATTTTGAAAATGTGGTGTTTTCAATGAGGGATTTCACCTACGTCAAATTTTTACAATTTTTTTTTCTTGAGAAATATCTCAAGATGCGCTTCTAATGATGGTAATTTCAGTTTCTAATTTTAGGTCAGTCAAAAGATAGGTTTTGGTTTGCAGTGAGCTTTATCGTGTTGCACTGATGATGCTCTTAAAAAGGCCCGCTTGGGGTCCCTCTCTACAATTCGTATTTAGCCTTATTATTCTTCAGTTGTGGTTTAATATATGAATTGTGATAGAACATGTTGGCAACGCCTCGTTAATTTCAATGTTAGCAACAGGGTCGCCAACCCCATAAAGCAGTTGGCGTCAGGTGTATTTGGCTTTCTTCCACCAAGCTTGGCTCCCTTGGAGTACTTGAATTCTTTTGCGCTAACCTCAAACATGATGAGTTAACCCCTAAAGGACCACGAGGCCACCACGTGGCTTCTGGAACTAGAAAGCGAGGAAATTCGAGTTGTTGGGCCGTGAATTGTAAGGTGAGCAACAAAAAGACCCTAGTTCTTTTTGAGAGTTGAATCCGTGGGTACTTCTTGATCGAAATTTCATGAAGTGTGCAATTTTTGGTGATTTTTTTGAGCTGCAAGGAGGCTATTTGGGCGTCACTTGAGACCCTCGTATCTTCCTCCTCACACCTCCAAATCATGTGAATTTTTTTGCACATGCTCAAAATGATGATCATTATGCATAGTAAAAATTTCAGAATTTTTGGAGCACTTTTGATCAATCCGATTTCAGCATATGTACAAAATACCCTGAACGAGTTCCATCAATCTTCTCAACGGTGGCATTTTCTCAAAAATTGTGCGATTTTGTTGATCCTTTTTTCATACAAAAGCTATATAAATCTTCTTTAAATTTAACGGTGCCGATCGTCAAAATTAACCCACACCAATGAGGAATTGAGCTTGTTATAAGAGCTAGTCAAGAAAACAAGAGCTAAGCTAAAAACCCCCCCGGTCCTTTAGGGGTTAACTACCTGCCGGCTTGTGGGAGAGTTTGTATGCGTCTGTTCAAGCAGTTCAAGCAGTTCAAGCAGTTCAAGCATGCCACCTCACACTCCGTCACTGCTAGCGGAGCTGTGTGCCGCTGGTTAATGTTCAAGAGTTGTGTTTTTATTTGGAATTCATGACTGCTGCTGGGGCTCATAGCAAGAAACCTCCTCTGAGCAATTCGATGTCAACATCAGACTGGCGTTGGACCCATGCGTTTGATCAAACTCCTGGGCAGCTCTTACCTCAAAAAAAATACATCAAAAGTAGACCTTGCTAGACATGGATAAATGATATACTCCGAGAGAGTCTTTATCCACGATGGCCTTCGGACGACCGTTATGATTATTGCCATGGCAAAAAAAAGATTGAAAATTTTACTGGAGTAATTATTGTTGTTGATAATTCAAGCACTCTCCACTCAATCTGAATGTACCACCCCCTTGCAGGGATTATCATCAATCTGAATGTACCAGCTCTTTGACTTTCGCATCATGAGAGCATGAAACCGACTGGAGTACCGTACCCATCAGGGTCGACAAAAAATAATTATGAAAAGAGAAGCTGAAATCTTAAAAAATATTTTTTTTCTAAAAAAGACTATTTTTTATAGTGAAAAAGAGAGTCTTAGAAAATATCCATAATAGTTGGGCAATTTTTTTTAATTATTTGGTATGACCTGCTGACCTTGACAATCGGGTACAGTGGTCGTCAAACAAACTGTCACTAGAATCATGATGATTACATTATAAAAGGATTTTCACGTTTGTCTTCTACATTAGGTAACTTTGTGTAACTCAAAATTGAAGAGCGAATAGAAATCTTGCATGTTTCAAGGAATTGGCGACACATGTTGAGTCACTAATTAATGTCAATTTTCTTGATTCAATTAAACAGATAGATAGAAACTTCAGCCTCTTTCAAGGTCGGCGTGAATAAAATATCTGTTCGTAATGTTAATGACAATGTGCCCACCGGACAAAGGTCCATTAGAACAAAACTACTCTCTTATGTTGAGAATGGACACTTTAGTGACCAGTAACTAGAAAAAGTAACCATAAGCTGTTGGTTGGGTAATTGTTTGAATATAAGTTGGTTTTTAGTATGCTGTAAGATTGCTAAGTCATGAGTTTTGTGGTTGGTTGGTGAAGGGCTATGTATCATTGGGTTTGATTCTCGTTGGGTATGTTTGAGCAGTAGTGTAATATACATGATTTGGTGCTGCTGGTAAGTTTATCATAGGTAGGAAAGTTGTACCAACCAACCAACCCGTATCCACATTCGTGAGACAAGTGGTGACATCGTGCCTCACTGTTTAAAATAAATAGTGGTCTACACTACTACCCCCTCTTTTTATTCTATTGGTATTGATTGGTTGTTTTCTATTCGTCTTTTATGTAGGAGGATTGATCCGGCATACTGTATAGCAATAGTGTTTATTGCTTTGAATGTATGTTTAACCCCTAAGTGGGCCTGGATACAAGAATGCCGATATTGTACATGAGTCGGTTTTTGATAATAATCCATGATCGGAGCTGTAGAAATTGTTGAAAAAATGTGAGATTTTTTGTGGAACCTTGTAGAAGGTCTAGAGATGTGTTTGCAAAATCACGTGATTTTTCGACAAAAAAGGTGGGCTCTTAAAAGATTTGTACACTAGAATGCGTATGGACCTCTTGGGGTCACCATCCCACTTAAGGGTTAATGGAGGTTTCATAAAGTTTAAATTTTGTTTCGAGTTGTTTCATTGAGGGAGCGTGAGTAGTTCTTCTAAATCCAGCCGAGATGACAATGAGTGGATCTACTTTCGACCCTTGGTGAATGATGCTATTAATTAATAGTTGATATTTTTGAATTTTATTGTCTATTGTATCTTGTGAGAATCTGTCATTAATGTATGTGAATTCAATAAATTGTACCATAAGGTTGTTTTCTGGGTTTAGTGGTGGAACACTTTCAATTAAACAAATACAAGTAGAAGAAGTTTTATTGTAAAGTAAGGTTAGTATTGAATACACTAAGTCATTCATTGAATACAGTGCTTCACGTCTACATAAAAAAAAGAAGCATGCCCAAAAAGACCCACAACTAGTCTAATTCATCATATGGGGTCTTATGGTGGGGTATTTTCCCGAATTCACGCAGGTGGTGTTTCTACTAGTCATAATATTCAATAGTAAACTCATAGACTACCCTCCCCTCAATGAAATGATGAGGAACATACCTCATCATCTCGTCAGCTCCATCATCACCTAAGGGGCAAAAACTCCAAGGATGAAGTTGGATGAAAACCCTAAAGAAACCCCAACAAGAGCTACTAAATGTCATGGTGTTGTGTTTTGACGAACACACACAACATTTTGCACCTGTCCCGGTCCCATCAAATTTCTATTATTTTCACAATAAGATTTGTCATTTTAAAAAACCATGAATCCTGGGTCCATGAGGAGTGAGGCTACCATATAAGTGGCAATGGGGGAGTGGATGGGCATTACAGTAACTTAGTTTACTGTGTCCTGCAAGAGATAAGAACTGAAAAGGAGCTCCTCCTCATTACACTGACGGAGGCCCTTTCGAAGGTAACTTCTGGCAGGAAGATAAAAAAGGATTATTAACTGCCTCCAGGGTACTTACTAACTTAGCGGCTATCACCAGCCTAGTTTTCATTTCACTCTTAGTTTCCTTTTTTCCTTCGTTATCATTCCAATGAATCCAGTGTTTCTTTCTGCTAGATACCCTCTCGTCGTCGTCATCACCACCTCTCTTCCTCTCTCGCTGTCCACGCTGCCGCCGGTCTCCGCTCACGCTCATCATTTGTCTAGAAAACTGGCTGTGTGGTCTCCACGTTCCTTTCACCAGGTATCGATAGTCAAACAGTTTCAGTTGCAGCAACAGGAAATGGTAAGTTAGCCGCAACTGGCAGGCAGGGGTTTGTTGCGTCCAGGGTTTGGGCGATGGTGGAGGAAGAACGATTTCAGGGTGGGGTTGAGAACAGTGGCGAGGAGTTGCGGCAACAGGCAGGTGGATGGGGCAACGGGAACGGCTAGATGTCGGCCACTGGAGAGAATTTGTGAGTGAGTGAGTGAATGAATGAATGAATGAATGAATGATTCCGAGAATTTGGTTATAGTAGGATTTGGAGTGTGAGGATTTAGTAGTGTAAGCAGGATCAGTGAGAGTATGGAGATGCCACCTCCGAATGAGCGATATAATATTCCTGCAGTCGCTAGTTTGCCGCGATGGCGAGCCAGCGAGCTGCTGGCGTTCTCGCCCGGGAGCCAACAATACACGCAAACTGTTACTGGCAGCGGCGATTCCAAGTTCATCATCGACGACTCGTTGCTGTCGGATCTGATGGATCTCGACCCGCTTTGCGATCAGAGCGGGGAGCCGTGGGTCGCTGCCGACTTCCCGTTCGCTGCTTTCTCGCCCGGTTGCACTTTCTCTCCAGGTATTGTGTTTTCTTTCCTTTCTTTTGATTTCTGAACAATTCACTCAAGTCTGATATGGGTACCCCTCCTGAAATAGTGTGATTTTAGAAAAATGTCCTTTCGGTAAGGAAAAAATATTGGAAAATTACAAAAATTAGATGGTGTTATAGATGGCATGGCGTACATGCTGTTAAAGACGGCATTTCTAGCACACATAAAATGAGTTATAGTGTTTAAGTGAGACTCATATCAGACCAATGCCCTGTGGGTTTAACGACAGACACGCACGAGTGTAACAGGAGTGCATCAGAGGCTCTAAGGATTTGTTATGGTTTGGTCTCCAGGGAATTTCTCCCCGCTCGCTATGTCTCCGCCTGCAACTTCTCATCTGTATGCTAATCCCGTAAGCCACGCCATAGCCGCGCAAACTGGGGATCAGGTACAACCGACGTCGTCGTCCGAAGGCTACATGCTGGCCATGAGTCCTGGTAGCATGGAGATGTCGCAAGTGTATCTGTCGCAGCAAGTGGGCGAGAATATTCGTGTGACGGATCTCGGTAATGATCCGGCGCAGCGGATGGGCCCTTACGCGGGCAATTACGGCGTGGAAAACACTCGGGACGAGTGTGATGAGTTTCAGGAGTATGGGAATGAGTATGGGGTGGTGGGAAACAACTCCCGGAAGCGGTTGGTGGTCATGGGCGCGGGCCAGTCGCTGAAGGACCGCATGATGCAGGCCAGTGATTTTTTTTTGGTTGCGTCCACTGTATTTTCTGTAGTGTAGGAAAATTGGACCCCTTGCTGCAAATCATCTGTTTGTGTGAAAATGACTTCAGTTCAACACGATTGATCTTGTAGTATAGAACAAGAGCTTTAAAATCATGTATTGCAATCAGAAAATTGAGGTAAAATGAGAAAATGCCACCGTTACAAAGTTCAGTGATGCATATGGCCATATTGGACGATTTAGACGCTTAGGGGTTAATTTTAGCTAAATTGCTACATAAATTTTGGGCTGGCTAATTGATACAAAGGATTTTTGAAACAAAAGAAGGAATAATAGCCAGATTTCCTACGATGTGTAGTCTCTTTAATCACCCAGGTACTGCGTAAGTAGCACATGTGTATTACCCTGATATTACATATGAAAAGAGCATCCAAGGAGCCTCTTCAAGCCATGGAAAAGTAGCAAAAATGCTAAACTGTCTCCTGACAAAAACAAAATCACTGCATTGCAGGCGCTGCGGTTCATAGGCAGGTCGTGCGTGGACGTGCTGGCGCAGGTGTGGATGCCAGTGCGGACAGACGACGATCACCTGGTGCTGTCGACGCGCGAGCAGCCATTTGTACTTGAGCACAAGACGGATCGCATGTGGACGTACCGCACCATCAGCGAGAATTTTGTGTTCGCGGTGTCGGGTGGCACGCGGGCGTTTCCGGGCTTGCCCGGGCGCGTGTTCTTGCAGCAAGTGCCGGAGTGGACTCCCAATGTGCAGTTCTATAGTGACCACGAGTATCTGCGCGTGAAGCATGCCATGGCTTGTGACGTGCGCGGCACGCTCGCAGTGCCGGTGTTTGAGAGCACGTCGCGGAATTGCTTGGCGGTGATCGAGTTAGTCATGAAAGCTGAGAAGGTTCAGTATGCTCCGGAGATTGACATCATCTGCCGAGCTTTGCAGGTGGAGCCACATTCTCAATCTCTGCTACATGATCTTGCATTTTCAGGACTTCATCCAATGTGGTGGTACACAACATGTTTTAAAACTCCTTGTGAACTCAATGTGCAGGCTGTGAACTTGTCATGCTCGGATGGGATGGAGCTTCCAGCTTTGGAGGTGAATGTCGCTTGCATTCTAATTTCTATTGTTTTACCAGTCTACTAGCAACACGAAGATTCTGGCTTTTGTGAGGGAGAAGTAATGTAGAATGGTTACCTGGAGTTGTTTCCAACAGGACACAGTATGCTTAGGCACCAACCAAGTAGCTAACTGGGGTGCCAAGGTTCATTAGTTGACAAAGCTATTGGCTAACTACAGGGGAGTTGAGCACTTTGAACCATTAGTATAGGTGCAGTTAGTTTACTTTTCTAAAACTGGGGAGTTACGTTAACCGAGTGTAAATTCATTGCAAGTTAGTTAGCGGGAGTTAGCACCAATTTGCTATCTGAGCAGTGCGGGCATTTAGTAACTAATTCCAGATAGCTAAAGTTGCTACTTAGATAGTCAGAACGATGTCACATTCTACTAAGCTACAGGACTACGTTTTTTAATGTTACTTATGAGTTTAGTAGTGGGTGTCTTAGTGGAACCTGGAGTTTGGGGAGTTTGCTCATAATTTTAGTGTAACATCACATTCTACTTAAGCTACAGGACTATCTTTTTTATTCGGGAGAATAGTAATGTTACTTAGAGTATTATGGGTTTAGACTTAGTAGGTGTCCAATCACCTGGAGTTGATGATTTTTCTCATAGCGTAACAGGATGCAGTATGCCGAGATAGCCAAAAGTATGTCACATTACAGGACTAGGAAATGTATATAAACTACGTTGGCTTACGCACTATTTTCCAGGTGGATCCGTCGTCATGTGCGTTTGTACGCTGTCTCTATTATAGAAGAAGCTAGGTTGGCCTGTGCAGTGATGCAACTGTCTTTTTGTGTCAGTATTCTACATTAGATAAATTTTTTGGGGAGGATTGTGAGCACTGTTATGGAATCTGACTCGGTTTTTGTGGCAACAGTTTCGGACGCAGGGTCGTCGTGCAGCGCTAGCCGAAATCTCCGAAGTGTTGACAGCAGTATGTGAGACTCACAACCTTCCGCTAGCACAAACGTGGGTGCCAGGGAGCCACCTAGCGATGGACAAATCTACCAACAACAACAAGAAATCCCGTCTAGACAGCGGCGGCACAAGCAACAGCGGTGGGAGTCACAGCAGCAGCCGTGTGTGTCTCCGCACAGGCGACGGGCCTCACTACGTGAAGGACACCAAAATGTGGGGGTTCAGACAAGCCTGCCTGGAGCATATTCTGGAGAAGGAGCAAGGAGTTCCTGGGAAAGCGTTTGCTTCCAACCAACCTGCTTTCGAGAGCGACGTGAAAAACTTCAGCAAGATTCGGTACCCGCTCGGCCACTACGCGCAGCTCTTCGGCTTGACCGCCGCGGTGGCCATTCGCCTGCGCAGCATTCACACGGGCACCGACGACTTTGTCCTGGAGTTTTTCCTCCCCGTGAACTGCATCAGCAGCAACGACCAACAAGTGATGCTAAACTCTCTGTCCATCACCATGCAACGCGTTTGCCGCAGCTTGCGAACTGTGACGGACAAGGAGTTCGCGGATGAACTGAAAGCTGCTTCGGTTGAAGAAGAGACCGAAGCTGAAAGCATTATGTCAAAACCTGAAGAACAGGTTGTTGCTGCTGTTGTCGAGAAAGCTCCTGATGTTGTGATCAAAGAAAAGGAGACCGTGACAGTGGCTTCTGCAACTGCAACAACGACGCAGCCCGCCGCGGTATTGCAGCGTTCTCAGTCGCTAGTTAGTGAGAATATTCAAGTAGGAGAGTCTGGCAATGGTGAGGCTGTGATCGCGGTTGACAAACAAGTCGTCGTCCAGGACGCTGGAGCTGTGAGAACGTTCACCAGTGTCGCGCAGGCTAACGCGGCGAATCAGAACCGGAGGCTTGACCGGAGGCGGGGGACGACGGAGAAGACCATTGGTCTTGATGTGCTCCAGCAGTACTTTGCAGGCAGCTTGAAGGACGCTGCCAAGAGCATTGGAGGTTGGTTTTCTCACCTCAAAATCTCAAAACCTAGACTCATTTTTCAAAGATTGGTTCAAGAATTTATTACTGAAAGGTGCTTGTTAAAGCGCAAATTCTTATCAAGCGGCTTTTTGAACAAATGTTATTATCCCGGAACAGTCGTCTACCCCCTCTACTGATTTCTCCTATTAGTGAGGGTGGAAAATTAGGATCACTTGGAAGGTAGTCACTTAAAAACTGCTCACGATGGGTGTACATTAGGGTCAGATTCAGATAGCCTGGTGTCGAAATTGAATTTCCATGTCAGATTTTGAGAGATTCACATCACCGTAAATTAATTACATGTGGCACCTCTTGACAAAATGAAATAACTTATGTGGAAACTGACCATGATGCAGGGTACCTTGATTTCTGCATGCACTAATCCAAATATTTTACATATAGTGTGACTTTGGTAAAGTAGTTGCACACACTAATAGGATAATGTAGTGTAGCTTTAATTATCATGTTAGAAGCATTCTAGATCTAGAAGTGAAGGCTGTATACACTCAAACCTCTTTAATCTTACCACCAACTTTTGCACTATGACAAATATGCTATGTGGCAAGGATATTGTAGAATGTCATTCTAGAGAAGGTCTGAGTGGTCGTAGGTGGACAGGGAGGAAAAATTGTGCACTAAGTTCCAATGAATTTGATGAACATGTGACTTATGTGGTTTCGTGGATTTTCTGGCTCTGCAGTGTGCCCCACAACTTTGAAAAGAATTTGTCGCCAACATGGGATATCAAGATGGCCATCACGGAAGATCAACAAAGTGAGTCGATCATTGAAGAAACTGCAGGGAGTGATAGAGTCAGTGCAAGGTGCAGATGGAACGTTACGTATCAACGCACTCAGCGGCGACATTGCATCCGCAGCCGTGGCCGCGGCGGCCGTGACCGGAGTGCCGCAAGCAGCCAAGGAGACTGCAAGCCCTGAGCAACCAGGTCTTCCCAACCACCTGGCCAACCCCGAACTGAGCAACATCGACAGCTCCGTCCTGGCCATGGACCCTCCGAACAACGATCCGAAGGCTGCCACTCAGAACGGTGACAACAACAGACCTGCCGAGGTGCAGGACCGCAACTCGGACGACAGCTCCGGAGCTGCACACGGCTCCACGAACCACGGCGGCGGCGTGTACCAGCACGAACAGGAATCCAAAGAAACCAAAGAGCCGACGCGAACGATAGTGACCGATCTGGTCAGTTTGCCCAACGGAAGCTCCAGTCGCAGCCACTGCGGATCTGACTGGGACCGGTCTCCGAACGGAAGTATCTCCGACTTCGACCGGAACACGGATTCGGGGAGCGGGACGGGCTTCAACGGCGACGCCATATGCGTGGAGAGCCGGGTGCACGGCGGTGCGAGCGCACTAGCGGCATTACGCGACTCAGATCTGAGCTCGAACCCGTGCTCTGCGAATTACGAAGGCTTGAATGAGTATTCGAGATACGTGCTGGAGGATTCGCCGAGGGAGGTCACGGGCGCGCACAGAACCGGGAGTTCGCAACATGAGGGAGATGCGAGCTCGCCGTCTTCGGGCGGCGGTGGCCACCCTCGCAAGCATTGGCTGTCGGTGCCCGTGACAGACCCGGGGTCGTTCACGGTGAAAGCCACGTTCGGTGCGGACACGGTGCGATTCAAGCTACCAGTGGGCTCGGGGTACTTGGATTTGCGGAACGAAGTCAGCCGGAGGCACAAGATGGACGACCAGGGCTTCGATTTGAAGTACTTGGACGACGAAGAGGAGTGGATGCTGATCACGTGCGACGCAGACATTAAGGAGTGTATCGATGTGGCGCAGACGCTGGGACTACACACGGTGAAGCTCATGGTGAGGCAGAGCAATTCCCGAAACTCCAGTGGGAACACCTCCAACATCAGTCTGCAGGAAATGAACTGCCAATTGGCGTAGACAGACCGACCCACCCACCCACCCTTTTGCTATACAAAATTGGGAGAAAGGAATTTAGGTTAGGTGAAATCTGGAGGAGCAAGTGAAAGTTTTGCCCTGACTGTGGATCCGGACCTTTACCCTTCAAACAGTGCGCGTTTGGGGAATTGCATGATGATGGCGACGATGATGATTTTTGTCAAGGGCTCAGCTGATTGCAAGCTTTTTCCCTTTGTATTTTATGAAACTTCATAGGTGCAGGGCAGCACATGATACCCCCCTTGGCGTTAGATACTTTGCCCTTTTTTTTTTTTTATCCCCGCTGGATGTGATGCAATACATTCAATCAACTCGTTGAACTGTATTCTAGTCTCTTCCTTGCACTGTCTGATTCTGGTGCTTTGTTGGGCATCTGGTACGTGTGAATGTTAGATTTGGTTTAGGGTTTAGGGTGCACATGAGTACAATGTTTTTGGTTTTGGTGCTTTGGCATGTGCTAAGTGTGAATGTTGGATTTATTTTTGGTTTTGGTGCTTTGGTGTTGCTGGGCATGTGTTAGTGTGAATATTAGATTTGGGTTCTGGGAGGAGGATTGTGTGCTGGGTGAGTCTAAGTAAAACAGGGATGTGGCAGGCAGCCTTTTGGATCTTGTACCGTCTCAATCCGGCTCACTGGTTGTCATGTGCTGGAATGCAAAGTTTCTGTGCTGTACAACACTTACATGTACCATTTGCTTCTTTCTTGTTTATTATGGGGAGAATCTATTGTGTGATGTGTGAACTATCTTAACCCTTTAACGTCCCCATTCAACACTGTTTTCAAAGAAGCGCTATAAAATGCTTGATGAAAACCAAAAATGGGGTTCATGGTCAAAGCAAAGTTGTAAATGTCAATGTGAAGATCACATATCATATGTACGGTTGGATTTATTATATTTTTGTTTAATATTTTTAAATTAATTTTGCAAGGTTTTCTCTTGAAATTCAATTTAAAATCCAAAATTAGCACAATTTAAAAAAAAAAAAATGGTAATGAAATTGAAATAACATGCACTACGAGATGGTATGATTTCTATTATTTGATTCTACTTATTTTGAAAAATCATATTTAAGGTCCCACTTTTTGAACTAAGAATGAAACTTGACATAAACCAATTCTGTTGCTTTTCTAAAAATCATAATAACCTTTTTTGAAGATCCAAACCGTACAAAGGATAGTCAACTTGCTCAAGAACTAAGAGAAATTTTGGTGGATGAAAACTGTCCGATTTGAATGAGAATCGAGCAGTTTCAATCTGTGCGTCGTCCACTATGTGGATGCTGGCACGTTAAAGGGTTAACCGAATCCGTAGATAGCATCTATGAATGAGTTAAGTTACCAGCTACTTGTATGCAGTGTTTTTGTTGTGTTCTTTTTCCTTTCTTGAAGCCTAACTGGTGACGTAAAAAAATTGGGGAAAAAATATTTGGTGAAATCTTAAGCTTACAATCATATTTTGATAGAATTTCTTCATATTTTTGTAGTTTTCTTCACAAAATCTGGCTATCTTCACAAAAAATATAGAGAGAAATAAAGAGAAATGCCATATTTTGTAAAGAAATATAACAAAATATGGACAAAGAAAAACACTGCTCGTATGTATTAAGATAGTTAGATTAGGTGGTAATTTAGGAAGCCTCAGAGTGGTACACTTATTATCCTATTTAGTGCGTGTGGTACTAACTCCTGAAACATGCACTATTTTGTAAAATCTCAAAATAAGTGAAGGTTGAATTTTTTTATTGAATGGTTGAAATCTTCATATCACGCTAATTTTACATCATAATGATATTTAGTATCCATAAGATTTTTTAGCAGTTGGGAGATCGCACCCTTTTCAATATGAGAATCTATAGTAGTCTTTTTATAAAGAATCTGAAAATCACCAAGGCTCTACAGTATTCTTTTATAAAAATTCCAGAAAGTGTCAGGGAGCATGGACTCAATGGACCATTATTGGTGAAAAGCAACCAACTCAACCTTAGTTGAACTTGACTAATTTGACAAAATCTCATATTTTGGAATCCCGTATGTTATTCCCTGACAGAATATGACTAGATTGGGAGGTGAGTACCAGAAGGGCTAAAGAACCTTATGTCACCTTCACTAATTTCCCACACACACTACAACCCTCTCTCACTAAATGGCATAATTAGTGTATTTTCAATTTAGAAAAAAATTAAATTTCGCCTCTCAGTTCAATGTGATGGTTTCTTTTCAATGCAATGGAGATTATCTGTTTGTTTCAAAAAAAAATAAAAATAAAAATAAAAAAAATAAAATAAATAAAATAAAATAAAATAAAAACAATAATAATAATAATAATAATATTTTTGGCTCACCTACTCCAAAGTTTCTTTATCGGCTCATAATTGAAGGCCAAGTATCAACACAAACTTACGGGCGGTTCACACTTATAGCCGAAGGTCAAGGGTCCCTTGAATTCCATCAATCTTAATCCTTAAACGTCCCGACTATAACCTAAGAAGTCATACGGAACCAAAAATCCCAATTTAGTACCTCAATATTCCATTTTAAGCCAATATATTAAACTAGAACCCCTGTTCAAATTGCATTAACTATCTAATGGAGTTGTTTATTTGCAAAAATAATCAATATTGAGTATTTTATTTCCAATGTGTGTCAAATGAATTTTTCTATCCATTTCTTTCAATTTTTTAAATTTTAGACTCATCTTGTCATCCAAATATAAGAACAAAAATAGTAATAGGAAGAACATATTGTGATGACCTACTTTGAAGCAATGAAAAAAATAGCTTAAATGGTCAATTGGGAAAAATTTAACATCTTTGGCTTCCTTTTGGTATTACTTATGAAAAGCAACAAAAAATTCTCAAGGAAGTAAAAGTAAAATAATAAAAATGGGCCTCAACTGAATGATGAAAATCCTTGGACGTTTAAGGGTTAAGCTTCACACTAGAAGCCAAAGTTCAAAGGCTGGCATTACCTGGCCTCCCTGTGAGTTTTGGCGCTAATGTGACATACTCTTGAAGAAGAATTTGATGAAGAAGAAAAAACCCAATTCTTCCTCAAAAGGCAATGGATTTGTATATTTTACTATATATTTTCATTCCAATACTTTGGACTCTCGACATGAATTGGGTTTGGACTGTGATGGCTCCTCGCTATAGTGTGAACCGGCCCTTAATCTCTAAATGTCCAACCGTCCAGAATGTGGACAATGTATAGAATCAAACACAAATTTCTCATCTGTCATTGACTTTTTGCAGTGTGGGTTTTTACTATATATTTTATGGGAAGTTAGCTTCATGTATGTGTAATCCGATTAGAAAGGGGACAATTTGTGAAATTTTTATGTCTCATTTCATGTTGTAGTGATTCATCCAAAATTTTGAAGATTTCAATGTACTCTTAAGAAAGCCAACTCATAAAATTAAGCAACCAAAAAATCTCCAAAAATCACTACACTTAGAATATTACATTTCAACCAATCACAACAAATTTCATGCACAAATTGTCAATATCTTATTTGTAATCAAATTTCAAAAGAATTTTCAATTTTAAGTTTCAATTTCTATACAAAAATATTGGTGCCAACAATCATAGATCTAATCGCATGGATAGAATAAAGAATTCATAATGTACAACTTTTATTCATATATCAAGTTCAAAGTATCCCTCTTAGTTACATTTTATGAGACATCCTTGAAATTCTCCAAATCTGGAGAGGAGTGAGGACGTTTAGGGATTAAGTTACATCTATAATGAACTTAGAAAGTTTAAGTAGGCTCATGTATAATGTTTAATTTGTTGCTATTCAAAAGTTGAAATCTAAGGTGGAAACACCAAAAAACTATCCCTACACCCATTATTGTATAGTAGGGGTCTAGTAAAGTTATAATTTTTTCTCCTATTTTTTTTTGCTAATATTCACAAAACCTATGATTACAATTAGATACTATGACCTTCACTCTAAAATAACTTCATGCCGTTGAACATGATAGAGCAATTCATTTTTCAAAATTCAATTAGAATATAGAAATATTTATATTACAAAATTTGGATAGGTGCCACCATTTTTTATAGTCAAAATTTTGCAACTTTTTTGGGCTATTGGACTATCAAATTTTCTACATGTTCACTCAATTCAATTATAAAAAATTCATCTTCAACTATTTTTCAATTAATTATCTCATAAAACAATGAAAGGAAAAGAAAAATTCATTGTAATTGGAGTTTTTGTTTTTTGTAAGTGGAATTTGACTTGATTGATTGAGATTGCATAATGGAACAATAGAGGTTGTCACACCTCTTCCGAGAAGTTTGATTCTATGGAGATTTAGAACCTTGGGAGAGAAACGTGGAGCCAATCGTGGCCATCCTCCATGAATGTGTGACTCCCTTTAAGGTCATGTGAAGAATGAGAATGGACACTGCTTGTTAATCTTCTCCACTGTTTCTCAATCTTCAAGGTTTCCCAATTTTCACGCCCATTCTTCACCTCTGGAGGAGAAGAATGAAACCTCTCAATCTTCCAGAGAATGGGTCCTCCACAATTCAAGGAGAAAGTGCCACATACACATCCCCTAAAGATTGAGAATGGGAAGAAAGAGACCGTGTAACACCCCCTAATGTTAGTTCTACATCACAAAAAAGAAAGTATTTATGATGGACGTAAACATCTTTCTTTGAACAAACAGATTAGAAATTTGTAAGTTTGGTGGATTCTATTTTACAAGAGTATGTTGAAACCATTCTCATAAAACAGTGCTTCAAATCATCCCTATACTCAACAACCAAACTACAATCATTGGTTGTAGTTTGAATTTGCAGGGATTGAAGTCTATGGGACAATTTTAGAGGTTTAGGCAACTTCTATTTTGAAAATCCATTTGGCTTATGGTAATTTATTTGATTTATTTAATATTTTTATTTTTGTTTTTTGTTTTTTGTTTTTGTAAAATCATCATTTCTAATTGCTGATTATATTATAAAAATGTTTTTTCTTGAAAAAAGTGCCTCCAACTATGCCAAATTGTGGTTTTATGTAACATTTTATAATAGTAGGGCTCCAAAAATCCCCTACTACTTGGATCAAATTTTATGAACACAATAACTTTTCTTAGAACTATGGTGAGAGAGGACATTTGGCATTATATGAGGGATTTTAGTAAGAATCAAACAAGGAAAACTTACTTAAAATGTGAAGAAAAGAGCATTCAAGAGTATCAAAGAGCATCAAAGAAAATCTTGGAAAATTTAGTAGAGATATCTGAAAGTCTAGGACTTAACTCCTAAACATACCATGGAGTCCCTAGAATTGACGATTTGAGAAAAATCATCATTCAATACTATTTAGAAGAATATTTTGGAATTGATATACAAATGAAAGTTCTTGATTTTGAATTTTAAATTCCATCCATACGGTTCAATTCACCAATACTATCACCAATAATTTATCATAAAATTTGAAAGTTAAAACTAAAAATTCCTTCTAAATTTGATTACAAACAAAAAATTAACATTTTTTGAGTAAAATTTGTTGGAATGGATTTGAAATGAGATACTCTTAACCCTTAAAGGACATACTAAGCCCCCCGGGCTTAGTTTCGAGGAAATATAGGAGAAAACTTTACTTTTTCTCAACCAAAAAATAAAAGGATTGGTGCTTCGGAAAGGTATTGAAAATGCGAGAGTAAATTCCCAACTTGCGCCTAATTTGATGGACTATGGAGCTCATGGTGATTGATAGAGTGCATCGGGAAAGTGAGGGATATTTTTGGGCAGCTAATTTCGAGCCGGCCGGCGTGAGTGGGGCATGTGCGTGGGCTTGTTTTAGTATGAGGCCGGGAGCGGGGCTCGGTGGGGTCGGTCGGGGTCGGCGGTGTCGGGCCGGGTTGGCGGGGATCGGGTTGGCGGTTAATGTTCTTGAATTTCTCATAAAATGCACATCATACTTCATTAATTTTATTTCTACACATTTGTATATTTTATTCGAATGGAAAAACGCCAAGTCCCAAAAACTTCTATTTTAATCGCAAATAGTCTATTAAAATCCTAGGTGATTTTACACAGTTTTTGGTCATTACACACCAATAAACCTCAATCGAGGAGTTTTATTTTGAACAATTATATATCATGTCACTAACGTCACTAAACTCTATTTCTGGGACTAGTGACGTTAATGACATGATATTTACTTTAAAGTAAATGCCTACATATTCCAAAAGTAAAGTGCCTATATATTTCTAAAAATAAAAATTATTTTAAAAATATCTAGGCACTTTACTTCAAAGTAAATATCATGTGTCACTAACGTCATTAACCCCAAAAATAGAGGTTAGTGACGTTAGTCACACATGATATTTAATTTTTCAAAATAAAACTCTTTGATTGAGGCTTATTGATGTGTAATGACTAGAAACTTTGTGTAAAATCATCTCCTTGTCCATAGTGTTTATTTGATGCTTATTTTTCGTGTAAACGTAACTAATATATATTTTAAAACAGACGTTTCTAAGACTCTGCATTCTTCTATTCGAATAAATATACAAATGTGTAGAAATAAAATACGGCCGGCTTCACCTAACCCGGCCCGACCCCACCGATCCCAACAACTTGGCCCAACCTCACCAACCTGGCCCGAGCCCGCCGACCCGACTCGCCCTCGCCCCATCACGATCCTGTCATTAGACCTTTTTTTTTCAAAATTTTTATGCCTTATCACAACATTGGGGCAACCTTGGCACGGATGCCCAAAGGGTGAAAATATTGATTTGATTCCTTTGGGCTGCCCGCCATTTGAGCCCATGTCCTTTAAGGGTTAACGTGGTGATTCTTTGAAATTTTTGTGCTAATTAAATCTATGACCTCATTTTTGCAAGGCCACTTTTGAACTACAGTCAATGCAATTTTGGCTTGGTCAATAACTTGACATACTTCTACATTTGTAATTTTAGAAAAATACATACTCAAATCCAACCATTGGATACTCGGGGAGGTCACTCTTTGTCTCTTTTGAGTATCACGTGTGAACAAAGGGTATATAATAGCACCCTAAAATTTAAAAATAATTCTTACTATAATTAGTAACATTCTGAGGATATTCTCATATTTATTTTTGTAATCAATTTTGAGCATCCTATATTAATGTAAATCATTTATAAAATTTACATTCAAAGATTTATTTGGACCCTAACTTTGTTCGCACGTTGTTACGTAATATTTGGAAGTGACCTCCCCGAGATTGGATAGGACAATTATAACTTGATGAAGTCTCTCCAAAAATTTAGATGACTTTCATTCAATAATTGATGAGAATGTAGGATGAGTTTGAATCTGTTAATCGTTCGTTCAGTTAGACGCTATGACATTTAGGAGTTAATAATGTAATGAGGTGTTTTCACCTTAGTCTTTAGCATGAAAGAGTAGTTGCAGAGGGGAGTGTGAAAGAACAGTTGTAGAGGGGAGTGTATGGAAAAGACTCCAAACGCCATTCAACTGACATAATATTCAGTAGCTCTTTGCCTTTGCTTCATACATCATCTTGGGACTCCACATGTCCACTTAGCTACTGATTCGGTCTTATTAGTGTGAAATATGCTGTACCATCTACTGTAGAGCCACTACAAGCTACTGAATGTTATGGAGGTCAAATTGAAGCCAAGTGTAGGCCCATTCAAACATGATGCCATGTACCTATTGGGTTGCATGTTTGACATCATAACACAATGTCTGACATAATGCTATTAAAAAGGAGTCTTCAGCGTGTTGTTGCAAATGCTATAAGGGACATGATATATGAGTCTTATTATCGACATCAACTCACTTTAACTTATATTGCTTGGTTGGATTCATTAGAAAGTGGTGTATGGAAAAATGAGAAATGTAATGGAAATGGTCATTCATCTTTTAATGGAAATGAGATTATCTACTTTCACTTATAGTGATTTACAACCTGCCACTTTAACCCCTAAACGTCACAGCGTCCAGAAACTGGACGACTAACAGATTCAAACCTTCCCTACGTTCTCATCAATATTTGGATGAAAGTCATCTAAATTTTTGGAGATACTTCACCAAGTTGTTGTCCTATCTAATAGTTGGATTTAGTCATACTTGAGTACATTTTTCTAAAATTACAAATGTAGAAGTATGTCAAGTCGTTGACCAAGCCAAAACTGCATTGACTGTAGTTCAAAAGTGGCATTGCAAAAATGAGGTCATAGATTTAAGAAACACAAAAATTTCAAAGAATCACCATGTTTAAGAGTATCTCATTTCAAATTCATTCCAACAAATTTTACTCAAAAAATATTAAAATTTTGTTTGTAATCGAATTTAGAAGGAATTTTTAATTTTAACTTTCAAATTTTATAATTAAATATTGGTGATAGTATTAGTGAATCAAACTGTACGGATGGAATCTAAAATTCAAAATCTAGAACTTTCATTTGTATATCAATTCCAAAATATTCTTCTAAATAGTACTTTATGATGATTTTTCTCAAATTGTCAATTCCAAGGACACCTTGGTACATTTAGGGGTTAAAATTCACAAACAACGATTAAAATTTAATCTCAACATATTTGTTTCTCGTATCCAAATATCTCTCTACATATCTAAAATCCACTCATACATATGTTAAAATGCTTGACCTAAATCAGAAAGAATCTCCTCTATCTTACATTAACTCCATATGTTAATGCTTACAGTGATGCAAATTGTATCCTCTACCTTACGTCCACTCAACTTGACTCAAATATTATCCTCTACTTGCATCCACTCCGTATGTTAAAATGCTCAACCCCTAAAGGACCAAGAAGCCCAAATTGGGCCTCATGTTTCTCTTGACAATTTTGAGTACTTAGTTGTATGTGAACTTCCTTTTGTTCAAATTTACACCAACATATTCGTTGTTCTTCATTGCTTTTGGTGATATAAAATCTGGACCAATATGAATTATTGACTTTTTCACAATATGATCAATTGAATCTCCATTTTAAAACCATGAATCCTTAGTCCGTTAGGGATAAAATGATGCAAATAATATCCTTTGCCATCATAACATTCAATAGCCTTCATGCTCTTTGCCTTTCCTTCATGCATCATCTTGGGACTCCACCTATTCACTTAGCTATTGATTTGGGGAAGGCAGAGCCACTACAAGCTACTGAATGTTATGATACAACCACACAAAAGAATAGCACTGACACATTCCTACTGTGCATAGAACTCAGACCTTCTTAATAAAATTACTACACAGACACGTGCAATGGCTTCACCCAGCTATGCACTCACATACTCAGAACTCACATCTAAAGACTAAGCCGGAGTTTAGTATATCAACTAACAAAAAGTGTCTATCCTCGAAAGAAAAGAGTAGTCTTGCACCAATGACCCTTTGTTCAATGGGCACTGACTCATTGTTAAGACGAACAGGCACTTTATTCACGCCGGCCTCGAAAGAGATCCGGAATTTCTATCTATCTATCTATCAACTAACAAAATTAACCAGCTTCTCTATCTCACACCCAAAACTGACGAGCCTTGAATAAACAACTCTCTTCACATGGGAGGGTTATGGACATATATGGACTCACATATTCAGAACTCACATCTAAAACTAAGCTGGAGTTTTACTATTTTAACTTAAAAAAAAATGTCTCTCACACCAAAACTGAAGGGTTGAATAAACAACTCTCTTCACGCTGGTAATGAACTTACTAAAACAATGGAAACCTCTTCAACTTCGGCGCCGCAGGTTTTTTCCTGTCAATGCAATAAACCTCGGTGAATTTAATGTTGACAGAAGGATCCAGGCGGTGAAGAGCAGTCGCCGGAATAGACGCCCAATTGTGCAGCAACATCCGGTCTTCCATGTCCAAATCCTCAAACTGGTTCTGGTTATGCTTGCACTCATTCACGAAGTACCGACCGAAGTAGTTCGAGAGCTGAATGGCCATGTCGTTGCGCTCGATCTTCCACTCCGGGTTCCATTCCCAGGGCGCTTTCTCCGGGTGCCACTGCGTGCCATACAACGGCCATCTCTTCCCTTCCACTGTGGACACAAATGGTTTCCCATTCCTGTCCAGGTCCACAGACAAAACCTCTAAGTGTTGCTGGAGCTCCGTGTTGTTGCGGAAGGACTCCGGGTGTACCCCTAGCCCGTGGTTGTTGAATGCCAATCGTCCCAATGGCGATGCTACCTCCGTGAAAAGCTCCTGCGTCATGCTTCGAAACAATCGACTTTGCCACGCTGGATCTGTTCCAAAGAAACCAAACCTCAATCATTCAGTCACGTTCTTGAAACCAAATCGGGTTTCGCGAGAAATGCTCTACTTTTCCATTTTTACAATAAAACTTGCTTTCGTTTGTGTCCCAAAAAAAAGGAGAAAGAAAGACATAAAACAGTTTTTGAAAAAATCTCGCCTACTCCAAGAAATCAGGACCAATTGTGACAGCTTTATATTGGTTCTAAGAAATAGAGTTACAACCCGTAATATGTTTTCTTATGCACACAATCTTCATAGTGTATACCAAATCTTTGTAGAGAATTACTCTTCATCTTTCTATTCTCAACTTTGTATAGTGTACTCCTCAAATAAGACTATTAATGTGTGGCACGTGTAGTAGGCTATGCTAGATAGAGTACTCCATGTGCTCGCCACATTGTGTAGTGGATGCATGGTAACACCTCGAGATAGCATGCACCCGCGTAGCAGAGCCCATGCAGTACTCTTATCTAGTACATTTTTACAATAAAACCTGCTTTCATTTGTGTCCCAGAAAAACATCAAAAAGAAGAAGACATAAATCGGTTTTCGAAATGTTTTTGAAAGGTTCTTGATGTCTCGAGAAATGTTCATTGACTGAATGAGACTGAATCTTTTAAGAGCTAGACTGTCGTTAATATGCATGCTTCAAGGGTACAGTGGAATGTTCAGGAATGAAAACGACTTGAGTGGTGTTTTTTTTAGAGAAAATGCTGTTTGCTGGAACACTGACTCACCTGTGAAGCCCAAGTTGATGGGATAATTCTCGGCGTCAAATTCTTCGACTATGGTAGCTTCTTCGTCTTGCGCTATCAGTTGCAGCAGACGCTCGAAGCCCAAACAAGTGCCCCAGAGCGGGTAAAACTTCCCCTTGCGATTCTCACTCATCACGTGTTTCAATATGTACTCCGTCGTACGCCTGCATGCATAACAGAGAATCAGCCACAATTATGTATCCATTGAGAAATGAATTGATCTGGTCCAAAACGCCGAAAACAAAACAGAAAACAAGACACTGTAAACCATTAAGAAATGAAATCATCTTTTCAAGGTCCAAAACGTAGAAAACAAAACAGAAAACAAAACACTACAGTAACCATTAAGAAATAACATAATCTTTTTCAAGGCCAAAATGCACACTATTGCGGCACAAAATGGGGAATCGGACTGCCACCTTTCCAATGAGGCAGTGACGTATTGAAATTAATACTTCGTTTGTTTTCGAGTGCCCTTCAGGAGTTACATGAAAAACAGGCTGTTGTCTTTAAAGAGTCGTGATTGAACATAACATATTCCTTCAGCAGAAGCTGCATGCATCAACTCAACAATCTAGATTCTTCTTTGTTTTTGTTCAATCTCAAAGCTGACCATTCACTAACCATCATCAATGCATGCTCTCGACAGTGAATGTCAAACTTTCAATTGGAGTTTTATGAGTTGCCATCTACATACTAAAGAATAATATATGTTATGACTGTATTGGCAATGGATTTCAAAGCAGAAAGATTTCTTGCAATGAAATTCCGTTTCATTTGTGTCAAAAAGAAAGAGAAAGATTTGAACGAAATGCTTACAAGTAGGTGGAGCCGGTGTGAGACTCGGTGTGGGGATTGAAACTGACGGCACCGCCAGTCCAGAACACGCCATTCACGCGGTTCAACACAAACTCGAGCTCCTCGGCCGTGGAGTCATAGAAAATGGGCACCACGCGGGCGCCGCCTGCTTGCAACCAGCGCGCGTTCGAAGTGGCAATCACTTGGTCTCCATTCTGTCTGCACCCTCGCTCCGGCAACGTCAACACGCCGATCACGGGCCGATGCGTGTGCACATTTTCAGGCCGCTGGAAAACTGATTCTGCACCGGACCCTCCATACAGCAGTACTACTACTACTACTACTAACATCATGCGGTCCATGGCTCGGAGTTTCTTCAACATGCAAATGAAGCTCAGGTGCACATATGACAATGCTAGCTAGCACTCTTCTTCATGAATTGGCCGGCTGCCACCTTCATGAAGAATGTGTGTAACTGCTTCCGAAACTGGCCAGCTTTATAAAGTTTAGCCCCAGCATGGGACGAAGCAACAAGGTATTTCTCTGTAGCAGCTCGGTTTCTCCGCTTTCCCGAGGAGACCTAGTTAGTGTGGCGGCTAATAGTCCAAGGCAGTAAAATATCCCGGAAAGGTCTGACTAATAGATTAGTGTGGGTGGTAATTACTGTTGTTCCATCGTTTTTGAGCCGTTCGTTCAAAGTCAATTGGCTCACTGAGTTAAGTTACTGTCCAACTTGTCCTCTTTCGTTACTGAGGACAGTTTCTATTATTAGGTAGCTCATCACTTTTTTTGGAATATTTTCTTGTTGATAACTACCGGTAACTAAGGTAACTATACCTAAAAGGGAGCATTAACGTTAAAGCGTGTGTATCTATTGCAGTGTGACATTTCAGCTTGTGAAATGTCACACTCTAGTAGATACGCACGTTTTTAGGTAAATGCTCCCTTTTAGATATAGTTACCTTACAAAGAGGTTTCAAGGCATAGAAGAATGTATTGTTTGAATATTGTATGCAAAAGTTATGAAAGGCGAACGTTTTTATTTTGGTAAAAGTAAATTTCAATTAAGGGGATGTACCGGTACATAGATGAAGCCATGGAGATTTTGGGTCACTACTGTAATGAATAGAATAGGAGTAAAGTAACTAGGAATTACGAGGAGATTCTTATACAATTGAGCTTGTCATATTTAGAAAGTTACATGGATTCAAAGCTTTTTTGGTAAATGACCTAAAACAAATAAGAATTTTGATGAACATTGATCTAGTAAAGATGTTAGGACCCAAAAAATGACATTTCCATGGTTATTAGAAGACTTCTGTGCACAGGGTGATAAAGCCTATCTTTTTAAGATTAACATTGTTCTCATTCTCAAATTCATCTAAGATGGTCCTGGTGTTCATACAAGCTAAAAGAATAATACAATTATCATCAAGTAGGTAATTATGTGCATTCTTGTCAAGCACAGTGAGGTTTCACTGACTTCCAGGCAGAATTTGAGCTGGTGTAGGGTGCAGAATGGCACACATACTCTACCCCAGTTCTTGCACCACTCCCAATGCATTCATTGCAGCACAATCTGTCTGATCGAGGCCCACTACCAATACCATGGGACCCCACTTCATGAATTTTGCCAAGTTTGCAATTGGATATGGCCACCGCTCAGCCAGGATCATGACTGAGCTATTAGTGCCACCTGCAGTATATACCCATGCAATACAATTTGTTACTCCATGTCATTCGATAAGGTTAACCCTTAAGTGCATGGGCAACCATATTTGCCAGTCGCCTTATAATTTCTGGGTTTAAAATAGTTACCCAAACTTACTGTTTTTGAATATTGAATTTCTGATTTGGCAAAAAGATAGAGCCCGGGGAGTGCACTCTTCAAGTACTGTAATTATACACGTGTGTGCACAACAAGGGTATTATTTAGATCAAGCATGTACTAAATCTATGTATGGGAGACATATTTCAATCGACTGGAAAATAGATATACATGGGGCTTGGAGTTAAATTCCTCATTTTTAGCCCATGTGTACACAAGGAAATGTATTTTGAGGCTGTGAATTTGTACATATATTGCTTAATTTTAGCCAAAAAAAAATGTATACAAAGGTGTTTTAATAAAGGGGATGCATGCATGTGATTCCTGGCTTTATTGAATAGTGCACTCCCTGAGAGATAGAGTTAACTTCATAAAATCCTGTTTCAATTCGTTGAATAGCAAGCGGCTAATTGCGTAGTCTCTGCCTTAGTATTTATCCTCAATTTACTTTTATGGCTTGTTTGTACTATTCAGCCATGTAGCTCCTTGAAAACGATACGTTTCCGTAGCCTCTCCCCTGGTAGGACAGAGACAACAAAAACACATTTTAAGTGTCTTTGCCCTTTAATATTTGTTTTGGGCAGTTGTGAAATTTTATTGTAAAAAGTATACAAAATTCATTTTCTGAAGTTGTCATACAAATGAAAGTTGTAATGTAAATGACGAAACTTGGATGGCAACCATATAAGTATTTATGTTAAAATGTGTTTAAATCTTGTTTTTGAAAATTTTATCTTATAATTATGTTAAAATTACAAAACAACGCATTATTTTATGAATCTTGGAATGATTGGCCAAAAGAGTATAATCAACGACATTGAATCAAAATAATAAGATTATTACATATTAACACGTTTTTTAATCACTTTTGAAAATATCTCAAGACACCTCTACAAAACTATAATAGTATTCATGTGAACAATTTCATCACTTTCGAAACATTATGATTTTAGCCAATTATAATGAAATTCAAGTTTAAAGTATCAAAAATGTAATTTTGGTGAATTTTCGACGTCAAAACTTGTAAATTAACTTGATAAATATTCAATTCTAATTTTTTTCAAACTTGACCATATAGATGTCTAATCAACATGCCTTACAATTGTTCTTTGAAGTTGAAACTAAAAAAAGTTTCAAAAGCCACGTCTTATAGTACATCTAAGTTACGTCCAAAAGCCATGGGCATTTAGGAATTAATACACCTCGTTCGTTCAAACATACTCCTCTTTCTATGAACATCAAGACAATCTTCAAGCCTGTAACCTTCCACCTTGGGATCCCTAAACCTAAAACCGGCCTAAACCCTAAACCCTTTGACCTTGAAAATTAATGTAATATATAGGATTTCTTAGGTAGAGTAGGAAGTTAGAAATGATTGACTTTCACTTATATATATATATATATATATATATATATATATATATATATATATATATATATATATATATATAACATACAAACAAAAAACTTGGGTTAATACCTATAATTGACCTTCTCAACCAGCCTTGTGGAGTGTCTTAACCCTTAAAGAACATGGCTTACCTGATTCCCACACCCAAAATCTCTTTTAAGCTCTATTTTATGCATAATTATCTTTACAATTTACTTTGGTTATATTCTAAAGAAGTATAGATGCCTTCAATATGTTTGTTTTGGCATTTAAAAGACCCCTTTGGTTCAACGGAGTAGAAGTTATGAGCGAGATTCTCCCAAAAATCAAGTTATGAGTGAGATTCTATTTTCGTTTTTTTGCCCATCTAATTTCCGTTTTTTTACATTATTTTTTGGAATTATTTATAGGCGACTCTCCTATGGTACTATAGTAGTAGAAACACCACCTGCATAGATTAGAGAAATATGCCCAAATAGACCCACAATTAGTTTAGTTCGTCGTGTGAGGTCTTCTCTTGGGTCTTTTCGCTAGTCTACTTGAGCGGTGTTTGTAGTGGTGCCTATTTAATCCCTAAACATCCTCACCCCTCTTTAGATTTGGAGAATTTCAAAGATGTCTTATAAAATGTAACTAAGAGGGATATTTTGAACTTGATATATGAATAAAAGTTGTACATTATGAATTTTTGATTTTATCCATACCGTTAGATCTATGATTGCTATCACCAATATTTTTGTATAAAATTTGAAACTTAAAATTCCATTTTTTTTTGTAATTTGATTACATATAAGATATTGACAATCTGTGAATGAAATTTGTTGTGATTGGTTGAAATGTAATAGTCTAAGTGTAGTGATTTTTGGAGATTTTTTGGTTGCTTAATTTTATGAGTTGACTTTTTTAAGAGCACTTTTACATTGAAATCTTCGAAATTTTGGGTGAATCACTACAACATGATATAAGGCATAAAATTTTCACAAATCATCCCCTTTCTAATCGGATCACACATGCATGAAGCTAACTTCCCATAAAATATATAGTAAAAAACCCACATTGTAGAAAATCAATGACAGATGAGAAAAATGTGTTTGATTGTGTACAGTACCCTCCAATAAGTTTACATTCATTTAGCTCTTCGAAGAATTGAATCAAATACGTAAATTTATAAAAAAATATTATTTATAATATTAAAATATATTAAACCATTTGAAGTGAGAAAAATTACTTCTCTGAACAATTTTTGGATCAGATATTAAAAAAATAAAAAATAAAAAATTCAAGTTGAACATTTCTTAACTGAAAACTTCAAACATTGGTGTTTTAGTAAATATGACCCCAAAACTCATGATTTCTGTTTTACATGATTCTACAAAGGATTTTCATTCTTTCCATCAAAAGTTTTATAAACCATAAGTAACAAAATTTGTATACAGAGTTGTTTGAATTATGGGTAAAAAATGAAGGTTTGAATTTCAAATTAAAAAATATTTTAAAATTATCATTTATTATCAAAACTCAATTGTATGTGTGGTTCATCTTGTGCACTATAACTTATCCAAATTAGACTCAAAGCTTGTAATTTTTGTAATTCTTATTGGCAGTTCTCTGAAAAGTTGAATGAACGTAAACTTGTTGGTGGGTACTGTACATCGTCCACTTTCTCCACTTTCTGAACGATTTGACGTTTAGGGGTTAATTACCTGATTGTGCTGCAGTTGTGGATGTGGGAAACTGGGTCATGTTGTTCTACATCACATCAGTTTCTAAACTTTGAAAAGTGAAGTTGTTCAGTGTGATGAATGTGGACGCTCCCGTAGTCTAGGTGCATTGCACTCATTGATGTACATTTTGGTGATAAACTGAAGGATCAATTGCACTACACTCAGGTATGGCTTGCTGACAACTGAGGTACGGACGGGTCCCCTCTTGAACCGTTCATTTGGTATATTTCGGTATATTTGAAACTGATTGGCATATTAATAAGCATCAACTTTATGCACAAATGTCCCCTACGTGCACTTGGAAATGATCGGAAGTGCATCCGCCATCTTTTATTTTACGGTTACAAGTGCATCTGTCATCTTTTCTTTCACGGTCAGAAGTGCATCCGTCATCTTTAATTCATTTCATTTAGGCAGTCGACAAAAAAAAAATGGGTTAACATGTATTTAAAAGTCGGTTCTCCCGAACCTTGATTTGGATTTAGAACTAGAAATGGACTAAAAAGGGACAATTTGAAGGGAACAAAATGAGGTCTTTTACCTCACATATTGAATTTCACAAACATTTAATTAATATTTGAACTCATGTTCATTTTAAGTCATTTACCTGAAAATCTTTGAACCCTTGTAACTTTTACATACATTATCGAAATATGACATGCTCAGATGCATTAGAAAGTGCTTCGAATTGCTGACAAGAAATTACAAAACTGGCCAGTTTGATAATGGGAACAATATCTAGTTCTGAAAATGCCCTAAATAATTACCTGAATGTGTTTCACTCAGTGGAGGATGTGGGCAACTGGGGCATGTTGTTCTACATCACATCAGTTTCTAAACTTTGAAAAGTGAAGATGCTCAGTTCGATGAATGTGGACGCTCCCGTGGACTAGCTCCATTGCCACTAGGTTCAATGCTTTGGTGATGAAAAACAATCAATTGCAGTACACTCAGGTATGGTCTGCTGACAACTGAGGTATGGTCCCCTCTTGCAACCTTCATTTGGAATATCACTGAAACTGATTGGCATATTACTTTTTTTTTATTGGCTCTGACCGTAGGGAAGAGGCATTGCGAGGGCACTCATTTTTTTGGGCTAAATATCAGTATAGCAAATATATTTCGTCCATGATTTCACTGAAATGCATTCTCGTCCTTCACCCCTTCTATTCTGGTAAGAGCTCCTCGTAGCGCAGCTACTTGTTTTTAAACCCTAAAGGACCAAGGCTGATTTTCCAAGTTTGGTCAGTTTAGTGTAGAATGAGTATTGATTGTCAATTTTTGAGATTTTTTTGTGGTGATTCTACTCTTTGTAACGAAGATGGATGGTAATTTGCGTACGTAGGTGATGTATAGATTAAAAGATACAATCATGCAAAGGTGAAAAACCTAATTGTGGGCAGCTATTGAAAATTTTCATACAATGAGCTATGCATCCGAATCTTTGTACACAATGAGCTAACACCCCCATATACACAACTGCCAAATTAATTTCACCAAATTTGAGACTGAAATTTGCATTTTGGCATTTTCACAAAGTTTCAAACTTGGGCAGCGGGCCAGAAAAAGAAGTGCAGCCAACTTTGTAGCTTATAATCTTACCATTGAGGAACCTTGAACGGTTGAAAATTTGTAAGTGCTAATAAATTCAAGTTGGTTGAATTAACCTACAGTTGGATTGGTCAAAAAGGTTTTAGATCGAAAACTATTTAGCTTTTTTTGAGAAGGGGTACTTTAAAGCAACTTTGGAGTGTTTGCAGAGAAACATAGTTGTGGTCCTTTAGGGGTTAACAAATGGATGCTTTATTTCCATTGCACAAGAACAGATTACAAACATCACACTGGAACAAAGAGAGCACGTTCCCAGTGCTCCAATCCCCCGTAGGTGATTTTTTGGATTTTCTTCCTACAATATCTGGACTAAACCATATGCTCCTAATCATTTCCAACTAAGAGCTACGGCCCCACCATAAACATGAGGCCCAAGAGCAACCCTTGTCACGCTTGGGGTTACTATCAAGCATAGAAATATTAGCTCTCATGACTTGCATTTGATCAGAATCGAACCGCCGCCCTTGTTGGTGCTAATGAACACTCCTAAGGCGGGAGCCCACCTCCAGTTGTCACCTAGGTAGTTTGAGGTCATTCTGGACCCTGATTGGCATATTACTAGGCATCAACCTTATACACAAATATCTTTCACCTGCCCCTTCAGTGCAGATGGAAACGTAGACCGCTTTAACCCTTTACCGCCCCACCTTGTTTTGCAAAAACTTTAGATTTTTTTTCCTGTAAACTCTCTATGTTGAAATTAGGGATATTATTAATAGTATTCAATTGTATAAATAGAACTATAGCTTAATCAAACAAGTGTCGGTTAAATCTTGATAAGGTTGGACTGTTGAATTGGAAGATCATAGTGTGTCTTTGAACTGTATAATGCACACTCAAAAACAAGATTTTGGAGGGTATGTGACTTCAAAGTTAAATAGAATTTGGGTTACATCTTCAAAAATGAAAGTCAAGTTGTTCAGCAATGACCTATAGTGTATGTATTCTGATTTTGATCAATGTACCAACTCTTTCATATTTATATGTATAAAATTTGTCCTAAACCATGTATGGATAAGTCACTCTCACTTATAAAATTCACAATAAATATAAGTGACTCAATTCTTGAAATGAAAGATAACAATGGAGAGGTGTTGATAATGGAACATGAACAAGAGAACACGATCCAAAAAATAAAAGAAGATAACAAACTTCCAAAACACAAGAAGCACCGCATAGTACATGTGTTGCATTTTTATGTGTTTGCTGGATTTTGAGGTATTTGCAGTGTTTGGTGTTTTGATAGTTTCACAATTCCAAATCAGAATTTTATTTTTGAAGTGTGTGCATGAGACGAAGCCCCACATCTAAACTTCAAACATTAATGCTTGGTTTGGAGTAAATTTTATGGTAGGTTGCAAAAACATGTTTATGCAACCACAATGTAGTTGCGTGGGCTGTAAAGGGTTAACCCCAAAATGACTAAGGATTCATGGTTTTTAAATGAGAAATTTCAATTGATCATATTGTGGAAAATTAATTATTCATATTAGGCAAAATTTTATATCACCAGAATTAGTGAAGAGTATTGCATATGTTGGTAAAAAAGCATATAAATTTGAACAAAAGGAAGTCCACATACAATCTACTCAAAATTGCTAAGAGAAATATGAGGCCCAATTCAAGCTTCTTGGTCTTTTAGGGGTATTAAAAAATTAGGAGATATTAGTTTGAATGTATTTGAAAATTTGGGGATCAAAGCTACAAGACTCCACAAAAAATCATATATAATCTATAAAGGCTACAAAATTCTATCAAAAATCATTTAAATCTATCACATGCAATTTGAATAGTTGTTGCACCCACTTTGTAGATTTTAGAGAAATATGTAAAATTCAATAATCACTTTCATTCCTAAACGATCGATTGACCATATTCTGGTCACTGCCCAAATTACAGCAACTGCCCAAAGTCAAGGAATGAATTTTTTTGAGTTTTGATTTTTTGTCGTAATCAAGGGTGGAGATCATGTTCTAGTGGTGTTAGATGCATTTCATTTGCAATATTGAGGTTCACTAAGGCATTTTTTGAAGCCAAAAGCCTCAATGGAGTGTTTATTGCGAAGATGGGCAGACCAATAAGAACGTGACATCTAAGGCCTTGAAAAAAACTACCCACTCAGTAGGGTTGAGCAATAGAAAGAAAAAAAAATTGAAGGTAAAGCTGGGTCTATTTTCATGATCCACTACAAAATCCACAACCAATGGCAATACTGTTAGACACCACCAATCATACATCATTCTATAGTTTTCTCACTTCTCTATGAACCAATATCACCATGATTATCATTCTATAGTTTTCTCACTTCTCTATGAACCAATATCACCATGATTAGCACATAAGGGACCACACCTTGACACGGCAGTTATCGCCACCTTCAATTGAACTCCATTAGCAAAAAAACAACTACTCCGGCCTAAAGCTCACGAACCTCACATGGCCGAATAAAATTAATGTTTCTAAAACCAGGGCCTCCATTCGACATCAATTCATAATGCGTCTTCAACCGCCAAGGCCCCAACCCATGATGGAATACAAAATTAGAACACCAATGGCTAAACTACTTGTAAATTTCCAAACGATGCAACTTTGACGACCAAGTGTATGGGAAAATATACAAATGATGGTCGCAATGAATTCTCATTTGCCATTTCGAACGACAAACAAAGCTCAAAAAGATATCCACTATCATGACTACATGATTCCAATTCTAGATCAAGCCTCCATTTCAACAATAATGAGTGTTTTCATGGTAGGGCGTACCAAAATGTGTAGTTACACATTGCACAACAACAAAATTTTGGCGGTAAATATTTTGTGTTAGTCATTGATTCAGAAATTAGTTTTCGGCATAAATGTTAAGAGTAGTGAAAAGGTTTTCTAGGATTGTATGTATATAAAAAATTTCAAAAATAATATAAAATAGTATTTGGACCAAAATGTGACATATTGCGTCCCATCACACCGCATAATAAGTACGATAAGGCCTTAATTGATATGTTTCATTGAAGATATGTTAATGACAATTTTTTCCTCAATTCCTATTTAATAAAGGTATTATATTCAAAAAATATTTTAAAGTAATATAAAATATGTTGAAAATATTCCAAAGATTTGAAAAGATTTTATTTTAACTATTTTAAAATATTTATGATGCTCTCCATATTTATTATATTATGTCTTTAAATCAACTGTTATATAGTATTATGAACATTTTTTGTTCACAAACAAGACAACCCTGTTGCAAAAACACCCTAATGCACTGCAATTCAAATCCCTCCCACGAGTCAAGATTCAACAGCAGTAGCTCCAAATGGACAACAGTATTTCACAATAAAGAGCGGTCCCAATGCGTTAGCCAAACAAATCTACATATTTATCCACATAGCTCTCATTTCTGTATAAATTCCTTGTTATTTACATTGGAGGCTCAATCTTCTACATGCTCCTTGCCTTCGGCTCCGCTATGTCACTTGAACGTAGTAAGAGTAGTTGAAAGATGGACGATTTAGAGTCACGGGGCAAATGAAGGACATGTCAGGCAGTTGTTAGCATGTCTTAACAACGCCCATTTAGCGTTCCTATTGCGTTTATGTAAGGCAAGAGCGTTGTTGTTACATTATAGTAACAAAAAATTCGGGTTGTTCTTTCACATATTTTAGACCGGGGTGCTGAAAAACAAGAGGAGGGGAGTGGAAAGAGTTTCTGACAAGAGGTGTACGATGTGTTGTGGCTGCACGCTTGGCCAGATGTGAGTGGCAAAACTCCATTGAACAAATGAATTTATGTGCATTGAAGAACCACAATAACTTTTAGAAGCAGTGTTATAGTGCCACAACCGTCACCTAAGATCAAGAATGGAGGCCAATGCGGAGAATAATGCTCGTCCACCGATGATACAGGTAAGTTCCACCCTATCCCATTGTTGTCGCCATTTATTCATTTATACATTATACTCATGTGACTTTTCTATAAAACAAAAAACTAATATAAAGAATAATGCTCATGTGTGTAGGTACGTTGGACATGGGTAGAGCAACAGAACGCCGTTTAGGAGCGTCCTTTGACAGTGATGACCAGAAGTGCCACTCGACGTGCGTGCAACAATGTACTCAGCAAATACATCAACTGGCATACCACAGCCGCCGACGCTGACCCCTCAGACAACACTATTGTCGTTGCAGACAGAACGAGCACAACAATCAGTCTTCCTTCATGCCCTTCGACATCAAGATAGAAGCGTCAGCAACGACAATACCTAACAGAGCTACTGCCTCTGCTCTACTAGACTTGACTGATGGAGAAAAGGACGATGGTGATAAAGATACCTTCATCGACGACAAGAGCACACTTGCAATTGAGTTTTCAATACCTGTTAGAGTGCCAACACTGTACATAGCACTTGAAAACCAAGACATTGATGAAGCTGGGAAGCTTGCTCTTTTTAGTTAGGAAGTAGTCACTTACTCCTACATAGACACAAACACGCACGAAGAAATGTTTTACATGTCTTCAAAATAAAAGTCTACTCACTTTACAATCTTATTTGGTGCAAAAACATTGAGAGAAGAGGATGAAGAGACTAACCCATTTCCTAAGTCTGAAACCCATTTTGCACGATGGCGATACTGACGCCCAACCATCTTCCTGCGAAAGCTCAACCTCAGACAACGGTTCTGCAAGTGCCTCTGTCCATAGATGCACTGATGACGAAGACAACGGTGGAGACTATGAGGGTGTACATCTCGCATTCTTACACCGTCGGCGTCAACTGACATAGTATTGTATTGGCCAAAGACTCACATTTCCAACGCCACCTTATGGCAGCGGTGATTGGTCTCGAAGGCGACCAATGAAGAAAGAAACCAACGAAGAAAGAGACTAATGAAGAAGGCAAGAGAGGTGAAACAAAGCAGAGCAACGGCACTAGAGCAACAAGAACTACGAGAAGAAGAATTGGACATTGGAGAAGATTAGCGAGCTTGGAGAAGTTACTGTCAAAAATTTAAATAACCGTGAGAGAAAAATATGGGGTGTCATTTATTCATGATTGATAAAAATTATATATATTTTTGATATACCATAGCCTTGAAGAAACGCAAGATAGTACATATAATATATTCACTTGTAATACCTAAAATTATGTTTATAGTATTTCTAAATAGCATTATAGTAATTGGTAGGAAAAAATGATTATTTTAGAGTGAGTGTTTTTTAGGGTGTAGTGTGAGAAAAATTTAAGAACTGAATGAAAACTATGTTAGTGGACACATTATGGATGTTGTAGTGATGTTGTAGTGGTTTGTTGTGGGGTTTGCAAACTTCTTTCAATGTTTGGGTCAATAGTAATGGACTCAGACATATAACCAATTTTGTAAATAACACATGCTGCTTTTTGTATTCACAACTTGAGTCTTATTGTATTATGCATTTGGTTTCTTACGTCGTAGTGCAATGCTAAGGCAGTTCAAGGAAAATTAAAAATAATTAAAAATAATGGAGGGACTAAATTACCAAGGAGATCATAATTTATAATTACACATAAGGTGGTAAGAAATTGAAGAAAGTAGAATTATAAAAAATATAGGGTCTATTAAAATGCATAAAATGAGGTAAATAGTCCCCCAACAAATATGTGTTGTATGCTCATGTATCCCAAAGAATACACTAGGGCTACGCAATGCTACGCACAACCGTCGACGAAAAATATTTTTTAAATGGTATTGAGATAAGCATAATATTGTGATAGTAATGGTATTGTGATGGTGATGGTGTTGTGATAAGATGGTAGATTGTATCCAAATTAAATAAATACAAAAATTCATAGCAATGGAAAATTGATATTGAAGAATTTTAAGAACAATGAAGAATAGAAAACCTCATACATAATGGAGCTGAAGATAGCAGTTTGCCTTGTGTGTTATTTGAAGTATCTATTATATTTATACAAGATTAGATTTTCTTCTATACTTTTACTAATTTTGTTTAATATAGTAAAAATAATTTTTAAAATAAAATATTGTTAACCTCTAACTACCCAAGCGTACAGATTTCATCCACGTTTTTCTATTTGTCATGCATGTTTTGCAGTGTGGATTTTTTACCATAATTTTTATGGAAAGTTAGCTTCATACATATGTAATCCGATTAAAAAAATATGAATAATAAAAAATATGAATATAGTATTGAAATGAATAATACAAAAATATGAATTTTTGCTAGTTTATTATAAAGTCTCTTAAATATGTTTGACTCTAAAAGATGTCTAATTGTTTTTGATTCATACCCAAAATTTTATTCTTTAAAGGTATTTTTACAAGGAGTTTAACACCTAGTAAGTACATATTCAATCCATGTGTCTTATCTTTGTGATTTCGCCAATATCTGACATGGCATTCAACAATGACCAGATCTCTAGATTTAATTTGAGAATGATCAATATCTAAATTGTCCATGTCTTTAATCTGGATTTTTGTAGCCCGTACAATTTGGTCAGGTGTTAAAGAGCCATGATTGAAGTTTTGTTCGGATCTCTTGCGCTTTTCACCAACGTTCCTCTTTTGAAACGCAAAATTTTTGAATGTCAAATTTGAAGGCTTCCAAGTTAAATCTTCACAACCCTGTTTGAAAATATTCTCCCATAATTGTAGTTGTTTAAGATATTCGGTTTTGAAGTTGGAATCTTCTAGCGTGATATGGAGGCGAGCTTTATGTTCATCATGCGTATATGAATATTTTCTATAATTTCCCCCCATATTTAATGCATGGTCTTTGAAATTCCAATGTATAAAAGGATTTGTTCGTAATCCTCGACTACATTCCACAAAGCTGAATGATAATTTAGCTTTTTATGAGGATCTTCCCTTTTCGATGTATTAGGAATATTTAAAGCATGGTTGATGTGTTGTTTGTATGTTGAATAGAAATGTTCTACACAATTTTGTAGTTGAGGTTCACGTTGAGGTTGTAGATGAAATTCAGGTTTAGGCACTACAATGTCTTCTTCATATTCTTCTCCTTCATCTTTGTTAATGTATTCATTGGATACATTTTCAATCTCCATATTGGTTGTATATTGAGAACAAGAATTATCCATGACTGTAAAATAATAATAAAATACAACTATAAAATAATAGTAAAATATAACAATAACAATAAAATTCTTAATAAAATATATTAGGAATAATCATTAATATGTAGTTTGCTTTGAATACTTTTGCTTTAAAAACAATTTATTTTACTTTACATACTTTGCTTTAATTGCTTTTGCTTTAAATACTTTTGTTTTAAAAAAAGTTTATCTTAGAGGAGTATCTAAAAATTTATAAAATTGAAAAAAGATTTATAAAATTAAATAAATTTCCAAAATAAAAAATAAGTTAAAAGTTTTAGAATTATAGAATATAAAATTATAAAGTTAAATGAAAAATATGACATAAATAATAACTCAGTATTGGTAACATAGCAAGCTCCCAAAAATCGGCTAATATAAAATAAAAACAATGACACAAATAATGACCACTGGGATGTTTAGGGGTTAAAGTGATATCCATATTGTGGAATGGATAGCGAACCTCAAACAGAGAGAATAAGGGTCACAATTGAAATAAGGCAGGCGCACCAAAAATCATCACAACAAACATGACCAAAAGCACCACTTGATCAAATGTTCAATTAGTGTACATAATGTCCTAAATCAATATGCACCTATTGTTGAACAAGCAATTTTAGAACATACTGACTTTTCATAAATCTACTCCCTCTGTCCCATAAAAAAAACCATGAAAACTACTCAGCTGGAAACTACTAAGCTAGTCTTTTTATGGGATAGAGGGAGTACCAAATAACACATTCTACGGTGCATTGAAATCCTCTTTCAATACTACATAAACACATTATACAGTCAACATAAACATACCGATATAAAAACACATTATTCATAGCAGCCAAGGCCACTCATTTTGAGGCTGTTGAGAATGAGTGTTATTCTCATCAGGAATAAGGTATACTAATTAATTTTCAATAATCCCATTAATAAACCCTAAACCCTAAACCCATTAATATCATGGGGTTTGATGAATCTTGTATCATATATTAACCCTTTACAACGCACGCAACCACATTGTGGTTGCATAGGCATGTTTTTGCAACCTACTGTAAGATCAATGTTTGAAGTTCAGATGCGGGGCTTCATTTCACACTTCAAAAATAAAATTTTGATTTGGAGTTGTCAAATCTACTATCTACAAAACACCAAAATACTTGCAAATATCTCAGAATACAATAAACACAGAAAAATACAACACATGTATTATGTGGTGCTTCTTGTGTTTTGGAAGTTTGCTATCTTCTTTTATTTTTTGGATCGTGTTCTCTTGTTCATATTCCATTAGTGTATATTCTCTAATCTTGATCAATGTACCAACTCCTTTCATGTTTATATGTCTAAATTTTGTCCTAAATCGTATATGGATAAGTCACTCTCACTTATAAAATTCACAATAAATGTGTGAGTCAATTCTTGACATGAAAGATTGCAATGGAGAAGTGTTGACATAGGTCATTGCTGAACAACTTGACTTTCATTTTTGAAAATTTAACCCAAATTCTATTTAATTTTGAAGTCAAACACCCTCCAAAATCTTGTTTTTGAGTGTGCACTATATGGTTCAAAGACACACTATGATCTTCCAACCCAATGGTCCAATCTTACCGAGGTTTAACCGACACTTGTTTGATTAGGCTATGCTTCTGTTTATACGGTTGAATACTATTAATAATATCCCTAATTAACCCCCCAAATGACCAAGGATTCATGGTTTTAAAATGTCAAATTCAATTGATCATATTGTGAAGAATATATTATAGATGAAACCAAATTTTATATCACCAAGAACATTGCATGTGTTGGCCAAAAAACAAACAAATTTGAACAAAAGTTCATATAGGACCTTGGTCCTTCAGAACAGGTACTTACACTTGATCTTAGCCAAGGTATACTCCAACACTCAAAACCCCAGCCTGACATACCCTCAGTCTGATTGAGAGTGTCACTAAAGCTTATGGGACAACACAAGGACCCAAATTCATGATAAAGTACGGAGTATCTATTATGATGGCGGCATAAAAGTTCCCCATATGTTGTCTCCCGAATTACCAAAAAGACACAAATAATAACTCAGTATTGGTAACATAGCAGGCTCCCAAAACCGGCTAATACAGTTCATGTTTTTAAAAGGCAACTAAGCTGTGAAGCACACTAATATGTATCCAGAAATACACCCAGAAAAAAGATGTCTGGAGCATGTTAAATACTAAATACTGTAGCTAATATTTTGCGAAAGAAAAGGACTTACGTTGTGTACTCAGCGTTGATTTTGACGTAATCATAGCTCAAATCGCAGCCCCAAGCTTGGCTATGTCCAGGCCCATTCCCTACAACCAGTTTTGCAAACGTCAGCAGATAATAGGGTTGAGGATATTAAACCTGATCTTGTCTCCTTTACTGACCCTGCAACTCATCTATTCATACACTTGGGTTGGCCTTCGATTGGCTAGTGGTGTAAGCATAAATGTCTATGAGGTTATTTCTATGAGATGAGGTTATTTAATAGCACTTCTGGTGGTTTAAAACCTCCCACTTTGAGACTGCATAAGAAGTTCATAAAGTTTGATCTAAAACAGAGTTGGCTCTTGTACCCAAAGTAATCTATCTATACTAATAAGCACACTCCTACATATTGGTTGAAATGCTTAAAGTGGCACAGATAGAATCCTCTACCTTAATACGGAAGCTTATGAACCCACGAGATAGGCAAAATCTTACCAATGCAAATTTTAATCGAAACAGTTCCATGCACTTCTCCAGCTGCTTTTAGGTACGCGCTTGCTCCACCCCTGCAGATGCAATCATAAGGTGGTTCAAAGAACATCTTAACCCCTAAAGGACCAAGGATTCATGGTTTTGAAATGACAAATTAAACAATCATATTTTGAAAAACATAATTTAAATGGGACCAAATTTTATATTAATGGAATTAGTGAAGAATATTACATATGTTGAATAATAAATAAATAAATTAGAACAAAAGAAAATCTACATAAAACCTAGTCAAAACTACTAAAAAAAAAACATGAGGCTACCTGGTGGCCTTATGGTCCTTTAGGGGTTAATTTTGAACGTTGCAGTAGCCTGGGAGAACCATCCTTTACCATTTCCATTTCCATCAACTTTGGCAGTGCAGACATCCAAGAATTAATTCCAGAAACAAAATAAGCAAAAGAAGAATCAACCTGTCAAACTCCAATGGCTGGCCTTTCTCCATCAAATGGAAGTCCCCAAGAAAGATCTGAAGATCCAGCGGGTCGAATGGAACTCCAGCATACCCTGCTGCACATGCAACGCGGCCCCAGTTCGGGTCTCGCCCATATATTGCAGCCTGCACACAAACCCCATTCAATGCCCATGTTGAAAAGAGTCTAAAGCTTGCTAAGTCGAAGCATGTGCATAACAGAGATTACCGGTAGTATGGAAGTGGCATTAATAATACAAATCCATATCTTATCTATTATATTTCGGTGATGAACTCGACAACTTCCACCTTTTGTAGACCATACATGGAAGCCTGGCTTAGCTTTCTCAATATTCAAAGCACTTTGACCATGAATTGCTATTAACCCCTAAATGATAGAGGGGGTAAGGGCAAAACCTAGATGTGTTATAAAATGTTACTTCTACAACTTTGATGAAGTTTGGTCCAAAAGAGAAAATGAGAAGCATGACGTTTAGTAATTATCCATACAAACTTTCAAAAATTGTTTTAATTACTCATTTAATGAATTTAGAAGCATTTATTGTTGAATATTCACCAAAATTACAAATTTTAGTTTTAGAATTTGAAATTTGGTATGATTGGTTAAAACTAGACATTCTATTCTAAAATGGTCGATGGAAAATTTTTCAAAGGAGAGAACATCATCACTTTCCCGAAATAGTAAGTTTTATAACACTAGGACAATATTGAGGTCTTTGTCTTTGAAAAATTCCTTAGTGAACCTCAATATTGCAAATGAAATGCATCAAACAACACTAGATCATGATCTCTACCCCCAATTTCAACAAAAAATCAAAACTCGAGAAAAGTCATTTCTTGACCCTGGGAAGTCACTGCTGTTTGGGCTGCAACCAGAAAATGGTCGATCGGTCACTTAGGGGTTAATGGAGAAATGTTTTTATAAAAAAAAATTCATACATAATCCGTGACAAGAATAGTATGTACCTACATTTTTAGAATGTAAATTACTTCTATATTTTGAGGTTAAAACTCAAAAATACTCCTCTCCTAAAATTTGGAAATGTCCTTTAAGGGTTAATACCGGTACCGATTGACTCATGATCCACTGCATAAGAAACCAAATCCTACTACATATAAGACATACCTTAGTTAATGAGGAAGCAGCAACAGAGCGAGCCACCGTTGCAGCTGATGCTTCATCTGATGCACCGGTTACAGTCACCTGCATTTTCAGACACAGGAATCTCTTAAATGTCACAAGATTCTTCTTATCAGCAAAACCACTGGTACATTACTAACAGCTTTTACAGTGTAGGAATATTTGTCTAGAGATAAATTCCTTGTGCATACAAGGGAACAGTGGAAAATTGTGGAATAGTTCCGGAAAATTGCTACCGCTGTAACACCGACTTGAAGAGATGCATGGATGTTGAGGAAGCCTCACCTCAACCAAGCACGTTGCCCCTTCACCATCAGATGCAATTGACTTAGCTAGGCCTTGCAAGACCTGTATGTGGGAAAAAAGTAGCCAGGAGCCTTATGTATGACCCAAAAAGACTTGTTGCTATAAAGAGATGACGGTTTGAATTTTGTAGACACGTCAAATGCTGTTGAATAATAAGATTTAGCCCATAACGCCCTTTGGGTTACATGGAATTGAAAAGTCACTCTCAGAATAATTAAATCACCAAAGAACCTCCAAAGTATTTAATGTTAAATTGATAGGTATTTACTGTTAAATTGATTCAGTCATTATGTTGAGTTAACCCCTAAAGGACCGTAAGGCCCCCACGCGGCTTCTAGAACTAGAAAGTGAGGAAATTCGGGTTCTTGGGCTTTGAATTGTAGGATGAGCAACAAAGAGACCCTGGCTCTTTTTGAGAGCCGAATCTGTAGGTACTTCTTGATCGGAAATTCATCAAGTGAGCGATTTTTGGTGATTTTTTTGAGTTGCACGAAGGGTATCTAGGTGTCACTTCAGACCCTCATATCTTCCTCCTCACACCTCCAAGTTACTTGAAATTTTTTGCACATGTTTAAAATGATGATATCTACTCACAGTAAAAATTTCAGAATTTTTGGAGCATTTTTGAACAAACCGATTTCAGCATGTGTACAAAATACCCCAAACAAGTTCCATCAATCTTCTCAACGGTGGCATTTTCTCAAAAATTATGCGATTTTGTGGATCTTTTTTTCATAAAAAAGGTACATAAGTCTTCTTTAATTTCAACGGTGCCGATCGTCAAAATTACCCCACACCAATGAGGAATTGAGCTTGCTACAAGAGCTAGTCAAGAAAACAAGAGCTAAGCTCAACACCCCCCCCGGTCCTTTAGGGGTTAACGTTAAGTTAATATGAGTGTAGCACACATGGTGTGAACTTAATGTTAGTGTGACGCCAGTGTCCTTGGCATTAACTTGACATTGTACTAGCAACAATTAAGTCATTAACTTGACATTAATTTAAAATTACCTTAATATTGATTTAATGTTCTATTATATTGACATTAATTACCATTAAGAACTTTGCGAATCTAATAGGGGATCTTTTGAGGTGTAGCACTCACAGCATCAAGAGCTGCCTGCAGCTGCTGAGCTTCCTCACTGTTGATATCTGATATCCTCGGACCGCCTGCTGCCCCACTTGCCAAGGCTAATAAGGTGTCGTTCGTGCTGCTATCACCATCAACCTGTACAGTACCCGCTACAGTCAGCTAACTTGGGAAGGTAATGTTTCTACTGGCTTTACATGAGTTGCGGTGAAGCCGTTTGGAGGTATACAAATACAAAGCACAGCACCGAATTTAAAAACTAACATTCCAGCAGCCCAGTCGGATCTCACATTCTCATATCAGATCAGGTCTGATATACATCTTGATTACGTGAACAAGGACAATTTATAGTACCGTAATCTGGTTGAAGCTTCTATTGACTGCTGTGAGTACCATAGGCCTCCATACATCTACCGCCACATCTGCATCACAAGTCACAACCTGCTCACAATATACTGCATAAGAGCTTGGATAATATAAGTGATGAACAAGGGTCATAAGAAAAATAAAACAGCCTATGAGTACTGTATAAATTCACAAGGTTAAGAGTTGTTGGGATGTACCCCAAGCATGGTAGCCATGTTTGGATGAATCATGCCTGAGCCTTTCGCTATGCCACCAAGTCTCACTGTTGTACCCCCTATCTTCAAACAATAAGGAAGAAATTAGTTGTGGTTCAGATGCCCCCCTCAGATGCTTGGCGCCCATGAAAACAGAATTGCAATGGAATCAGGACATGATAAGTATTTTAAGAAACAAATGCTAGCAATGCCTTCACTTACAACTGTTGAATGATATGCATTTTGTATGACGACCACTTGATAGTCTGCAGTGACGTCTAATTGATCCTACAACCTGAAGAAAATTTGACATTCTAAAGCAAGAGCTACCTTTGTTTCGATTGCAACACTCTTACTGACAAGATCAGTAGTCGTGATGGCCACAGCTGCAGCATCAGCTCTGTAACAATAGAATAACACAAGTCAAAGTGTGAAATGTGTAAACGCCCAAGTGAGTGTAGAACCATGTCTATAATTGCAGACAGATTTTTAATGTTTAATTCTCCAGTAGCCTGCCAGACTTTGAACTTATCTTGTACATAGTTATTAAATTGTTAACTTATTCTTCTTCTTCTTCCCCTTCTTCCTATTATTATTATTATTATTATTCTTGTTATTGTTGTTGTTGTTATTATAACTATTACTATTATTACTACTACTACTACTACTACTATTATTGTTGTTAATATTTTTCACATACCGCACGAGTAGGACTGGCACACCACAAACTGTGTCCACAGTTTACAAAAACATATCAGCAACTGGTAACCCTCCTAAATTATCAACACCAAAACGGAGTGGCTAACCAACAATAATCAATTGGCTTCTCCAAAACTCACGCTTCAACACTTGAAGATAAAGACGCCACCAACTTCGGTAGAGCCTCAAGCAAAGCGCCCTGTAGCAGAAAAATTATCAGAGCTATACATTCTCTGCAGAACGTTGCCAATCTGAGTCAGATTCGACTTCCAGAAAGGCAGAAAATTCCCGACACTTTCCAAAGCAATTCATGCTGCAATCAAGGCACATGCATACCTTCTTAATGCGGTGACCTATAACTCCAGTCGATTCAATAAGGACCGACTCATTGGGCACGCCATAATGCTGCACTCAGATACAAATTCCCAAGTCAGTGTAACCTTTAAGTCATTTCATAAGTCACATAAAAAAAGGATGGAGAAAAAAATGTACTGGTCATTTAAAGTCAGTAAGAGCTCTGTTCCATGGCATACAAAAGACAAGCAAACGAAAAAGTCAACCTAGTCCAAAAGTAGCCCACAAAAAACATGGATAGTCCTACCTTAGCCACAGCTGCGGCACAGTCCAATGTATCTTGATAACCAGCATCTCCCTGCAATTCTCTCCCAAAACCGTAAGCAGTATGCTTTTGCGCATTAAAAAGAATAGGAGAAAGGCACAAATGACAGCATACAAGAGCAAAATGAAAACCAACACTACAATCTCACCGTTGCAGCATTAGCTTGACCTGCGTTGATCAGAATCGCTCGAGCCTGTCGAAAAAGCCCACATACTTAGGCCTCAACTATGAACAAGGCAAGATGTCCATATATGTGCGATGAACAGGGTTTCAGTAAAATTAGATTGCTTCGCGAACTTTTAGACCACATCACATAGAGAATCTTCATGGAGAGGTCTCCATATGATAAATGATGGAGAGGATTCTCTATATGATGTTGTCTAAAAGTTCTGTAAACAGTATAATTTTACTGTTAATAACCAAAAAAACGCTTGAATCTGAGATGGTGAGGCACCCACCGTGGTAGACTCTGCCAGTATTTGTTTGCAAAAGACTACAGGGGCGGCAGCCACCACGTTCTTGGTGAAAGTCCCTGCAAAAACGTCCCAATCAGAAGAACTCCATAGCAGTTTTCAAAACATTCTAGAGCGGTTGGGACCATTCACTCTTCTCACTCCACTGTAGATTCAAATTGATAACATATTTCAATCACTGTAAAAGAACTATCACATGGAGCTAGGAAAAGTCTGAACCTGGCATTGCAAGGACTCAAGATCATGTTCAAGAGGAAACCAGATTCTTTTTCATGAAAAGTTTCAAGGGTATCGAAACATCTCCTCAAGATTGCTGTGTCCTTGAATACAATACAACAGCAATAATGGTCGATAAGCAATAGAGAGATAGCATATCATTACCAGCAGAGACAGCATCGGTGTCGCAGACCACAAGAGCTAGGTCAGGTTTCTTGCCAGCCGCGCGTAACCCTGCGTACATGCCAGCTGCTTGGAAACCCTTGGCAGCTGTCACTCCTCCGGGAATCTAAACAACTTTAACAAGGTTAACAAAATTTATAAAAAAAACTGAGATTTAACCCCTAAAGGACCAAGAAGCCCAAATTGGACCTCATCTTTTTTATAGCAGTTTTGAATAGGTCCTATGAAGACTTCCTTTTAAATCATGATCAAAACATGCAATGTTCTTCACTGATTCTAGTGATATGAAATCTGGTCCTATGTGATTTATATTTTTCACAATTCAATCGATTGAATTGTCATTTTAAAACTATGAATCCTTGATCCTTTAGGGGTTAAGAATAAAACAATAAATGAACTTCAACAAGGTTCATACACGTTAACCGAACTGTGCTCTTTCTTTCAGCAAAAAATTAGCGAGCTAATAAGAACTGAAAGATATGAGAGGGGAAAAGCCATACTCGTTGCCATGGACCCTCGGGTAGCAGAACAGGGGACGCCGGAATAAATTTTCCTGGTGCCACTGTCTCTGTTGAGGCGCTCGATCGGATCGCTGTAAGTACCTTCGTGGCCATCTTCTTCCTACATCTTGTGTGCACACTCTTTAAGGCGCACGGAAAGGCTTGCAGTTGCTGCGGCACCATCCTTTGAACGCCATAGCTGCTGCTTCTGGATTGCTCAATGGCTACAAAACAATGGGGATATCATACTTCGATTACACAAACGAAGGCATGACGTATAAATATCAAGCCCTGCTCTAGATGCAATTTGAGAAGGGAAACACACAATCAAGGAACTGTAGGGGACACGTATGCACGACGAGGAGCTGCTGGAATCCATTATGCTTTAACCCCTAAAGGACCAAGAAGCGGGAATTGGGCCTCATATTTCTCTTAAGCAGTTTTGAGTAGGTTGTATGTAGACTTCCTTTGGTTCAAACTTGTTTGTTTTTTCACCAACATATGCAATGTTCTTCACTGATTTTGGTGATATGAAATTTGGTCTAATATGAATTATATTTTTCACATTATGATCAATTGAATTTGTCATTTTAAAACCATGAATACTTGGTCATTTAGGGGTTAAATGGGAGGAGATATTCACGTACCGGAAAGCAAGGAGTTGGCCTGCAGGCACATGTGAGCTGAGGAAGCCATCGCCAAAGCTTACAATTAGCCAAGCAAGTAAAAAAATCTGCACACAATACAACTGGCGCTTACAAGTTAGTAAGATTTTGGATTTTAGAAAGCCAGTTCACAGTTGAGTGGCACAAATCTAAAATGACATTCCTTCAAGGTAGCCATCGATCGAACTCGAAAGACGTGCAACCAATCGAGAATCAGTATACTCGTCACGCAATTCACGGAATCTTAACACTTACAAAGGAAAAGAAAACAATAGTCGCAATATCGACCACAGACAGGGTATGAAACCCTAGATCAATCCAAACCCAAAAATTCTTCAACTGCACACTTTCTCTTCATGCAATTGCAGGTACGACCTAAGGTTCAATCTTCACCATCAACACCGCAGAAACTTTGACCTCCTCGATTCACTGAAGCTCAGAAATGACAACAATGGATGAATCTTCCATGCCAAATTATATACGAACTCATCGTCTTCGCTTGAAAATAACACTTGTGAAAAACCTCCCGTTCCGCGCAACCAATGATTCATTCAATACGTCTCCAAAAGAGATGAGGAGAAGGTCAGAGTAAAATGCAGAAATAGCAGAAAATAGCATACCTTACAGAGCTCAAGAGCACGGAATTGCAGTCCTTCACCGACGTCAGATCCCCGATTGCTAGGGCGTCGAAGCAGCTTAAACAATGGCGAATGTAGACCTGGAAACGCAGGGTTTAGGGTTTAGGGTTTAAGCAACGTTTACGGGTTTTCTCCAACTCTCAACATTGTCCAAAGGGCAGAGACTGCAATGACCTTAACCCTTTAGGGATGAGGAAGCCAAATTTTGGTCACTTCACATGAAAAAATCCAAATAATTTTTAATTTGTTTGGAATATGTTTTCGACCAAACCGGGACGAATTTGGAAAACAAGAGAACTAATCATAAATCAAATATTAGGAGGTGTCATGGCGCTTTCTTCTCATTCTCAATTTTCATAGAAGGGTAAGTGGCACTTTCTCCTTGACCCATTACCTCAAGATTGAGAAACTTTATTCCTCTCCTCCTGAGGTGAAGAATGGGTGCAAAGAATAGGCGTGAAGTTTGAGAAGCTTCATTTCTTCTCCTCCTCAAGTAAACTCCCCTAGTTTGTTATTATTTTCATTCTTCACACTTAGTGTCACGGCCTAGTTTGTGGAGAATGGTCATGATTGGCTCTTGAATTCTTTCTTCAGGTTTTCAATCTTCAAAGAATCAACTTCTCGAAAGCCCTGTGACAACCCTTGTAACAATCCCTGTAAGAAAGTCCTCCAAATGCAACGATATATAGATCAAAAAATTAAAAAATACGTCAATCTATACAAATATAGCAAATATACTACTTTCTCTGTCCTATTAAAATACTGAGTTTTTGACCCTAAAATAAAATTAAAAAATATAGTGTTTTTTGTACATTACAAAGGAAAACAAAGTTTTTTAGTGAGACGAAGGGAGTACTGTTTATTTTATTATTATTCATGTATGCTCCCAAATTATAAAAAAATTGGAGCTCTTTTCTATGATTGCATCTCTTCAAGGCTCTTTGTTTATCATTGCTGTGTAAAGTTTTGGAATCTGCCTCAACTTTTGCAATTTTAAATTTCTGAAGTGGATTTTAGACTAGAATTGATTGGTCATAGTTGAACAAATTTATATTTGAAATTGAGAATTAAATTAAAATCACATGCTTGACTGGTTTGCAACCTATTTTTGACTTAATAACTTCCCAGCTACTTCTTAAGAGATTAACCCCTATTGAAGCCACTAGAGAAAAAGGGAATGTAGATGTATAGTTTTTGAGCCAAAATACATAATTGAGTCATCATTTGGATTGGTTTTACCAATGTTGCCCTAAAAACAAAGAAAAAAAAGATCCAAATTATAAAATAACGCCATATGGCTTAAATCTAGGGGCCATGCAGGAATTGAACACAAACTACTTAATACAAACTCTTCCAACTTCTCACATTATACTCCAATTTAAAGAAGTGATCATCCAACACACAAACTCTACATATAATCATATGAACCTAATCAAAATACTAATTCCCTAGTTTTTCTTTTTGTTAGTGGTTACTTATTACCTTTGTGACTATAGAGTCTACCCTCGAAAGAAGGCATCAAGGGCATCATGCGTCATTTTGAATATGGTGACCAAGTTGGTAGCACTTCTTCCATGGACTCTTCATTCACAGTGACTCTTCAGGCCAAAGTTCCTCTCTCTAGGATCAGTTTCATTGATAGAGCTCCACAATGATCATTATATGTGAATAAAATTCAAAAGTGCAAACATAAAGTTTTAAAATACAATATCTTGCACAATTTGAAAAATAAAATCTAATCCAAATAGTATTAATTTTTGTAACTAAATGGATTTCAAAGTTGGTCATTCCATCGACTCAATTTTGACCTTGTTTTTGAAATCCTTCAAATTTTAACATTATTTTTTTTCCAAATTGCAATCACTACAACATCTCTTGAGATGTTGGTATATGTCATTTAAGATCCAACCTCATGGATATTGGAAAATTTAACGATTAAATGTTTAAAGAAGATATAGACACGCTTTGGTTTTGGAAGGTCACTTGAAAAGATCACCCACTTCCTTGCCTTAGTCTAGAAACTACACCCCTAAACTTTCAACCAACGGAACTTTTAGCTCAGTTATTCAAATTTCAAAGTGCAAGTCCGTTTTTGTTATTTTCTCTTCAAATAAATCAAATTTTTTTTAACCTTTATGATTCCAACATGTATTGTGAAAGTTATGGCCTCCGAAAGATTCGGGTCCCTAGGAGGTAATGTTTCCGGTTCTACTTTCATTTGTTGGGCCATATGACTTCTAAAGCCTCCCTTTTTTTCTTATGAGTTTTAGCTATCTCAAGAGCTCTATTCCTTAGCTTTCTAAAAACATATAACATGTTCCACTTTATTGAAGGTATCATTGGGAGCCTTGAGTTCCACATTCAATTCCAATTGATGTGTCCCAAGACAATGCCAACTTTGAAGAGTAAGAGGGACACATCTACGCCCTTTGTACAATGAAAGTGACACCTTTTTTCTTGGACAACAAATGTGACATTTGAACTACATAACCCTATTAACCCCTAACTGCCCAACCATGCATATTTTCCATGATGTAGAGAAGCAAACTTCGTATTCTCATCCATCATGCATTTTTTCCAGTGTGAGTTTTTTACTAATTTTTTTTATGGGAAATTAGCTTCATGCACGTATGATCCGATTAGAAGGGGGATGACTTGTGAAACTTTTATGCCTCATTTCATGATGTAGTGTTATACCAAAAATTTCAAAGATTTTAGTCTAAAAGTGCTTTTGAAAAGTCAACTCATAAAATTAAGCAACCAAAAAAATCTCCAAAAATCACTACACTTAGAGTATTATATTTCAACCAATCACAACAAATTTCATCCACAAATTTTCAATATCTTGTTCATAATCAAATTACAAAATAATTTTGAATTTTAAGTTTCAAATTTAATAAAATAATATTAGTAATAGCAATCGCAGATCCAACCATATAGATAGAATCTAAAATTCATGATGTACAACTTTTATTCATACATCAAGTTCAAAATATCTCTCTTAGTTGCATTTTAAATTGCAATTTTGCAAAGTTGCCCAATGTGGACAAGGGTGAAGACGTTTAGGAGTTTAAAAGGTAGACTCTATGTTAATGGCACAAATTGAATCGTGTACAGTCGGGTACAACATGCTTACAAATTTTTTCGTAAGCATTGAAAGTAGATAGATCCTATATCAAGCGGCCACATTGATTCTAAAGATTGCAAATATGATAAGAAAAAATTCCTACCAATAGAGAATTGGAGTAAGAATGTTCCTTTCAATTTGTAGGTCTATGGGTGCCATGTCGAGTACATAACAATTTAGGAAAGGGACTCTGTTTTTATAAGGGAGGAGTCAAAAAGTTTGTAAGCAACTTGTACCCGACTGTACAAGTAGAACAGTCAATTTGCCCAACAATGGCAATACACACAAAGTTGTTCATCACCCTCAATAATGATCAAATTCAACATACGACCACATTCAAAGTATTTGTTAACTCCTAAGTGACCGATCGACCATTTTCTGGTTGCAACCCAAACAACACTGACTGCTCATGCTCAGGAAATGACACTTTTTAAGTTTTGATTTTTTGTCGAAATTGGAGGTAGAGATCATGTTCTACTGTTGTTTGATACATTTCATTTGTAATATTGAAGTTCACTAAAGAATTTTTCAAAGACAAAGACCTCAATATTGTCCTAGTGTTATAAGACTTACTATTTTGGGAAACTAATGATGTTCTCTCATTTAAAATTTTGCCTTTGAAATTTTTAAAATAAAATGTCTAAACTTACTGATCATACCAAATTTCAAATTCTAAAATAAAATTTGTAATTTTAGTGAATTTAAATGGTAAATGCTTCTAAATTCATTAAATGAGTATCTAGAACTATTTATGGAAGTTCAACCTTACAGGTAATTACTAAACATCATGCTTTTCATTTTCTCTTTTGGACCAAACTTCATCAAAGATGCAAAAGTTACATAAGGTTGATAGTCTTTGTTCAATAACATAGATCAGTTGTGTAGCAATGGCCAATTCACTTAAGTTAATTATGAATTCGCATAACTGACTTTGGAGCAAGGAATGACAAGTTCAAATATTTACAGCACAGACGAGTCACCCCTCCATTGGTCCAATGGCCCTTTGTCCGGTGGGCACTGGCTCATTGTCAAAACGAACAAACACTTCATTCACGCCGGTCTCGAAAGAGGTCCGGAGTTTCTATCTATCTTTACAGCACATATAAAATGCTTATCAACAGGGTGTACCAAGTCCCCCCATACAATGTTCATTGAATCTAATCATTGAATAATGAAACCCATTCAATCTATCAAATCTGGAACAATAATTTACGGTGTTATACCTATTTATGCCCACAAGTAGAAACTAGAGCCAGGAGAGTCATTTGGAAATATATGACTCAACCTCGAAGCCTAGAACTGCTACTTACTGGGGCAAAAATCTACAAATGAATAGCAAATTGGAATGTACAATAGAATGATGTTACAAAGGAGATATCATTCAAATTTCAAAGACATACGCCTGATCAAAAGTGCTTCTCCTGGATTCACATTCACAACACGCAACTGTCAATGTTAAGTCTGAAAAAAATTAATCAATTAATTAATTTTAAAAAATCTTTGCTTAAATACTTAACCCCCCAAGCACCAAGAAGCCTCATGTTTTCTTTTTAAGAATTATTTTGAGTAGGTCATAATAGAGCAATGGGAGCCAACACCCTTTTGCAATAGGATCATAGTCTAGTTACAATTAGAAACTAAGTTTACGTGGCAATGACACGGTAGTCTCAAAATTCATGGAATACAAATGGCATTCCTTCATTACTTAGAAAAGTGGATCTAAGTGAAGATTCTCTTTCGATCCAATTTTCAAAAGGGTGCTCCATTGCTATGCTATGTGGACTTTCTTTTGTTCCCCTTTTTTTCTTTTTCGACTAGTACATGCAATATTCTTCACTGATATAAAATTTGGTCCATCTAAATTTTAATTATTTTCACAATGCAATGGATTGTAATTGTCATTTTACACTAGTAGAAAAGGGACCGTGAGACACCAAGCTACAATGCGAGAGCATAGTGCCATTTGGATACCAAGCTACAATGCGAGAGCATAGTGCCATTTGGACACCAAGCTAGTGCCCAACTGGTCTTGTGGCACTGTAGCTTGGTGCCTCAAGTATCCCTTTTCTACTAGTGTTAAAACCATGAATCCTTGGTCCTTAACCCCCAAAAGACCAAGGATGCATGATTTTAAAATGAAAAATTCAATTAATCATATTGTGAAATATATAATTCAAATGAGACTAAATTTTGTATCATTGGAATCAGTGAAGAATAATGAATATGATGGTCAAGAAACAAACAAATTTGAATAGAAGGAAGTCCACATAGAACCTACTCAAAACTGCTAAAAAAATTCAAGGCCCAATTTGGACTTCTTGGTCTTTGAGGACTTAAGGGGTTAACCTAACTCGGGAATCATGGAAAATAGGAGGTCAGATACATACCCATCTTTGCTTGTATAAACGGGATCGTAGTTGTAAATTAAGAAGGCCTCTTCTTGCTTTGCCGAAGTTGGTTTGTGAGTTGACTTCCGTGTCTCACTGCATGCAATGCATTCCTCTACTCAGCATGAAATTTAGGGTTTAGGGTTTAGAGTTTAGGGTTCTTGATCAACTCTCTTTCATATTCTTCCAAAAAAAGAAATTTTAACTATCGTGTCAAAGAATAGTACAGATGGAATAGAAGAGTGCACATACGAAATGAAATAGTTGGCAACACTTTGAGTGATCTCGATGGCATCTGCACTGTGAGGAATCATGCCTAAGCCCCATTCAAATGCATTTTTCTGCCACCACACAACTCATTTTCAAACATCCATAGCTGCGAGTAACATTTAGGCGACTCAACTGACACAAAAAATAATCTCAAAGGGTTATAAAACGTGTTTACTAAGTAATTAAACAATTACCTAAGCATAGCAAGTTCATAAAATCAAAAATCAAAAAATCAATTTTTAATTTTTTTTTTCCCACAGGTCACATAAGCATTGGCTGTAACCTCACGAAACAATCTAGGTGGCACCAAAAGAATTAAATCATTTGCCTCTTGCTATGTGAGTACGATGTTCAAGTATGAGGTAAGAGGATTAATTCTTACCTCAGGATGCCACTGCACACCCAGAACGGGGTAATCACGAGCCTCCACAGTCGAAACGTACACCTACAACATCAGAATACGAGATTACAAAGGCATTATGTCAGATGATCAACATAGAATTAGGGTTTAGGGATTAGGGTTTAGGTCACTAATAGTAACTAAGCATACTTTATTTCCCGACACGCAACATCCAACAGGCCATTGTTTTGTCTTCACTTGCTTGAGGCTACAAGAAAATCTTGAATTCAATTTTCTCCATTTCTTAGAGAGGTAACATAGAGGAACATTCTTCTATAGAAAAGGGACCCCAACTCCTCTATTCAAGAATGTTATGTTCACTTCTATACACTCAATCTCTCTCTAATGATACTGCATTGGGAGAACAAATGCACTCTTGTATTTGTACACAAATTGACATGAGGAAAGATGTACACAACAAGATGTAGCATAGAAATACCAGAAACCGTGAAAATAAGGAGATTTGGATATTAGAAATAAAATTGTATCTTAGGACTCAATTTTTCTAAATGGAAGAGAAGAAATCATAAAGAGGCAAAGTAATTTCATATTTTTATCCCATATAGATATTTTTCTACAATTTTTCTAAGTGGGAAGTATTTCAAACCCCTTAGTGGTTACCTAGGCTCATCTTAAACCGATACTAGGACTAATCCAAAGTCAATATATGGGCTGACCTATCATTCTACCCAAAATAAAGAAAATACAAGAAGCCGATCGGTCAACACTAATCTCCTAAATAACGGTTTATGGTCACAGTCTTAACTGTTTCAATGTCAATCTACTGCACAACTTTTGGGCCTTCACGATTTATGGTATTCCCACATTATATAAGGAATGTTCAATTAGAGAGTGTCTCATTACAAAGGTTTGAGTGTATGGAATGTAAGGTATAAATAAAGTACGCTCAGTTGCTATTATTATTATTGTTATTATTATTCATGAGGTTCCATTCTATGGGAAAAACAAAAGGGACCCCAGCTGCTCTATTCAAGAATGTTATGGACTTGAAGAAACATGAATGCAAGAAGGTAAATTTACCTTGTTGTTTCGATCCGGGGTGACGGTCAGAACTTGGAAGAAATCGTTCAATGATGGTGTAGAATACCATGTTTCTGGAGACAGCCCCCACTGATGATTTTGCATTGCAAGCGGTTGCGTGTGGAGCTCATTAATGATTTTTAATGGAACCCTGAACATCAAAGGAAATCAATCTGTCAATCAAAAGGGAATCGTAATGCAATAGAGTTATCCCTTTTAATCCCTAAAACCAAATTAAATCTCATGTTTTTTAATTTTAGCAGGTTCTGTGTTCATTGGTTTTTTTACCAACACATGCAATGTGATGAAAATTTTGGTCCCATCTGAATTCTATTATTTTCACAATATGATCAATTGAATCTGTCATTTTAAAAACCATGAATCCTTAGGAGTTAAACAAAAATGTTTTGAAACCTATTTTCAAGATTTAAGTCATCAAAAATAAATTAATATTTCGTGTATAGGGTTCAAAACGTTTTGAGTTAGAAAAAATACTCTAATGAGACCTACATTTCAAAGAAGAATCAGGGAATCCAAGATGCTTTTGCATTGGTATAGATACGAATATCTTGGATTTTGGGTATTCAAGTGTCGGTATTCAAGTATTATAGTTAAAAGGGTGGGCAATCAACATTGCTCTAGAATGTTATGGAATTCAACTTACCATTCAAATAGACTATGTTTCTTGGCCCCTTCGTCAACGAAGAGCAGCGGACCGGGGATGTTCTTGGCCTCAAACGGTTCAAGAATGTGATGGTTCTGCAAAACAACATACCATTCTTTAGCTCAAGCCAACGGCATAAATCAGTGGTCACACAGGAATTGAACCCAAACCTCCAAATACAGACTCATTAACCCTTAAAGGAGTGATGGGGATAGTAGATACATTGGCGTATATTTGACATTTGTTGTAAATAGAAAGTTCCAAATTCAGACCCCAAAAGCTCATTAAAATCATGTCGACATGAATTTTAACTTCACTTTTGATCTTAACCCATACGAGGTGTGGAACCATGCCAAATATAATGGAATATTGGTGTATAATACTGGTCGGAAAGGGCTCTCTGGACCTTTAAGGGTTAACCTCTCACAATCATACTCCAACTTAAAAGGAGTGACCACCCAAAAGAAAAAACCAATATAGCACTAAACAAACACAAAAACTAACAATGGCTAATTCTCCATTTGCTACTGGTTACAACATTAGATATTTGTCTTTGCTATAGAGTCTACCTCTGAGAAGGCACCAAGGGTAGACCTCGCTACCCATGCCCTTAACCAAGGGTAGACCTCGCTACCCATATATAAACAAACTACCCCAACAGACTCTCCATTCACAATGGTCTCCCAAACCAACGTTTCTATTATTATTATTATTATTATTATTGTTGTTGTTGTTAGCTCAAGCCATCAAATTTTGAATGGGAGATATTTATGATATTAAACTCAAGGTCTCCATATTAAAAGTGGAACCCTAAGATGACATCCGTTTTTTTTTCACAACCAATGAGCTCTCTCTTCTTTCCTCTCTGGCACAAGTCTATGGGGAGCTCTCTTGTATGATGTAATCTTTGGTGGTTACCACCCCACCCAGGGTTTAAGAGTGAGGTAAAGAAACTACAAGTGTCAGTTTTTAATTAGGGTTTTGAGAGGGATTACCTTGCTCACAAGGACACTCAGAAGCTCAAATCCAAGACACACTCCATACACAGGAAAGTAATCTCCGCGGTCGTTTGCTTCCAAAGCCCACTGCACCAATTGCTACACCTCATCAGTCCTCATGTTTTAACTCATAAAGGACCATGGATTCATAGTTTTAAATCAATGTTTTTGTGAAAATATTAGAGTTCAGATGGGACTATCACTGGAGAATATGGTCAAGAGATAAATAAATTTGAACAAGAGGAAGTCCACATAGGACCTACTCAAAACTACTAAAAAAAAAAACAGGAGGCTTGATTTGGGCTTCTTGGTCCTTTCGGCATTGAAAAACCAAACTGCAAAAGCTGATTGTAATACAAAGAAACTATAATAAAAAATTTAAAACCAGGTATGTGTGTGTGTACGTTGAAGAGCTTCTGCGCAACAAGGTAAAAGGGGTTGTCTTCCGTCAAGCTCGTGCCACCTCCAGGAAGCAGAATCCCGTTAATTGCAGCAAATTTCTGCCACCCAACCCCAAAAGATGAGAAACTAAAATTATTGCCTCCCAACGCAACACTCTTCAGAAGAAAAGGAAAAAAGAAAAAATTAGAATACGATTGAGAGTCCGTATTTGATGTTCTTCTCTAGGATTAAACCCACGAAGTTCAACCTACATTTGCTTTCCCAAAAAGAAACGGAAAATCGCCCACCCAACCTAAAAGATGAGAAAATTATTGCCTCCTACCATCGCAACAGACTGGAGGTCTGTTCTTCTCACCCAAAATTCAGTTGTGTTTTGCAATGAAAACCTTCGTTTGCATTCAAAAAAACAAGGGAAGAAAAAAATACTAAAAATAGCAAAAAAAAACTCCTGTCAAGCCACCCAATAGACAATACATTAGAGTTATCCGTAAAGTCACCTTAAGTTTGAAGAATCTATCATGAATTTTGCTTTAATATATTCTTATTTGTTCACTCCAAATAGTTAAAAGGTATGGAAGATCTTGGTGGTTTATCATTATTAGGTGTGTAAGAGCTTGGTGGTCTTCAAACTCATGAAAAACTTTTTTGGGCATCAAAATAGGAGCAAGAAATTATTGCCTCCTGTAGCTCCATCCTTCAGAAAAAAATAAAATAATATGCAATTGTCTGTCACTCTGTCCAGAGCCAATGTTTGCTGTTTGACAATGTCTGTTTCCTTCATTTGCTGTTCAAAAAAATGAGAAAGGTTCAAACCCAACCTGGCGAAGCACGTCCTCGGGCTCGTTGTAGAGGAGCGGCACGACGCGAGCACCGCCGGCCTCCACGAACTTGACGTACGAGGCGGCGATGTAGGACGTGGTGTAGTTTTGCGGCACCGACACCTCCCCCAACGCGTTCCAGTCCTCGCTCGTGAGCGAGTAGTGCATTCCGTCGCCCGGCTGCGTCAGAATCCCCACCAGAGGCCGCGTATTCACAGCTACTGCTCCACCTCGCGGCAACTTGATCACGCGCGCTCCACTCACACATTGCACCGCCAAAATGAGCAACAGCAACCGAACAACAACCGCACCCATCTTCGCCATCACCGACTCCAGAGGCCCCAGATCTGACCGTCAATCGTGCATATTAGAAAAACAAAACATACGATGAAACACTTTGCTCATGCGCATCTTAGCACCCACCAAAAGATTCACTTCCGCTCCCCTGTTCCATAGCTTTTAAAACATACGAATTCCATCGTTACCAAACATACAAGAACAAAACAAAACAATGAAACAGACAATGTAAAACAGCAACACAGACGTCGAAAAACAAAGCATACAGTGAAACAGTTTGCTCATGAGCATCTTAGCGCCGTCTCCTCTGTTCCGAAGATTTTACAAAACAGCAACATACTCTACAATCATTGCCAGACATTGTGTACGTTGCAAAGCAAAACACACAATGAAACACTTTGCTCGTCAGCATCTTAGATTCCATCGTTACCAAAGATTCCATCTACTGGCTCACTCTCCTCTGTCCCGAAGATTTTTACCAAGAATGCCATCGTTGCCAGACGTTGAAAAAAGTAGCATACAATGAAACCCTTTGCTCGTGAGCATCTTAGCGCCTCCAAAAATTCCATCTAATCACTCACTCACTCCAACGATTTTACAAAACAGAATCATACTCTACACGAATTCCATCGTTGCCAGACGTTGAAAAAGAAAAAAACATACAATGAAACACTTTGAAAAGATGCTCACTCACTCTCAGAGATGTCTTCGGATGCTCCTCTGAAATCTATCACTCACTCACTCTCCTCTGTTCCGAAGATTTTACAAAACAGCAACATACTCTACAAGAATTTCATCGTTGCCAGACGTTGTGTATAGGAGCATCTCCGAGCCACCAAAGCTGTTGTTGTTTTTTTTCACTCACTTCTCCCCTGTTGCAGAGATTTTAACAAAAGAATTCCATGGTTGCCAAAAGCAAACGTACGACAAACACTTTGCTCATGAGCATCACGAAGAGTCAATCACCCTCCCCTGTTTCACAAAACAGCAACAAGAGTGTGCCCTGAATTCGCAGATCTTACCGTCAAAATTGCATGTTTAAAAAGTGGTAACTTGTTCATGAGCCACCACCTGTGATGTGGTTGTGGTTGTAGTCACTCACTCACTCACTCACTCACTCACTCACTCACTCACTCACTCTGCCCCTGTTGTTGTTGTTGGAGAGATTTTGCGAGACAGCAATGTTCAGAGTGTACAAAGAAGAATCAATCATACCTTCAGTTGGTGTTGGTGTTGTGGTCAGTGGATTAGAGATGGAAAGCCGGCAACGGACTGCTGGCTGTGAAGATTGACAGACATGAATGATAGGCAAGTGACATGAAAGGAAAGCTCAGTAGTGGTGAAGCAGGAGCCAATTGGGGAGGAGATTCTTCCCAGATGATCGAATACGTGGTGGGAAAGGCCACTCCGTAGATGGAATACGAAAAGCGAACTCAAGCGTGTGGAAGCCGCTTTCTGGCTTGCCCAGTAGCAAGGCGGCCCTAAGTTACCGTAGGCAATTTCTTACTGAACCCCTCTCATTGCAGGGAAAGAGAATGTAGTAAGGTTTGAGCATCCGCAGATCCGCACCCTACCGACCACTGAAAGCTGGACACAACATTCAGTAGCATGCAATATCTCTACCTTGGCTCTATAGTAGATGGTGTGGAATATTCCACACCCAACAGTACTTCATCAGTAGCTAAGTGGATAGGTGGAGGATCAAGGTGATGAGCAGAGTACATAAAAGAAAGGCAATGGGCAAGAAGGATACTGAATGTTATGGGAGATCCTCTGAAAACTGGATGAAAAGTGCTTGTATTTAATGCTGAAAATTCAAGGTGGGTGAGGGAGCCACACAATGTTTTTTTTTTTGGATTCAAAAAGTTGATGGCAGCGGCTTCAAAGCAGCCGCCAGCAACTTTTTGAAGCCAAAAAAAAAACGTTGGAGTCACATAATATGAGCACCGTTTAAACTTGGTGATATTTGAATATGTTGTTTTTCTGGAATTTACCCCTGATGTCAAGATATTTTTATCCGGTTGATTTATTCCTCCCCCACCCACGAATATTGTTATCTCACCTTATTGAACAATCCTAAACAAATGTCAGATTGCCATGTGTTCCAACACAAGTTCACACACAACCTATTAATCATTTTCAGACTTGTTGATCGTAGTGAAAACTTGTAATACAGTATTTATGGTGACATTGGTATACCTTGCAAATTTGGCATCCTCAAGTTTCTTACTTCAAAATAGAAGTTCCTATTTGATTAGGGAATTTTTTTTCCTAGCAACTGAACATTTTGAGATTGGTATATTGTTGGTGCATACCGACTAGATTGTGAAAAATACGATTCAAATGGAACCAAATTTTATATCACCAGAGTAGTAAAGAACATTACATGTGTTGGTTAAAAACAAAACAAAGTTAAACAAAAAGAAGACCACACATGACCCATTCCAAACTGTTAAAAAGACTATGAGATCCAATTTGGACTTCTTGATCCTTTAAGGGTTAATAAAATAGAGCGAAGAGTATAATCACATTGTTAAAGAGCACTGTAGACAAAAGCCATGTTTTTAGCATGCTTGGATGAACTCCATTCATTTCATAAAGATCCAAAATGTTTTTATCATCAACCCAGTGGAGGGTGGATCTCTTATATTGGGGTTACGTAACTGGGTGAAAATAAGTGTGATTTCTGCAGAGATAACGTAACGTAGCATTCACGGTTAGTCCTGATCATTCCAGAAGTTAGTGCCGATCAATCCTCTTGCAAGGGACCCACATTATTATCATTATCATTATCATTATCATTATTATTATTATTATTATTATTATGATGATGGGCACCCATTGGTGCATTAATCCCTAAATGCCTACAGCCTCTCCAAATTCTACAATTTTGCCAAGATGCATTATAATATGCAAGGAAGAGGGATATTTTGAACATGATGTATGAATCCATACTGAACATGAACATGATATTTTGTACATTATGAATCCATACTGTTAGATCTATGATTACTATCACCGATATTTTGTATAAAATTTTTAACTTAAAATTCAAAATTCTTTTGTACTTCGATTACGAACAAGATATTGACAATTTGTGGATGAAATTTGTCATAATTTGTTGAAATGTAATACTCTTAGTGTAGTGATTTTTGGAGATATTTTGGTTGCTTAATTTTATGAGTTGGCTTTTTCAAGAGCACTTTTTAGAAACTAAGATCATAGAAATTTTTGGTGAATCATTGCAACAAGAAATGAGGCATAAAATTTTCACAAATCATCATTAGAAGAGAAATGAGCCCTCCAAGGGGCTTTTTCGATGTTCGGGCCAAAATCTAATTTTTTATTGGAATTATTTTTTAAATGAAAATATTTTAAAAAATAAAATGTTGATAAAATAAAATAAAAATTATTATTTAAAAAATTTAGAAAATGTTTAAAAAATGTTCAAAGATTATTTGAACAATTTTTAATATTAAAAATATATTAAATTTAAAAAAAAACTTTTAATATTTAAATATCCAATCTGAAATGTTGAACTCATGCCACATCAGATTTCATTTTTTTAATATTTTTATATTAATTAAATATTTTAAAAAAAATTCAAAAAGTTAAAAATAAAAATAAAAACTCGAGGCCTCTTAGAGGGCTCAAATTTCTTGTAATGCCCCTTTCTAATTGGTTCACACATGCATGAAGCTAACTTCCTATAAAACCTATAGTAAAAAATCCACATTCATAACATTCAATAGCCTTCATGCCCACTGCCTTTCCTTCATGCACTCTACTCATCACCTTGAGCCTCCACCTGTCCACTTAGCTACTGATGAAGTACTATTGGATGTGGAATATTCCACACTATCTATTGTAGAGCCAAGGCAGTGACAGTGCATGCTACTGAATGTTATGTTGCAAAAAGTGCATAACAGATGAGAAAACATGGATGACATTTGTACATCGTCCAAAAAATGGACACTTGGGCAGTTAACCCCTAAACGCCGCCCAGACCAAAAATTGGCTTATGAATGAAGATGACTGTTCAATTCCAACTGCTACGTGAATGATTTCCATTCAATTCTTTTTGTGAAAGACTTTGCTTAGTCATGCCACCTCTTCAAGTTAAATTCAGATCATTCCAGCTATTTTTAGAATTTACATGGGGTCCCAACTACAAAAAGAGTTGTAAAAACGGTTCATCGTGTAGTGTATTTTTAAATTTTTTGGCTTGTTCTGCTTAAACTAAATTTAGGCCAGGAAAATGAGTTCCATTGCATTTCAACTTAACTAACAAAATGAAGCTTGCCAAGTCTAGTTTCTACTCCACTTTGAATTTTTGGAAAATTTTGAAAATTGAGTGTTTTATTGTAGTTACAAGTTCGGTAGGTATCACCAAGGTGTAGCAAATTTTCTAATTTTAGAAACACGGATGATTTTCATCAACTAAACTTTTCTTCATTGTAATTTACACCTTAGGTAAAAAAATCGGAATTTTCTAGTACAATTTGTATTTGATATGAATTTTCTTTACAATCACTTCAAAAAACCATAGTAATTTCAAATTTTCACCAAAATTTATGAAAAATTCATGATTTGTAGTAGACATGTGGCTTCATCTACTAAAAATATAAAGTTGAATTCTTGTATAATTTTTAGTCGCAAAATTGAGTGTGGCAGATAAAGCATGATTCCATGGTCATAGGCCCAACCTTTCGGAGTTAAGGGGTAACTCTATTACCAACTGCAATGGAAAGTACCAACTAGTCACATTCTTTCTCTCTCTTTTTGATACCTAACCTCTAAAGGACCAAGAAGCCCAAATTGGACCTCATGTATTTCTTAGCTGTTTTGATTAGGTCCTGTGCAAAATTAATTTTGTTCAAATTGATTTGTTGTTTGACCAATACATACAATGTTCTTTACTAATTCTAGTGATATTAAATTTGATCTCATCTTAATTATATTTTTCATAATATGATCAATTGAATTTGACGTTTCAAAATCATGAATCTTGGTCCTTTAGGGGTTAACTAGGTAGGTGGAGGACTAGAGGATACTACAGTAGTGGAATTGTCCGTTGATTCTGTAGGTCATGGCAGAAACGACATTCAACAACTGAGTTTGTGAAAAACAAGTGACAACTTTAACTTGTTTTGGGCTTTACAAATAGTGGTATAGGATTTTTAGAATTAAGCGTATGACCCATTTTAATAGGGGTGTTAAATTCCTTTACTAAATAATTAATTGTTTGATGATAAGATAATCAACTCACATAAAACAATTAGTCAGAGATGGAGAATATCAAAATGAGGTTTGAGACCCCTTTTTACACCTCTACCCTTCTGCTAATTGATGTTGCAACTTTTTAGAATGTAAGAACATTGTAAAAACGGGAAATCACACCAACTAACTACCGTAAACCACTCACTTTGCTCCTTTGCCGCTTCACCACAGACCAACCACGGCTTCATAGTAGGGTAGATCAAACACGTAATCGTAACTACTTACAATCACCAATTGCAATTTTAATTTCAAAACCAAAAGGTTACTTGTTGGTTATGAGATAACTGTTGGAAGTTGTAGGTGAGGAAAGACTATTGGATACCCTCTTACACGTAGATGGTCAAAGAATGTTTGACGTACACTTATGAAGTCGTCAACAGAGCTTTCAGGAATTCAAATCTCCACAAAATGAAGATATTTTGTTTAAATCTTCACAACTACAGATAAGGTCTGAAAATGGACACTGGTTGGAGGGTCCCATAAAAGTATGTGCTCCACATGGGCGGCGCTAGTGCCGCAACCCATGGGGAGCACGTTCTTCCCTCCCGGCTTGCTTCCATTCTCTAAGGGCCCGTTTCTATGTGGATCCCAACTTGACATTGACTGACGGGTTGGGTGGCTTCCATGCAAATTTTTACAACCCATCATGTCATATATCTTGTTGGGTTCCATTACGGGTCTTCGCCACAACTCTCAAACAAAAAACGGCTTGAAAGACTTGACATTGACCAGAAATGAAGCCAAATTGCACCGTGTGTTTTAAAGGTGATCTTCGACCAGATCCGTGTATCATTGCAAAAGTGTTTAACCCCTAAATGCCACAGCGTTCAATTTCTAAACGACTAACAAATTCAAACTTACCCTACATTCTCATCAGTGTTTGGATGAAATTCATTCAATTTTTTAGAGATTCTTCACCAAGTTGTTGTTCTATCTAATGGTTGGATTTAGTCATACTTGAGTACATATTTTTTTTTAAATTACAAATGTAGAAGTATGTCAAGTCGTTGACCAAGCCAAAATCGCATTGACTGGAGTTCAGAAGTGGCCTTGCAAAAATGAGGTCATAGATTTAAGGAACACAAAAATTTCAAAGAATCACCACGTTTAAGAGTATCTCATTTCAAATTCATTCCAACAAATTTTACTCAAAAATATTAAAATTTTGTTTGTAATCGAATTTAGAAGGAATTTTTAATTTTAACTTTCAAATTTTGTAATTAAATATTAGTGATAGTATTGGTGAATCGAACTGTACGGATGAAATCTAAAATTCAAAATCTAGAACTTTCATTTGTATATCAATTCCAAAATATTCTTCTAAGTAGTATTTTATGATGATTTTTGTGAAATTGTCAATTCCAAGGACACCTTGGTACGTTTAGAGGTTAACTTTAATGAGCTTTCCAAGCAAGCCTTGGTGGCATGATATTTGTTTTGCACACATGTGTCACTAGTAGAAAGGTGTAGATACTATTCCTGATTGAAGAAATTATGTAAGGGTAGGGTGGACATTAGAGAAATTCGCAAACTCTGAGGTCCACTGGTCCAGTTATACATCCTGCATCCCATATATTTCAGTTATCCGAAATGTCAAGGTCACAAGCTCAAAGGGGGTGTGCCAGGCTAACATTGGGAGTCCACAAGGCTCTTGGAGGCCACGAAGTCTAAGGTTCAAACCTTGGCGGCCACTATTATTTGACCTTGTGGTGCATTAATGGGCGGGCCCCGGCGGCACACTCGGTGGCGCGCCTTGACACGGGAGCAAACTCACTCATCCTACTTTACTTACCGGAAATATAACTCATCCGGTTTTTATTTTTGGAGCCCGACACTCCTACTTTTAATGTCCTGCAAGCCTGAATTTTTACTGACACAGTACCGGAAACCTGAAATTTCAGGACTTTACGAATTTCTCTATTGACGGTTACACTCAACTTAATTTTTGGAGGTTCTTTCTACAGTAGTCGCCTGTAGTTGATGTCGGGTTGGGTTTTACATGGAAAGAGTCCCTAATACATGCTCTAAAAGGGAGATAGTCTAGGGTGTGATTAGGTGATGTCAGTGGTGTGAATCAATGTTTACTATTAAAATATTCCTCAATCTTTATTTATTATCATGGACGGAGCGTGGATTGATAAGAGCAAGCCCACCAGTTCTAAAAGTGATGTTGTTGGGCATGCTATAAGGTAGGTGGCTCAAAACCCACACAACACCTTAAACCACTCACTAGACCTATCCAAGCAGGAGGTACATTATAGCTTCCAACCTCAAATTTCTATGTAATCATGGTGTACATTTTAGGATGAGTGGTTTTGGGTACACCTATGAGTTCCCCTTCCAAAATTCATAACTAATTCAATATTAATCCAAAATTAATTATTCCAATCGGTCCAATTTCCTAAATACTTTGCACATCTTCCAAGATTGATTCCCTTAATAACTCCCCAATGAACCTGCCAAATCTGTAATTTGAGCGGTTTCTGAGCCACCTACCTTAAGTTAGTCAGGTTGAAGGCTGACATGGCTTGTACTTTGGTTCTTTTTACAATGAAATCCTGTTTCACTTGTTTCAAAAAAAGGGTTAGTCGGGTTGAAGGCCGACCTGCTTGTACTTTGTGGTTCTTTTTGCAATGAAATCCCGTTTTAATCATCGGCGTTTGGCGCCGCTCCTCAACAATTTCATGAGGAAATGGTGCGGTAACGGAGTTATGGGCACTTACGTCCCCGTTGAGCACAATATTCGATGGGTCCTCACGGACCCTTTTACTGATATTCAGGTTAGTGATATCACTAGTTAGTCTTTTGTTGCCCCCTCGCCGGCCTCGGTGGGATTGGGTTGTATTTTGCCCCGTTTTCTCGTAATAAAGGGTCTCCCTTTGTTTGTGTCAAAAATAAAATAAAATCCCGTTTCATTAGAGTTATCCGCAAAGTGGTCTAGAGTGGGGTGACTGGACCACAATATGTGAAAAGAGAGGTTGAGAACACAATAAAAGTAGACATGTCAGATGCTGTAAATAAACTAGAGGTCTGAAGTTTCAAGGCACCAAAAACGGTGCCCAAAAATTTCCCAGCCTCAGTTTCTATTCTCATGGATGCTCTGTCACATGGAATGGGTCTTCCTTGGATTTATTTAAAAAAAATCAAAGCTCTTGAAAGCTCATTCACTGAAATAGTAACTGACAGCCCCCACCAACCGGGAACTCATCTGTACTTTATGCTCCAGTAAATTTCTGAGGCCAATTTTCGTATCCCAAGAAGTTTTCCAAACTAAGGCTAAATCCCCCTGTGAGTTTGCGGAAAACTCTATTTGTTTCAAAAAAAAAAAAGTTAGTCAGGTTGAAGGCTGGCGTGCCGTGGGCTGATAGGTTGAAGGATTATTATACATGGAGCGTGGGTTGCATGCCGGAATTTTTGAGTTGTTTATTGAAACAGAGAAAGGCAATTCGTTGGAATGTTTCCATTTGACTGTCTTGTTTCCCAGGTTGTGCTCGTGGGAGCCAGCGGTGGCTTGATTCAGTTGCATGTCGGAATTGTTTACTTGTTTTTCTGGAACAAATAAAGGCACTTCATTGCCACCTTGCAGGGAACGAGCCAGGGATGGGATTTGTCACTGACTAAGTTAAGGGAGGATCCAATGAGAGACTCGTGCCCGCTCTGCCCAGAGAAACAAGCAGCTACACTACCAGCTTTTATTTTTTGTTTTTCCGTTGGTAGACCGACACGCACCTTGGAATGTAGCCAGGTATTGAAAACATGGATAGAATCATTCATATTAATATGTTCATCCATAAATTTATCTATTATAAGGCACTTTCATCCAAATAGTGATGATGATGGTAATTTTTTGAGAAGATTTTGGCGATTTCATTCACTTTTTTGTCCATTTTTTCTAATGTACAAGTAGCTACATCCAAACTGAGGTAAGATTTAGGCGAAAATTCGCCAGCAAATTAAATGCTAGGTAGACCGACACGCACCTTGGAATGTAGCCCAGTATTGAAAACATGAATAGAATCATCCATATTAATATGTTAATCCATAAATTTATCTATTATAAGTCACTTTCATCCAAATAGTGATGATTGTGGTATTTTTTTTTAGAAGACTTTGGCGACTTCATCCACTTTTTTGTCCATTTTTTGTAGTGTACAGTACAAGTAGCCACATCCAAACTGAGGTAAGATTTAGGCGAAAATTCTCCAGCAAATTAAATGCTAGGTAAACCAACACACACCTTGGAATGTAGCCAAGTATTGAAAACATGAATAGAATCATCCATATTAATATGTTAATCCATAAATTTATCTATTATAAGTCACTTTCATTCAAATAGTGATGATTGTGGTATTTTTTTTAGAAGACTTTGGCGACTTCATCCACTTTTTTGTCCATTTTTTCTAGTGTACAAGTAGCCACATCCAAACTAAGGTAAGATCTAGGCAAAAAATTCGCCATCAAATTAAATGCTGACACTGCGAGGAGCTATGACCGGAATAGAACGGATGAAGGACGAGAATGTATTTCAGTGGAATCATGGACAAAATATATTTGCTTCAGTGATGATTAGCCCAAGAAAGTGGGTGTCCCCGCGATGCCTTTTCCCTATCGTCAGAGCCATTAAACTAATTTTACACCATGCATTGGATTAGAGGACGGGTGCTAGTGCGGTTGAACGGGCTTGACACTTCTTCAAATCAAGGCCGTTGTCCTTCATGCACCCGCTCTCACTTTTATTAAAGTAGAATTAGAGAAGATTGAAATGTGAACCGGTTGTTTATTTTCTACAAGAGCGGAGGCGGGTGCATCATGGGGAGCGACTGTAATAACCGCTCTACATGACCGTCATATTCAGTAGCATGCATTCTCACTGCCCTGGCTCTACAATAGATGGTGTGGAATATTCCACACCTAATACATTAGAAAAAAATTGACGCCTTCAAGAGCCCCCACTCCTTCAACAGCAGAAATCAAACTCGAAAAATAAAATTAAAATAAAATGTTTTTAAGTTTTATTTTTTTTAAAAGTAAATTTGCTGTCGTCGGACGGCACTACGTCAGACAACGAATTTATTTATTTTTAAAATTTATAGGAAATTATTATTTTAATTTTTTAGTCTGACTTCTACAACTGAAGGAATGGGGGCCTCTTCAAGGCTTCAATTTTTTCTGATAGTACTTCATCAGTAGTTAAGTGGACATGTGGAGGCTTAAGCTGATGAACAAAGTGCATGAAAGAAAAGCATTGGGTATGAAGGCAACTTGATGTTATGTAGGCCAAGGTAAAGTCGTTTCACAAAAAATAGTGGCTCATGCCAAAAAAGAAGGGAGCTCTGACACAGCCCGAGAGAAGTGAATTGGATTTCTATTTTGGTCCAATCCAATTCTCTTTCTTGGGGTTGTATCAAATTTTGTCTTTAGTGCATTAGAATATAATTTCACTCCATTAGAATATGAAATCTAGGAAATGGCCTTGACTCCATCATACAAAGACCTTTGGTGTTGATTTAGTAGAATTCGAGACAAGTTCGTGTTTGGAGAACTGCAAATGAACGGTATTCATCAAATTGTATAGTTCCTACTTTTAAAAGTGGACGGACTTCCTTGATGATTTGGGGCGCATTTGCTCGAGGTCAAAAGTCAAAACTTGTTTTTATGCTTAAAGATTGACGCTCTGCAAAGGATTTTGTGGAAGTGGTTTACGAAGGGGAATTATTTCATTTCATAGTTAAAGTTCCAAATGCAGTGCTCATGGAAGATGGCGCACCCGTCCATAGTAGCAAAATATGTGAAGAATGGAGACAACTGCGCCTTCTTGAAAAGCTCAATTGGCCTGCAAACTCTCCCGATCTCGATCCAATTGAGAACCTGTGAAAGATTCTAAAAGATGCAGTACAACGTAACAAGGCATGTCCTAGAAACATAGATGGGTTGAAGGTAGTTCTTGAAAGAAAGTGGAAGTCAATTAGTGAAACAAAGCTCTTTCAATTATGTCATTCCACGCCCTCTAGGTTACAAGATTGTGATTAGTTCACACATTATATAGAGGGTGATTATAGTGGTTCAAGGGTGTGGAGACAACTTGTGACACCAAATCTTCGATGTGATTATAGTGGTCAAGGGATGAATTGGAGGGAGAAGGGCGTGCATGCTCTACTCTTAACAACTGTACCAAGCAAAGATGCAGAGAGACCAACCTTTGCTGAAATCGTGGAGCAAATTGAGGAGCCCTTTGCCAGCATTTGTTTTCACCGTGCCTCTTGGCCCATTTACACCAAGAAGCTTCAGCACTTGCGTTGCGTTCCTAGACTACTGCAAGGTAAAATTTGAAAATAATATACAATTTCTTACGATGTCAGAGCCTTGGCTCTTCTTGCTTTTGGCCAACGCATGTGCATTGGTGGAGCGCAAATTTCTTGCGGCACCCAAAATGCGTTGGAGCAACTTCTTGCATGCGTCAAGTTGAAAGAATAAATTTTACAGGAACACATTGTAGCTACCAAAAACGTACTTGACGAACGCAGATTCTATGCCGCACTCACATTGGGTGACTTGCATTGGGTGACTTGTGTGAATGGGCCATCAGTTTCGCGGAAAGCCGTTGGCTTTTGGGGTTGACAAAAAGATGCTCTTGGATTCATCCTTTCTCTGCACCACCGGATGGAATATTTTTCTGGATTGGGTACGGTTATTGGTGGCCCACACAATGTCTCATAAACTTGGTAGGCACAAAAAGAGGGGCAACTATTTTTTTTTAGGACTGTTTCGTACGTTTGATGCTACTTCAAACGCCGTGTAGTAGTGTCTCTGGATGGATAAGACAAGACCAGTCACCACATGACAATAATGGTTAACCTGATATTGGATCATGTATTCATGTGCACAGACTTCCATGGTGAAATTCAGCTTTAAAATGGTAAACCTGAAGCCAATGTACGGGGAGATCCGGCAGTTAGTGTAAAATCAGCCGAATGGAATTGCCAAATTATTGATTGAAACTCATAGCTTTAGGCTAAAACCTGGATAAAATTTGTGATACTTGGGTGCTACTTAGGTGAAACATGGGTAATAACTAGATGGGTTCTTATCTAAAACCGAATGCTTTTCTGAAATATTGGATTTTAGTTGGTTTCTTTGGAAAACTCCTCGTTTAGTGCTTGAACTTGGATCATGTGCCCTGGCTCTAATTCTCACCCCACACCCCCCCCCCCCCCCCCCCCCGACATTAATGCAAGAGGACAAAATATGCCCCCTATTTTGTACATATAGGGGCCCACCTTAAAAAATAACCTCCTCTTCCGAGGGTTTAAGATTTTTGAGGGGGTCCTCTTAGACTACTTGAGCCGTAAGCTCCAAATTTGCAAAAAAAATTGCCAAAAAAAAATCCTACGGTGCCCAAAATAGAAATTTCAGAAAATGGGACTTATGGGTGAATAGTGCTTGCATTTACGTTGAGTGGGGATTTAGAGTCATGAGATCATGTGCAGGTTTCAGTGGTAAAATTCAACTGTGGTTCATGTGCACAAACTTGTGTTTGTATTCAGTATCCAAAAAGGACGTTTACAACATTCAATAGCCATCATTGGCTCCATCTACTATGAAGAAGTTTCATCCTAGTGACAAATGAATGGAAAACCTACATGTGCAAGTAATATATTTGCAAGTGCCGATCAAAGATGGTAGCTACATATTGCAGTGTGGAGGATGATGATGATGATGGAGGATATTCTTGACATTCCAGATTGGACCCAGTGTTGGCTATTGAATGTTGTGTTGTTTTGGCATAAGGACCGCGTCGAAATTTTTCTATTCCATGCCAGGGTTGGTTAATGATTGCGAAACTTTCACAAGCAAGTGACAGTGTTTTTCCTGTGTATTTTTTTGTGAAGCCTAACTGGCAACGTAAAAAAATTGGGAAAAAATATTTGACGAAATCTTAAGCTTACAATCACATTCTAATAGATTTTTTTCATATCTTTGTAGTTTTCTTCACAAAATTTGGCTATCTTCACAAAAACTATAGTAAAAATCTGGCAAAAAAAATTCAAAGTTTTATCATTTTTTTCTTTAACCCTTAAACGTCAAAGCAAGCCCCATGGGATTTTTACAAAAGAATAATCTAGAAAAAAAAGTGGTTTTCCTCAACCAAAACAAGCGAGGATTGAGGCGTTGGAAAGCTACCAAAAAAGCAAGTTAAATTCTCAACTTGTGCCTCATTTGGGAGATTGTGGAATCATCTCAAGCAATCAAAGTAATTGATTTAAACATGAGTTGAGGTTGGACAACCGAGGTCGTTTTTAAAAAGTGCCGCAGCAGTGGCTAGCTGCAAAGCCGTGTTTTATTTTTATTTTTCCTTTTTCTTGCTTCCAAAAATATAGATGCCTTCTAGGCTACCCTGCCCAGGCCCTCTTGACGTTTCAAGGTTAACAAAAGAGAAATGCCATATTTTGTAGAGAAATATGGCGAAATTTATAAATAAATAAATAAATATAAATAAAAATCACACTAAGAGGCTATGCTGAGATGATTTGCACTTTTCATTTCAAATGATTTGAGTCGTAGAAAGAAAAAAGAAATTTCAATGATAGTCTTTATAACAGCTAAGGCCCTCAATGGGGGTTGCAGGAAGAATAAGGAACCTGCTTCAGCCTACAGCCTCATGGCCCATTCACACCAAGCCCATGTCGCACTTGCATCTGCATTCCCGAAATGGAGGAAGGTAAACGGGAGAAATAAAAAAAACATTCAAAGCTTTGTCTTTTATTGCTGCAAATATTATTCGAGCACTGCGCAACTGCATTACATTGCCGCAAGTAGAGCCACATCAGAAAACTTCAAGGCATGTGAACATGGCGCCATGATGGTGCATTGAAATGCAATCAAGATAATTTGGTGCCAACCTCCATACCAACCTAGTAAGCAAAAATGACACCAAAATGACATGTATACGGCCTTTGGTGTCAAAATGGCACCAAAATAGTCTGGCCCAACTTTTCTGATGCATGCTTCTTTTTTGCATTGCGTTCTTTCTATCATGTGTTAGAGTAATTTCTAATTGTGTATTTTATATTTCTTGGTTGACAACCTCAAAGTTACCTGAAGCATACATACATGCATATTGGTGTATGTGAATGGGCCATCAGCTGCTTCTTTATTCCCCCCACAACCTCCATCTCATATCCTTATCATTTACATCTTTTTGTTTAATACTTTAGAATATATACACATTGCACAAAAGTATTAGCCATTTGTACAGTGGGGTGACACCCAAATTAGCACCTTGTGCAATTCCAGGGATAGTGCCTACACTGCTGCCAACTTTGACACCCTCCCGAGCGCTCGAAAATTGTTATTTATACATGAAATTTTAGACACAAAATCTTTGTTATGTTGACAACATGCGGACCAAATTTCAAAGCTAGAAGATTGATACAAAAAAAGATATTCAAGATTTACTAACAAGGGGTAGCTGTAAGAAATGTTTCACAGCTGCCAACTTTGACACCCTCTCAAGGATTGAAGAATTTTTTTTCACATGGAATTTTTGGAGTAGGAATATCTTTATGTTTTTTACACATGTGAAAAAATTCAAGTCCAAAAGACCCACAAAAAAAATGATATTCCAAATCTACCAACAGGTGTAGTTGAGAGAAACAAAGGGGAGAATCGTTTCACAACTTCCAACTTTGACAGCCTCCCTAGGGTTGAGAATCTGTTATTTCAATATGAAATTTTTGTCACATGATCTTTATGATGTTGATCACATGTATGAAAGTTTTCAAGGCCAAAAGATACACACATAAATAGTTATTTTATATCTACCAACGTGTATGTCCTCCATTAGCATCAATCACTGCTTGTAACCTAGAGGGCGTGGAATGACATAATTGAAAGAGCTTTGTTTCACTAATTGACTTCCACTCTCTTTCAAGAACTACCTTCAACCCATCTATGTTTCTAGGACATGCCTTGTTACGTTGTACTGCATCTTTTAGAATCTTCCACAGGTTCTCAATTGGATTGAGATCGGGAGAGTTTGCAGGCCAATTGAGCTTTTCAAGAAGGCGCAGTTGTCTCCATTCTTCACATATTTTGCTACTATGGACGGGTGCGCCATCTTCCATGAGCACTGCATTTGGAACTTTAACTATGAAATGAAATAATTCCCCTTCGTAAACCACTTCCACAAAATCCTTTGCAGAGCGTCAATCTTTAAGCATAAAAACAAGTTTTGACTTTTGACCTCGAGCAAATGCGCCCCAAATCATCAAGGAAGTCCGTCCACTTTTAAAAGTAGGAACTATACAATTTGATGAATACCGTTCATTTGCAGTTCTCCAAACACGAACTTGTCTCGAATTCTTCCCAATTTCAAAGGTAGATTCATCTGTTCAAATAATACGCTCCCGATCTTCTGCACTCCATCCACGGTACTTTCTGAGCAAAACCAGCCTTTGATATATGTGACGAAGTGTCAAAAAAGGTTTTTTGACTGCAAATCGACTGAAAATGCCACTTCTATGTAAGAGCCTTTGAATGGTACTTCCACACACTGGAGTAGGGCATACACTAGCAATCTCTGATACTGACGCGCAACGGTTCTTTTTTGAGAAACGCAAAATACTACGCACATCTTTATCACTAAGTTTTGTAGTGTGACTTCCACCACAAGGTTCGTGCTTGTAAGTTCCATTTTCTCTAAAAAAATTCACCAACCTCTTAACTGTTCTAACGGAAACTTTGATACTGGCTGCAATTTGAACTTGAGTACTCCCTCCCTCACTAATACCAATAATACGTCCACAAATTTCATCGGAAATTGCCATCTGAAATAGGTTGAACTCTCTTTTACTAGGCAAACAGAACCTTAAACTCTCATTAACAACATTACCAATTTTATACAAAATCAGTCACTCAATCACAGCATTTAGTCCATTAGGCATAACCACATGCACATCATTCAGCCTAGTAAGAATAACCACATACACATCACTCAACATGCATAAGCAAGCATGACTAAATTACTCATGCATCACATCACTCATACAACACATCACTCCATGTCTCATACATAACACATTCTTTCTCTCTGCTCTCACCATTACTCCAACATCTAATAATCCCAAATCTCATGCAACATTCCCTTAAGTTTACACAATAGTGCTTAATTGATATTTAGAGGGGGAAACTTCGTCACGCGTGTATGATGCAAGTGGTTTCTTCTTGATGTGACAACTCCACACTTCTACATTCGGATGTTACTGATTTTTCTTAGATGCATTTATGATTAGGCATTGTGTCAATTGGATAAGTCCAATGAGGAAGCATGAAGTGTCAAAGATATTTCAATATTTTCAACATGTCCTTGAATTCATTATTGTAATTACACACGTTGGTAGATATAAAATAACTATTTATGTGTGTATCTTTTGGCCTTGAAAACTTTCATACATGTGATCAACATCATAAAGATCATGTGACAAAATTTTCATATTGAAATAACAGATTCTCAGCCCTAGGGAGGCTATCAAAGTTGGAAGTTGTGAAACGATTCTCCCTTTTGTTTCTCAAAAATACACCTGTTGGTAGCTTTAGAATATCATTTTCCTTGTGGGTCTTTTGGACTTGAATTTTTTCACATGTGTAAAAAACATAAAGATATTCCTACTCCAAAAATTCCATGTGAAAAACAAATTTCTTCAATCCTTGGGAGGGTGTCAAAGTTGGCAGCTGTGAAACATTTCTTACAGCTACCCCATGTTAGTAAATCTTGAATATCCTTTTTGTATCAATCTTCTAGCTTTGAAATTTGGTACACATGTTTTCAACATAACAAAGATTTTGTGTCTAAAATTTCATGTATAAATACCAATTTTCCAACGCTCGGGAGGGTGTCAAAATTGGCAGCAGTGTGGGCACTATCCCTGGAATTGCACAAGGTGCCAATTTGGGTGTCATCCCACAGTACATTTTTGCCCAAATAGACAAATTCCACCTCATCATATTTAACCTTCAATCTAATGAAATGACACCTACACTCAATGTGCTTGGTGCGCCGATAAAATTCCCAATTTTTAACCATAGCTATACAATTTTGACTATCACATAAAATCATTGTATGCCATTTTTCAGAAAAAGACTCATTTCTTCCAAAATATGTTTGGTCTATACAACATCAATTCCATTTGTTGTTGCACTTGTTGCGTAATATTCCGGTGGCGAAAATGCTCAACTCTAAACGTCATGCCACTAAAAGTAGCAGATCTATTTTTTCAAATCTACATTATTGGCACTACATTTAGATGCATTGCAACAACATCGAAGAGACATAACAAAAAGATCAATGGACATGACTCAAGGTGAACGCTAGTAACTCTTATCACACTGAATTAGGAATTTTTGCACTTGGCCAAGTGCATCAACCGATAGCCATGACGTTGGAAAATTTGCACCTTCTTGAAATTTTACTCCCCTGAAATTTCATATATTTACATTTTCAAAATAACAACAACACATTCATTCATATCAAATTTTTCATGTATCAAAAGAAAATCAAACATAATGTGCAATACTATTATATTACTATCCGATAGAAAATCAAAACAAAACGCTTCATTCCATATATAAATGAAGGCACACACTACAAAGTAAATAATATTTGCACTATTCTACTACATCAAAGGGTTCCACCTATAGTACTTTCCCAATCTGTACTACTGCTCCTCTAAACACTCAATTAGGAATTTTTGCACTTGGCCATATGACAATGCACTTGTCGCCCGTCGAATAGAAATTGACCTTTTTCAAGTTGCGGGGGGGGGGGGGGGGGGGTATAATTTTGGTACTCGTGGGTTTTACGGGGCGGGAATTTAGGAAGTGTTAAAGTGGG